>OY728128.1:804774692-805277192 GCA_963277665.1 Viscum album | reverse complement strand
AATAAATAATAAATAATAAATAAATATAAATAATAAATAATAAATAAATAATAAATAATAAATAATAAATAATAAATAATAAATGATAAATAATAAATATTAAATAATAAATAATAAATAATAAATAATAAATAATAAATAATAAATAATAAATAATAAATAAATAATAAATAACAAATAATAAATAATAAAAAACCAGTAACAAATATTATTGTTAATAATAATATTTTATTATTAGTAATAATAAATAATAAATAATAAATAATAAATAATAAATAATAAATAATAAATAATAAATAATAAATAAATATAAATAATAAATAATAAATAAATATAAATATTAAATAATAAATAAATAAAAATAATAAATAATAAATAAATATAAATAATAATAATAAATAAATAATAAATAATGAATAAATATAAATAGTAAATAATAAATAATAGATAACCGGTAACAAATAATAGATAATAAATAAATTAAAGTATATTATAAATAATAAATAATAAATAATAAATGAAACACATGAAAAAGTATGAAAAGACGTGATAAGGGATGAAAAATCATGAAAACGCATGAAAACAGATGGAGAAGCATGAAGAATGAGGCATTAGAAAGAATGAGAAGACATGAAAACTCATTACAACTTTGGAAAACCCCTTAAGAATTCAAATAATCATCATAATAACCCACAAAAAACCATTGATAAAGATAACAAGTCATGGAAACCCAAATAAACAGTAATAAATGGAGCAACTATTAAAACCCGTCAAAACGGTCCTAAAGTGACAAAAACATTGGACTCACATTAACAGAGATAACTTATGATCTGAGAGTCCATTTCAGATCCGCGACCTGTCAAATCAAAGATTCTAAAATGATCTTTGACCTGATAGGTGAAAGAGTCTGAATGTACAGGCGGATCGGAAGTTACGACCATTTAAAAAAAATCTGACGGGGAATGGGTGCTAGAAATGAGACATTGAAAAACATAACAAACCTGATACCCACTAAAAAGGCCATAAATTATGATCCGGGAGTACATGTGGGCACTACGACCAGTCAAACTGAATCTCATGGAACGAGCTACAATCTGGCAGGTGGAGGAGTCCGAACTGACACACAGATCGAAAGTTAGGTACGTTTGAAGACAAGTTCGACGGGACATTGGTGACAGAAATGAGGTTTTAGAGGCCTTTGGAGGGGTTTTTTGGGTCAAAAAATATGACAAAAGCTTTCTTGTGTTGAATTTTTTCATATCTCTCTTCACTGGATTCGATTTGATATGTGGTAGAGCCCAAACAGACACTCGAAGCGAAAGTTATGGCCATTTGAAGTTGGAGAACTTTTTTCAACTTTCTTAAACTCTCATATCTTCCGTACCTTAGACCGTCTCATGTTTTTGATTATACATGCCTCTATATCTCTTCATGAGCTTCGATTTTACTGGTCGTGGCGCTCCAACGGATGCCCAGATCAAAAGTTATGGTTATTTTAGTGATTTCGGGGTTTCACGTGTTTTTTTTATTTTTATCTTTTCATTTCGTGGCGGTTTTACCCAAACCGCCGCTATTTCGTGGCGGTTTTTTAAAAACCCGCCGCTAATCCTCGAAAAAATTTAAAAAAAAAAAAAATTAAGGCATTTCACGACGGTTTAAATACCGCCGCGAAATGGCGGCCCGAAACACGTTTAGCGGCAGTTTTTAAAGCCTCCGAGAAAAAACCGACGCTAAATGGCCGTTTTCCTATAGTGTAACACTGATTACCTTGGAGGACTCGAGTTTTAGTGCACTGGCTTTCATAGTTCCCTTTCTCCCTATAGTTGTAGCATTGAACCATGGGTGGTTCTCTCCTTCTTCTGCCACATTCTTCTTCCTTATCATGTCTTTTCGAAACTCTTGATCATTGTGTCCTTATTTCCCACACATGAAGCACTTCCCCATCCCTTTGAGGTAGTTCCCATGGTGCAACTTCCCACATTTTTGGCATGTGGTTCATTGAGTTTTCTTCCCACCTTTATCATTAGACCCCCCATCTTGAGACTCCATCTTTCATTTTTTATCACCATAGCCATAAGACCATTCTCCATACTCCATATACACTTTGAGATCACATTGAAAAAATTCTTCGTAACTCCCAAAGTCTCTAATCTCAAGATCATTTCTAAGGTGTTGTTTTAATCCACTAAATAATCTACCAATTTTTCTATCATTGTTGATAACAAAACCAAATGCGTACCGTGAAAAACTTGTGAAATTCACTTCATATGTTGTGACCGATTACCTTTCTTTTGGCTTGAGCTCTATGAATTCTCTCTTCATCTTCGCACAAAGAGTTCTTGGAAAATACTTATTAAGAAACATGATCTTAAAGTCTTTCCATTCCATCTCATCAATTTCCTCCCTCGGCTTGGTGTTCTTAATCAAAGCCCACCATTGATTGGCCTCTCCATCTAGACGCTAAATGGTTAGAGTCACCTTCTCAATCTTAGAACAATTGAGCACATAAAAGATCTTCTTCATGGAGTTGACCCATTTTTCTGCAACTAGCAGATTAGAATATCCACTAAACATCAGTGGTCATTACTGCATAAAACAATCGATATCTAGATGCTCCCTATTTGGTGAAGGAAGACATTCCCCGTTATTATGGTTATTGTTCAAAACCTGAGATAGTTGGGTAATAATTTCCACGAAGTTTTGAACTCCACCTCCAAAATCATTGGGGATTTTATTCAGGCAATCGTTGCATTGGCCCCCACATGAGTTGTTGTCCTGGTTTCTCCTGGTTCCCAATATTTTCTAAAATAGAAAAGGATAGAAAAAAACATAAGTCAACAAGTCATGAATAACTTATTCATTTGTATGATTTACACTAAACACATAAAATATGGGATCCTTATGTAAATCTTCTTGTGTGTATATTTGTACATAGTCTCATACTAGAGGTTTTCTCTAGGGTTCACTAATCCTAATTCCCAAATTAACTAAACCTTGCCTCTGATACCAACTATAGAGGCCATACCTTTTCTTACATTACTATTACATCATTATAAAAATAAACAACATAATAGTATTACTCCATAAGGATATAGAGGTTTAGTTTCTTGGAAAAACTAGGACTACACATAACATTTACAACATCTAATATAAACATTTATTCAATTTATTTTTCTTTAACTACTTATTTGCACTTGACCTCTACTTAGTACATGTAGTCATCTGAGGATAAAAATCAAAAAGGGGTGACATAAAAGACCAGTAAGAGGATAAAAATGAACAATGTAACAATGTTAGAGCATAACCATAACATATGAAAAGGATCATGAACATGATATAAATCATTAATAAAAATATTTAAATGTTGCAGTTCATAAAAAATGAAACATCGGGTCCTAGTGGTTAACTGCCACACATAGTTATGGACATTTCTAGAATTATGTTCACACATCATTTCACTTTTACTCACGAGATTCATCACTTTACCCAATTCATTGGAGAACTGTATAATTCTAGACACACCCGTCACATTCAAACATTCATATTTGCGCTATATAATTCCGGGTGCACCCGTCACATCATAATATTTACATTATCATGCACGCCACATTAAAAATTTGTAAATCATGAACATAAAATAAACCATGGAAAGAAATTGGATTCACATAGAAAATCATACTTTCATTAACATTTTTCTTGAAAATAATGATGGAACATCATTCTTGACATATAACAATTAACCAAGAGTGGAGAGTGAAACAATAATTAAGAAGTAAACATGTTTTGTATATTTGAGAGAAGTGTTCTTTTGGAAAACATTGGGTTTTTATAAAATCAAGTAGATAACATGTAAATACCTAAAAAGGTAAGATAATGATTAAAAATTTATTTTTATGGAGTAACCATACCAAAAATGGAGTAAAACATGGAGAACCTGAAGAAAGAATGTTGGGTTCGGGAATTTCCCATTACCTCGTATCTGACCGCTTCCTTCTATTTAATGTCCTATATAATGAAATTATATTCATTAATTAGAAATTAAATATCCTTTTATACATGAATATGATTCATTATAGTTTCATTAGGTTATTTTATGGGCCTTTGAATGAGTTATAGAGTTTAAAAACATTGTTCGAGAATGTTTGTTTTTATGTGTTTCTTGAACGGTTCACTTGTATTCATAAATTGAAGTTCGTGTAGAACATGAGTAAACATACAGAACTGATATTACCTTCTATTAATTATATTCAAGGATTTTAAATGATCTTAAAATGAATTATGTTATATACCATGTGGATGAATCATTAGTTAAAATTTAATGATGATCATTTGGATTAATTCGGGTGATTTTTTGAACTTGTTTTGTTTAATAATTTAGTAATATGTACATAAGATAGTTCCAGAACATAAATTAAGATATAATAAATTTAATATAATCTGTTTCAACCATAAAATTGGTATCATGACCATATATAAATGTGTTAATGGAAAAAAGAAAACATGTCGTTCTTAAAGGTGATAAATTAACACCTCACAAACAATGTTTTCTTTTAAAAATAAAAAGAAGTGGAGAAGTGATTGGATGATATAAAATCACATTAGTATCATAATATTACATTATATGAGATATAAGAGCATTAAAATACCATGTGGATGAGGATAGGTAGAGATATATTAAGAAAAGAACTTTAAATTGAAAGGAAATTAAAGGAAAAGAGAGAGAGGGAAATTACCTCTTGAATCCTCTTCTTGAGATCCTCCTTAAAGAACCTAGGATTGGTCTTTTTATGAGACCAAAAGCTCTTATAATTGATAGAGGGGCTAGGAAAGATGTTTGGGTAGAGTTTAGACAAATCTTTAAGCTTGATAGTTGTGAGGAAATGAGGGTGTGAAAGGTGGTATTTATAGTAGAGGGGAGAGGGGATTTCTCAATATAAAATTGATTAATTTATTATTTCTCCACAAGACAAGGAATAGTTAGTCTTACATGACTAAATATAGTATTTTTATCATGTGAATCCGAACCAATTGTGCTTACATCAGAAGAAAATCATAAATGACTCTATAATAAGTTTATTTATCATATTTTGTAAATTATGGGATTTCACTATTTATAAAAAATTCAAGTATTTCTAAAAAATACCAAAAAATCACCCTAACCATTTTTCAATGTGTAGAATCAAAAAATGAAGTAAATTTTTCAAAAAAAAAAATATAAATATGATTCATTTAATTTTTAATAAAAATTATAATTTACTTGAAAAATAAAAATTTTAAAACAACTGATTACTTATTCCAAAACATAGGTACATCATGATTTCAATTTAATCCGACATATATACTATTATAGGTGAGGTTAATATTCATTAGGGTATGTCACTATTCATAAGGGCAAAAATTACTATTCATAAGGGTGTGTTACTATTCACTAGAAATTAATTTTGTTCTATTAGACTCCAAAAATCACCCTGAACTCAACCGTGTATGTCAGTTTTTTGAAATTCAAAACATAGAAGTGGAAAATTTATGTTTAATGGAAAAATAGAATTTAATATCATTTCATCATGTTTTCTAATGTGATTATACTATAAGGAATAATTATAAGAATGTAATTCAATTGATAAAATATTGGGTCGTTACAATGGGAGTTTGATTTAGACCGCATACCTTAGTTAATTTATGGATGTTAGCCCAACGGAGAACCCCAAATCCAAGCGGCACAACGTCATCGATCATGATCCAGATCTAAATCCATAAATCAAAATTAAGATCAAAGGAATCATGTTCCTGAAAATTTAGATCTAGATCCAAAATCCTAGATCAAGATCTCAACTCATAGGTTTAGATCCATGGAAATGGTGGTAATCTTCCATGAAAAGATCGTGGAAAGATAGAGGAAATAACAGGAGAAGCAACGAGATGAAATCCACTTATCGGGAAGAGAGAGGATCTTCAATCTGGGCTTTTGATCTCAAAGAGTGATGTTCAAACCACCTTGCAAACCCTCTACAAGTCTCTAGTATCACATAGAAATTTTCAATCTTGAGATAAGGTTAAAATATTAGAGTCTTGGGGGTTTAGGTGGTTTTAGAATAGTTTTTCAGATAATAAATCTCGTGCGCATGACTTCCTAGGTAGGTGCACACGGTTAGGGAAAACCATTCACAAACTTTGTGGACCTCTCTATATATTTTTTGATGGTTGTTATGTTTTAGTTGCATTGTTTTTAAAACCATGCACAACCCTCTATCCATTAGTTTTTTTTAAAAATTCACCCAAACGCACCCCAAGCCACTACTCCAAAACAAATGTACTTAAGAACCTAAAAAAGTACCTAAAAACATGCCCGAGATGACTCCAGAAATGGCGAGGATAATACATATAATTTTATAGAACCATTTTATAAAAATAATATTATGTGGCGGAATAAAACTTGTCTAGGATTATTGAAAACCCGCCAAAATAATATAAATGGTTATCGATAACATCTTATCTAATAATACATACCAAGCCCAAATAACCAAATGAATTATATAAACATTTAATCTTATGGAATATCATTAATAACATATAATTTTAATTCTGGAAAACTATTTTCATTTTACATGATCTTCCATATGCATATAAAAGTAAATAGATCATGAAAACAAAGGAAATGAACACTCCTAGATGAATAAATTTAATCTTATAACTCATAAAAAACACAATAAATGAACATAATCAAATTATAATAAAAAAAATAAATGTTTAATAGGTTCTAAATGAAAATATTAATGAATATAATTTCATTATTTAGGAAATTAAGTGCAAGTGCAGAACACTTTCAGACATAGGTAATGGTTTCTTCCCAAACAACTATTTTCCATTCGAGTTACACTTTCTCTTTATTTACCCCAATTTAATTCTTCATTTAATTTATATACATTTTATAAATTCTTTTTATATATTTCAAATAATACATCCAAATCATTTAAACATTATTTTATGGGTAAATACATGTTTTACAAGGTTTCCTTCACAATTCATCATGATATACAAGCTCGATTAAAGGGAACTTCTCGTTTTCTTACACATTCTCAATTACCATACCTAAACATTTTTAATACACCATTTTTTTAATAAAATAAATAATTTTCCATGAAAAACTATATTTTTTCATTTTTAGTTTTATAAAAAAAATTTTTACAAATAAAAATTATTTTTCCAAAATAAATCTTCTTTGAAAACTAAGAAAGGGTATTTCTATTAAAAATTCCTTGATGATTTTATTAGAGTATTTTAATCTATGCCAAAAAATCTGTTGAATATTAATATTTATTAAGACTTATATCATATGATTATCATCTAGCATATTTTATTAAATCATTTATGATCAGTTTGACAGTGGATGTTCTATCTTGATACCATTCACCATACTACTTAGAATGGTTAGTGATTATGTTTAAATATTGGGGAATGTTATTTACAATTCATATGTATATATTTTTTATGTTTCAACCCATTATTATGATTAATTCATTGGACTTAGTAAGTGAAGGATGAGACCCTCTATATCCACGAAATGTATCGGTATATCTCATGGGTCTAAACATATATGGAAATGGTTGAGACCTTAACCATTTATTTTTAGATGCCTTGGTATAGGCCTCGACAGTATGTTTCAAATTTCCAAAATTATACATTCCCCACTTATGATATTAGTAATTTATAATCCATGTGATTATTCGACAAGTAGAATATCCATGGTTTATTTTCATCCTTATGAGATTATTTATATGTAATTATTTATTTATCTTTCATTACTTTCATATTATGCTCAAGATTACATTTTCATGACATGTGTTTTAGTTATTCACCATTCGATATTGATTATGATAGCATAAAATGTATTCTATAAGCTTACTGAGCATCTTATCTTAGCCCTTTCTTATGTTTTATGTTTTAACTGGATACAATGATGTTTATGATGAATGAATTACATGGATAATCTAGGATATTATGGATGTTTCCAATGGAGTTTATATATGTTATTTTTCCTTTTAAGTTGTAATGTAAAACTTATTTATGTTTTTGTATTTACAAATATACTATATTATTTGGTCCTTTAGTACGTGATCTCTTATTTATTTACCAATGTAATTAAGCGAGACACCAACTTCAACCTATTAGGTTTAGGGTCTTTATAGTTTTCAGCAGAGAAAGATTAGTATATACCTTTCAAACTAGATTTAGAAAACATAGATTTGGGAAAACGACCCAAATATTAACTGCTAATATAAGCTTTAAAGAACATCCTAGAATTTTGGTAAGGTAGTGATTATTTGATTCTTTATAGGAATACATACTTGTCTGGATACTACATGTGGATTTTGTTCTAACATTTATGTACCTAGGGGAAACAACTACGTCAAGATAGGTAGGGCCTGACTCAGTGTAACCTGGTACACGATAATGATCCTTATAGTACACCTGGTTTTCCACTCAGAGGTTATATTCATAGGATAATTAACCTTTTCATTACAAACCATAATGAAGGATTTAAATGTAAAAATTTCCACAAATAAACCATGTTTATGACTATGATATTTTCTATTCATAAATTTCTAATTTACGTCATGTGTTTTTCTAGTTTCAAATTACGCATTATGATTCAGCTCCTAATTTAGTGTATGTAATTTTTTAGAAAATGTATCCTTTTGGAATAAAAGGAAACTGTTTCAACACACATATTCCATGAAGGTATTTCATTCATATGTAATATAATGATGTTGGATATGGAGATGACACTAAAGCTGAAAAACTTATAACTATACTAGGATAGTTGACTCGGGATATAAATAATAACTTTAAACTTATGGAGGATCCTAATCCAAAACATAGAGGAAAAATGTTAGACATCTATTTGAGACAACTATCACCATAATTCAATAGGACTATAAACCCATTTGTATATGAGAAGTGGATAAGTTCCATAGAGAATATATTTTTTACTTTTAGAGGTAATAAAAGGGAGAAAGTTTGCATGGAAATTTATCATCTCTCAAGAGATTCACATCAATGGTGGTCATTGATTAAACATTAAAAGAATGGGGAATAAATAACAAATAGGTAATGGAAATATTTGTATCACCTAATAATTTTTATGAGATATATATATTTTTAGTTTCATTGATGTCTTCTATTGTACACTACACCATGATATGCATTTACAATATGCAACACTGGTTTAGCTTGTGGCAAACACAATGTTATTCTTGGATTGTGTTACATGAAATTTAAAGTTATTTAGATATAATTCATTTCACAAATGAATGCGTATATGTGAATAACTAAATATTATTATGTTACCTTTTATCCTAGTCATTATAATGGAGAAAATTAACAGTATTAACTTTCTTCGGAAAAACTATTTAAATATAAATAAGTGGGTTTATAAAATAATAAAACCACACTTGATGTATTAGATTAATTAAATATATGTTTAATATATTTAATAAAATGTTTAAAATTCATCTAATATGTTTTATAGACATAATATAAAAAATCAAATTTTCAGATAAAAGAATTATTTTTCTAAAAAAATGCAGTTTTCCACCTTTTGATGGATCACCTATTTTAAATCTAGTTTTTGGAACTTTTATATTTTCTATTTTACAACATAAAATTTTTATTTGTAAGTAGGATATAAAAATTTACTTTGGATGAATTTTTGGTATTTTTCATACAACATTTATGTTTGATGAATAGTAAAAGTACGCTAACTTTTAATTGAAAACAAGATTTTTCATCTAAATCATTTATTTAGACAAATTATATAATTGAATGGGTTTAATGTATAAATAGAATATATTTTTTATCATTAAATATAATATTGGTTATTGTAATTAATTTTTCATTGAATTTTGATGTAAAAACATTTCAATCTTTTGCAATATTTTAACTTTTAAAAACCAGTTTTTCATTTTGACATCGTGATTAATTTCAATTTAACTACGGCTATATCAGTGTTTAAAATTATGAAAAATGGATTAAATATTTTGAATCATTTGGTCCAAATTATGTAAATAGGATCCTTTTATTTTTTAGATTTTATGAATAGTAACTTCGGTAATTTTTATTCACCATGGTTAAAGTTAAATCGAGTAAATTAGGGTAACAAATAATATGACAAGGACGATCAAATTACCCAAAAACCTACCAAATCCTATTGGATGAATAAAATTATTCCCTTAACACTTAAGGATTTTAATAACTCATTTAATGGAATCTTGTTCATGAAAATGATATATATATTATTAAAATAAAAGAAAGTGACAACATGTCACCCTCTAATCTCTTATAAGTATAATAATTTTAATATAGTGATAAATATGAGATAACATCAATAATAAATAGTCTACAAAAAGATAATGAAATTATAAAAATCATGTTAATTTTTTTAGAATTTTTAGTAATTAGATAATTACCTTAAATTCTTATACAATGATGATGGAGAAATTATTTAATTTAAAAAAAAACCAATAAAAAAAATTTAAAATAAAATGATAATAACCATTAAAAGACCCAAAAATCATGACCAAATTTTATTTTTAGAGTAAATATAGACCATAATCATCTAGGTGTTGAGCTATTGATCATTATGAGTTATATAAAATAGATTATGACACATATAGTATTTTATTTAAAGTGATGTTAAAGTTATCACATAATGTTTTAATAAATATAAAACATTTAATATAGGATTATACAGAATAGATATTCGACTATAAGTATTCCTATAAAATATATAAGATTTATCTTCATAATTTTATTTTATTTCTAAATTTTATTCAACAAATATGTATATTAAAAAATTAAATAAAACAGATGTAGTAATTATTTAATTAATTGAAATATCAAATTAATGTGATTAAAATATTAAAATAAATATTATTATGAATAATTAATATATAAAATTAATTTTATATATGATAATGACCCCTTGTGTGTATAATAAAAAAAATTCAAAGATAAAATATTTTCTTGATATATTTTAAAATCCAGGAAATGAATAATGTCAAAATTGGTACTAATGATATTTTGTCAAAATAATGTTTTATTAAATTATATAAAAATTATAATAATTTTTTTTAAAATATAAAATAATTATTATATGGTATAAAATGTTCTAATTTTTTTAGTTAAGGTATAATTGACATCAAATACATAAAAATTAAACTATGTTAATATTGATACATTTGTTACCTTACTTAAAATTAAAATAGAATAACTAAGGGTTAATTTAAATGATAAGGTTTAAATATACAAAAAAAATTCTAAAATTTATTTATTTTGATTAAATTAAAACCATATATATAATCTTATATTATAAAATATTACATTTTTGAGGGTTTTTATGTGTTTTTATTTTATTATAAATTAGTATTTTCAAGATTTCCAAAAGTGACCTTCGAATCAATTATAAACATGCACCTCCTCCATTAACTCTTCACTTTATATTGAGCCTTCATGTGTAGAAATCCCCTAAAAATTTTCCTTATCAAAATCCCTGGTTATATTCTATAGGTTCTTTTCTTCTCAAAATACCAACTCTAGTGCATTTAATAGGATATTTAGTTGGATCACGTCGAATAAGAGGTAATATCCCCTAAAGATTCTTTCAAATTATTTCTTCTTTTACTTAATCTTACTTTGTTGTTTCCACTATTATGTAATAATTATAGTATAAACTATATACTAATATGTTATAATGTTTATGTAACAACATTATTATAGCTTTTAACCTTTTAACGAATAATGAAATCACCACACGTGCGTATGTATGGCTTATCATCTCCACACTGTGGTATAATATGTTTTTCACCCCCATATTACATGGATGGATATAATTATAGAAATAATAAATATATGTAATTATTATAATATGATATGGATTCTGGAAATAATTATACACCATTCACTTAAATATTATTTTACAATTATGGTAATGATATCGTCGCTCGTGCGTACGTATGACCTGCCGTCTCCACGACATGATGCGATTCATATCCATGTAAACAATTAATTTATAATTATATAAATATATATAATGAATAAATATGACATACATTACCTTAATATAATTATATAAATTATGGAACTATATCCTATTTACAATAATTAGGACTTATATGACAAAATATGCAAGAGAAAATAAAGCAGTTAAAACCAAAAGAAGAGTAACAATTAAATATTATTAAATAGGTGTTAATATGATCACATATGTAACACCCAAGATTCCACTGTACGTTTCCTTTTGAATAATGCAATAGCTTGCATTGTACGCAACTTCGAGATCCTAACACACTGCGACCAATCAAACAAGCCGTTATGAATGGTAATACCCACTTTTTGAAATTTAATAAATTTTATCTTTCAAAATGGACTTCATTTTTGGATTATGAATATCGAAATTAGGTTAGGGTGATTTTTTGGTATTTTTCTAAAAACATTCTTTTTTTTGATGAATAGTGAAAAAACACTGCGTTATTGGTTAAAACTGAATTTTTATTTAAATAATTAGTTATTTTATTTTAATTTATTTTAGGTCAAAATATATACATAATACATATATATGTTAAACGTAATTCATTGGAGTAATTTTATAATAAGTTTAGATATATAAAATTTTATCGAACTATTTACCGTCTTTTACCCACCTCCTAAGAGCATTTTCAAATTCGCATAAAACATAATTTTACCACTTATGTGAGTTGAATTTAAAAAATCTGAGAGACACGGTTAATATCAATATGTAAAATGTGGTTCAATAAGATGAAAATATTTTTTTTGTGAATAGTATCTTTTTTACTTTTATTTACTACGGTAAAAAGTAAATAGGATAATTAATGATAAAAATGATATTATAATTACCCTAAAACATTTCCTAATTCTATTGGATAAGTGTAATTCGACCAAAAACAAACTTAGGAATAAAATATGATCCCCTTTGGTCCACTTGTATTAGATTATGACATTTATTATTATTTTATTTAAAGAAGAGTTAAAAGAGTTAAAATCAAAGTTTAATAACTAAACCATTTTTAATATAGGGTTATACATAAGATAAATTATACTATAAAAGTTAATTATAAATATAAAAATATTTCCTACATAATGTTATTTTATTTATAATTTTTAGACATTAAATAATTTAATTTATTTTTGTTACAATGATGATGTAGTAATTAACTTATTAAAGAAAGATTAAAATAATTGATATTATAAATATCCAAATAAATGTAATTTTATACTTTTGATGAATTTAACTAATTTTATAGGTCAATATGAAAATTTAGGGTTGATTAAATAATTTTTGTTCGATGTAATCGTGCTTTTATGATTTTCACAAAAATAAAATACTAAATAGTGTCAAAATTGACATAATTGAGTTTTAAAAAAATATTATAATATTAATTGATATAATATTATTAAAAATATAAGTTTCGTCCAAAGGACTTTAATAAGGTTATATATATTAATAATGAACCACTTGGGGTTCTCTTGGAAGTTTATAGTAAGTTTATTAACCATATAATATAAAAGTACAAAGAGACATGGTAAATGTCAAACTATTTAACTAAGAGTTAAATCTAAACCATAAGGTTAATATAATGAACTAAACCTGTCTAAAACATATTGGTTGAGAGTTTTTAGACACACCCATACCTTAGTCTTTAAATAATTCATTTTGGGACCATTATAAACCGAAAATTATTTTATTATAAAATAATATTTCAAGCTTTTCCTAAATTGACCCTCACCTCTCTTATAAAAGGGCACATCCCCTTCTCTCAAATTCACACCTTGAAATCCATTTAGGTCAGCCATAACCTACCCAAATATCCTCCCAACTATCCTCCCTTCATCCTAGAGGACATCTTTTATTCATAAAGCCAACCTAAGGATCCCTTTTGATCAAATCAAAAGAAAGAACCCGAAGAAGAGGTAAATATTTCATCACCTCTTACAAGTTTTCTTCTTCTTCCACTTCCTCTTTCTTTGTTGTTTCCACTCTAAAATAATAACTCCAGTATTTTCTATATACTATGATGTTATTATAAAAATGGTACAACCATATTCATTATTTTATCCATCCTATAAATGACAAAGTCACCATATGTGCGTACGTACGGATTACCGTCTCCATGTCGTGGTGTAGTTTGTTATTCAAACACTTCATCATTTGGGTGGGTATAACAATGAGTATAAATTATTTAAATAAAAAATATAACATGATAATTATTCTTTATATATGATATACTATCCAATTATATATGATTTTAATATCAAAATAATGATATTATCACTCGTGCGTACATACAGATTATCGTCTCAATGAACGCGATGAGATTCATTCCCCATAATATCCATTCAAGTATAATATTCATTTTATGATTAAAAAATAATGTTTAAAGACATAATATAATTCTGAATATGAATAAGATACATCCTATCCATAACAAACAGTACTTACGTAACAAAGTATATAAAGTAAAACGATTCAATTAATACCTGAAATGATGATACTATTGAAATAACATTAACAAAGAAATATTAGAAATAATATATGATATAATATTAATGTATATGGTTATTTTGTAATTTAATAATAATTATTTCACCATTATACAGGAGGTTAACCTACCCTTGACCATGGATAAGTACAAGGTAAGGGTTAATTTCACGATCTATTTATTATCTGAGGTTGTTTTATACGTGAGTATCTACTGGGACCTCTTTATCACCCACATCCACATTTTCTTAACAATGTATTTCAAAACATTTTTTTTTTCTATTTACTAGACAATGGGTTAATTTTTTTTATACCCTTATTTGACCATTTATGTTTTTAAAGGAATCTTTTCTTCATTTTCCAAACAAGGTACCTTATGACCTTTTTGACAAAATTAAGGTAATAATGTTTTTTTAACTTATACGGTGGGTGCAACTATTTTTTGACGTTATAACATCATCAAATCTTCCCTTATAAGATTATAAGAATATTTTCAATTTTTTTTCTTTTGTAATTATATGTCTTTTAAATGATTTAAAAATAGAAAGAGATATTCCTATAAAAAAAGTTTTGATTTCATCTATGTCAACATCCTTTAATGGATTGTAAGCTTCTTTGAAGTTGATTTATTATGATTCAAAAATTCCATATTGTATTAAATTTTTTTTGATATGTTTGACTGTGCATGTGTTATTTTTATACCTTTCATGGTTTATGGATAAATTATTCACATTTCTTATGCTATTTTTAATATGAATTTTTATGTTATGTTTAAACCTTTTCATATGGGGAATGCATTGGACTTTGTAAGTGACGGGTGGAGCCCACTATAGCTCTTTTAAGCATTGGTAGGTCTATTGAGACAAACTAATGTCTTGGAACAAGGCATTGAAAAAATATTATTTGTAGTCTTGGAACAAGGCCTTGACTATTTGGTTATGAAGTCTGGCATTATGCATTCCATCATTATAAAAGTGGCTATTGATATTTCATGTGATTATTCGACTAGTAGAATATCCATGTGAATAAGTAAATGGAATTATATGATTTTATCTTTTACATATTATGATGAAGTTAATGTTTAAAAGGCTTTTATTTTAGTCTTATATTGCCTTAAATTTTTATGCTTATTTAAGAAAGTTTCCACTATATTGTTACCCTTAATGATCATTTGAGCTCACCCCATTCTATGTTTTATTTTTACCAGGATACAAAGAAGTATATTATGGCTAAACTGCTGGGATAGTGTAAGGTATATGAGTGTGGCCTATGGAGACTATTATTTTTTAGTTCTTCATTTTATAATGTAATGTAAAACTTATGAATGTATCTAGTACTTATAAGGCTATTAAACTGATCGGTCTTTTGGGACATGATTATTTGTATCATGCCAATTTTATGTAATAATGCACTAACTCTGGGTAACTAGGGTCAGGGAGTTACAACATATGATATAATAAATATAAATATAGTTCTTTAATATGTTAATGATATTATTTAAACCATTATACAGGAGTTTCAGATACGTACAAATGAAATCAACCCCATGGTAAGGGATTATTTTTTCTCACTTTTATTTCTTTGGGACATATTCCTTATACACAACTTATTTCTATTGTGGGGTGTTTATGTTTTCCATGTATGTTTTTATGATTCTTATTATGAAGATTATAATATTTTCATATGAATATAATTTTATTTATTTTATGATTCATATGATTCTACTTATTATAAATTTGTAACAGATAATTTTACAATCCCATTGTTATCTGAGATTTATTATACGAGTATATTTATCAACCACTTCCATGTTTTCTATTTTTTTTAATAAAATGATTATTATTATCATATGGATGTTTAAAGTAATTTTCACCCATTTTTTTACCTTTACTACATTTTTATAAGGAATCATTCTTTCATTTTCCATATGATTTACTTTTTTAAAATTTTCAGCAAAAGTACGAGAAGAAAGATTTTTTAAACTTATATAGAATGAACAGATTTTTAAGATTTAATAAAACCTTATTTCCATGAATAATCCTTCGTAATATTTCATGTTTATTTTCAATTAAATTATTTTCTTTTAAAATTTCACCTCATTTTAAAAATAGAAAACATTTTGGAAGAATAATGGATATTTTCCTCAAGAATTAATTTCAAATGTTTTATCAAAATTATTTTTACATCTATGATGGCATTCACTAAATGGTGTGATGTTTATATCCCCATTATTAAAGTAATTTGATTGTTTTTATGATGTACTTCTATTTATGAAATCCATTTGTTATATATGGATTATGATGGAATGATGTCCAAGGAAACCATTTTATTCTTTGGGTTATGCTATGAGAATTATTTATGTTTTTATGGCACACATATGTATGGTTCTATTTTTGTGATGGGTGGGACTTATATCCCCCTCCAATTTATTAGGTGAATATTTAAATTCCATGAGATAGATATGATCAGAATAGTATGTAAATCTAGTTAGAAATATAGGGCTGTAACAATAAGTAAATCTGGTTCAGTAATAAAGGACTAGAACAAGGATTTAACTAAGTTCAGTAATGGACTTTGTCAGCTATGATGGTATTAGAAATGAGCCCTGGATAATATGGAAATTATTTTCTTTGATTTTTTTTCCTCAATTCTATTTTTTATTCCAATTATATTTTATAATGTTTCATGTTCATTTATGATTTAGGCCTTAGGAACATCCAAGATTTATTTCATGACTCAAGACATTGATATTCAAAACATATGTTCACATTTTTATATTCTTTTGTTTATGTTTTGTTTTATGTTTTCCATGTTTACCCTTAATGATAATTTGATCTCACCCTTTTTATGTATTATTTTCCCCAGAATATAAATAAAGTTTTTATTTAGGAAAACTGAAGGTATGATCTTTATGAGAGATGTTAATGATCTTTCACCATTTTAGAAGAATATGTTCCCAGTTTCCAAATACGCTTAAATAATATGGTCTTTGGGAGTCTATTTGTGTAATGTATTAAGTATTTCACAAAAGTAAATATAATTTCCATTTATGTCAGGATTTGGGTCATTAGATTTGGTATCAGAGTGATGGTTTACTAAACCTTTGGAAACTGGGATGAGAAAACTTTGGTGAGATCCCTAGAGATAGTTCTAATGTATGTCTAAGGATGTCCTAAGGATAAGTCTAATTATATGTTATAGTCCTATAATTTTGGTAACGATCATGGATAACTTAGGATTAAACCTACAATGATATATATTTAAATTAATTTCCCATGATTATGTGTTTTTTCTAGTATGGTTAATACTGCTCTCAATTTTCTTTTTTGGGTTTTAGTTTATGCCTGGAAACATAAGGATTCATGATAATGGAGAATATGACGGACAATAGAACTATATTCCTCATGATAAACCAAATGAAGTGGGAGTAGGAAGGAAACACATGTTTATTATTCTTAATAAGAAATCTAATAATATGATCCACAATCTCAACATTTTTGAGTTTCCTAACCCACCTAATAATATAAATATAGAGTTTCATGGTGATCATAGAGGAAAGAAAGGTCAAATTTCCTTGTTTAAATTATGTGGGAAGAGGGATCAAAGAGAATGTTTCAAAGGAACTAGAAGATGTTTTGGGTGTTGAAAAGAAGGACACAAAGCCAATAATTGTAAAGGAAAAGTTTCAATTAACAAAAACAACAAGGTTAATAGTATTTCTAAGACATCAATGATGGTTAAATGTTTTAAATGTGGAATATATGGGAATTATGAAAATCAATGACCTAGGGGAAAATATATTGAAGAGTATCATTATAGTTATATGGGTTGTATTCATGTTTCAAATGATGAAGAGACTACTAATGACATATGAGATGAAAGAAGTGTTAAAGAATAAAATGACGAAGAATGGTTAATAGTTCAAGAAAATAGTGGAATTATTTAATGTTTATCAATAATAATTTTTTATAAGTAATTTTATGGTATTATGGAATAAGTAAACCTATAAGGATTGTTACAATATTATTTTACTTAGGTATTTGAAAGTATATAATGAATGGAACTGGTATCCCTGAAATATTATTGGGGTTATAAGTTTAAAAAGAAATGGTTAAGGGAAGCATAACCATTAATATGAACATGATGATGATATAATGATATGTTTATTATGAATAAGTAAATTGGATGGTAATGATTTCCCTATAAATGATTAAGGATTTTTTGAAAAGTGGTTTATGCTCTCATGGATGATGTTTACAGCTTTATAGAATTAAGAATAAGGAAACATGCATGTTTTAAATATTGATATTTGGTAATTTAGTTTATTATCAAGAGAATAAATGATGAAGGATTTCAAATATTTGAAATGTGTTCAAAAAGAGGAACATTATAATATATGGGGGATAAATTTTAATCTGAGTTAGTGAACCTTTTTATATAGTTTTATTTTTAGCTTTTATAAGGATTATAAGGTTATCAATTTATGGGAAGTTTAAGTTAATCATCAAATGAACTTTTTTAGAATAAAGTATTATCTCACTATAGGTAAAATTATGTATATTTGATTACTTGTGATAAAATTTTTTATATGATAAATATAGATGGAATGACCTATTATTATATTTATAGATTTCATGATCTGCTAACAATTTAGGAATGAAAAATTCAACTTCATTTCTTTGAATAAGAGATGAAGTGGAAATTGTTCAAGGCATGACCATGGGTGAGATTGTACTGAAATCAAGTTAGTATTTCTTACCATGTTATTTAACTTTAGGGAAATGATATTGAAACACAAAAATTTTATCCTATTACCTTCTTATATGATGAATCAAATGGCACCTTAAGTCATCCTAGATTTATGGATTTCTGATTGTTAACTTTCTCCTAACCTTGTTCTATATCAATATCTATCTGAATTTGAGATTTATATTTATCTTCCATATCCTTGTTTTCACTTCCCACATATGATATTATATGTGGAAACTGAGGGAGGAGTTAAATTGGGTATCCTTTATGTTTCTAACATTCCTTTTTTGAAATGATGCTTTAGTATTCCTTTGTACAATGTTGGTTTCTATGAAAGAAACATTCAATTAGTAAACCTTTTATAACCTCAAGGAATTTTGAGGGTGAAATTTATTTTAAGGGGGTAGAATGTGACACCCTATGATTTTTATGAGATAATGTTTTTATTTCTTTGATGTCTTGTGTTGTATGCTACACCAAGGTAAGCGTGCGCAATACGCACCATCGACTTAGCTTGCAGTATACGCAACACTATGATTGGATTTTGTTACATATAATTCAAGGTTATTATGAGATAACTACTTTCACACAAAACTGTGTATAAGTGAAAATATCAATATTGTAATGCTACCTTATAACCTAGTCATTATAATGGTGGGTATGAACAGTATTAACTTTCTTCAGAAAAACTATTTAAGTGAAAATCAGTGAGCTTATAAAATAATAAAATATCTATGGATGGATTTTATTAATGAAATATATGTTTAATATGTTTAATATATTGTTTAAATTTAATCTTATATGTTTTATAGATATGATATAGGAACAAATTCAATTTTTCAGATAAAAGAGGTATTTAAAAAAATTTACAGTTTTTCCACCTTTCGATGATACACATATATTAGATATAGTTTTTGAAAATTTTATATATTCAAATTAACACCCTAATATTTTATTTATAATTAGTATTTAAAAATTTTCATTGTATTAATTTTTTATATTTTCTTATAACATTCTAGTTTTTATGAATAGTAAAAATATACTAAATTTTAATTGAAAATAACTTTTTTCATCGAAATAATTTATAGGGATATTTTGTATTATTAATTTTTTTAATGTATAAATATAATATATTTTTATCATTAAATATAATATAGGTCATTTTTATTAATTTTACATTGAATTTGGATGTAAAAACAGTTCAATCTTTGACAATATTTTAACTTTTAAAAACCCGTTTTTCATTCCGACAAGAGGAATAATTTTAATTTAATTAATGAAAATTCTATGTTTAAGATTTTGAAAAAAGTATTCAATATTTAGAATTATTAGTTCTAAATTATTTAAGTAGGATCCTTTTATTATTTTGATTTTATGAATAGTAACTTTGGTATTTTTTATTTACCAAGGTTAAAGTTAAATCGGGTAAATTAGAGTAACAAATAATATAACAAGGATATTAAAATTACCCTAAAAACTAAAACAATCCTATTGTATGAATAAAATTATACCCTTAACAATTAAAAATCATAATTTATTCATTTAATGTACTCTTGTTCATGAAAATAATATATATATTATTAAAATAATGCAATGTGACAACATGTCAACCTCTTACACTTCCTTTTATTTTTCCATTATTAATTAATAAATCCAAAATAAAATATATAATAAGATGTTATTATGGTTATTTAACAACATTATTCTACCTTCTATCAATCCTACAAAAAATGAAATCAGCACACGTGCGTAAGTACGACTTATCGTCTGCACGCTGCAGTGTAATATATTTTTCACCACCATATTACATAGATAGATATAATTATGGACTATATTTGGTTATTATAACATGATATGGATTCTGGAACTAATTATATAACATTCATTTCCATACCATTAGAAAATTATGTGAATGATATTGTCTCTTGTGCATATGTACGACCTACTGTCTCCCCGATGCGATGTAATTCATATCCATGCAAGCCATTCATGCATGATTATATAAATGTATATATTTAATTAATATTATATATATTACTTTAATATAATTCTATAAATTATGGAACTATATCCAATTTAAAATAATTGAACTTATATGACAAATCATGCAAGAGAAAATAAAGTAGTTAACACCCAAAGAAGAGTAATAATGAAATATTATTAAACGAGTGTTAATATGATCACATATGATGTAATAAATATAAATATGGTTCTGTAATAAATTAATGACATTATTTAAACCACTAAAAATTATTTTTTGATATGTAAAACTTAATCATACCAAAGTTATGGAATTATTTTGTCTCAGTTTTATTTCTTTGGGACATATGACTTATACACAACCTATTTCTTTTGTATGGTTTTTATGCTACCCATGGATGTTTTTATGATTCTTATAATTAAGGTTATTATATTTTCATATGCATATAATTTTATTTATTTTACGATTTTTATGATTTGAGTTATTATAAATTGTTAAGGGATAATTTTACAATCTCATTATTATCTGATATTGATTATAGGTGTATATTTATAATTCATGTACATGTTTTCTTAAAATGTTTTCATAAAATGTTTAATATTCTTATATGAATGTTTAAATTCATTTTAACCATTTATGACTTTTACTACATGATTTTTATGGAATATTTATTTCATTTTATTTATGAGGTACCTTTTGACTTTTTTGAAAAAAGTAGAGAAGAATGTTTTTTAAAATTATTTGGAATAAATAGATTTTTACAATTTTATAATGACTTATCTTCATGAATACCCCTTTACAATATTTCATATTTATTTTCAATTAAATTATTTTCCTTTAACATTGCGCGGCATTTTTAGAAAAGAAACAAAAATTTAAGAAGAAAGGATATTTTCCGCAAGAATTAATTTCATGTGTTTTATCAAAATTATTTTTCATCTAAGATAAAACTCTATAAATAGGGTTATGTCTCTATACCCATTATTACTATAATTTTATTATGTTTATGATGTAATTATATTTATGAAATACATTCGTTTTATATGAATTATTATGGAATGATGTTTAAGAAACCCGTTTTATTCCTTAAGTTATGCTACGATTAATTATTTATATTTTTTAGTCACACACATATATAGTTTTCATTATGTGAATAGTAGTACCTATATCTACCTCCAATGCATTGAGTAAATATTTATATCTCATGAGATATACATGAATGTAATGGAAATTAAATCTAGTTTAGTAATACAAGGATGGAATGGAATGTAAATCTAGTTCAGTAATAAAGGGCTGGAAAGAGGAGTGAACTCAGTTCAGTAATGGACTTTGTCCACTATGATGGTCTTGGAAATTAGCCTTGGATAATATGGATATTATTTTATTTTATTATGTATTTGTATCAATTCCATGTTTTTTACCAATTCTATTTTATCATGGTTCGTGTTCATTTAATAATTATACTTTAATAACATCCAAGTTTTATTTCTTGAATAAAGAATTTGATATTAAATATTTATGTTAATGTTTTTATATTCTTATGTTTATGTTTTGTTTGATGTTTTCATGTTTTTCCCCTACTGATCATTTGAGATCACTATTTTATTTTTTATTTTCCCTATGATATAAATAAAATTTTTATGTTGAAAAAATAAAGGGGAACCTATTTATTGGATATGTTGAATATATTTCACCAAGTTAGTAGAACGTGTTAATAGTTTACAAATACACTAAACTAATATAGTCTTTGGGAACCTTTTTTTTACAATGTATTAAGTATTCTTACAAATTTATGTAATTTATATATACATCAATCTTTGGTTTGTTAGAGTATTTCAAGGAACTTTTTGTGGAAAAATATTTCCCTCGAGAACAATGAGCGTGTTTGGAGAGATACTTATTTATTATGACGAAAAATTAAGATGAGAATGTTGTTAAGTTTGAAGAAGACATTATAGTGATATCAATGATTGCTAAAAATTTCATACACAATCCAAAGAGCAATAGTAATTGATTCTTTGATGGGTTAAAACCATTACTCCTAAAGGAACTGGTTTCCTAAAAATTCTCATAAAATGAAGATATAGTCTCATGTGATATTAAAACAGATAAATAATTCTCTATGAATTCTGAAATTAATGAGATAAAATATAAGAAGAGGGTGGAAGATCAAATAATGGATAAAGTGAATATTAAAAAGTTATTTTTCCAATGTGATATAGTCATGGAAATAAATGCCTATGTTTCTCCTTAAAAGGAAAATAAGGAAGGTATAAGTGTGGTGAGAAAGACTATCATGTAAACTATTGCGTGGGAAATAAAAAGATACCAATGTTCAATGATACAATTGTTGGAAAATTGGAAACTTTTCAAATGTCTATCTCAAGCATCCAAAAAAATCCTTAGAAAATGCCACATGATCCAGGAAAAGCTTATGGGAACACAACAATTGAGGTTAAAGTTCCCAATGTTGTGGTGGAAGGTACTTTAATCATCTCCTCAAATTTAACTAAAACTTTATTTAATTCTTGATCATCAACTTCCTTTATATCTTCATAATTTTCTTTAAATATTAGATATTTCTAATTCACCTTAACAAGGGAGTTACCAATGAAGACTCATAGTGTAAACCTTATTACAAAAAATATGTGTTGTGTAGTTCCTATTATAACACATAAACATTCTCAAATTTATGATTTATCATAATACCTATTTTTGATTTTATATAATAATTGGTATGGACTATATTTTGAAATATAATGAGAAAATTTACTTCAATGAGAAATAAATTATAATTCACGATGAATGTATATACTTTCTCATCTTTAGAGGAGAGACTTCATCATCTCAGTCTTATCTGGATCCACCTCTAGTATCTCTTCTAAATGAAATTCTTATGGAAGAAGAGAAAATATCATATATGTATAGGGGAATAAATATTAAAATTTAGGATTTACTTAATGTTCAATTATATAATTATGCATTTCCAGAGGATTTACCCATACATACTCATGAATAGAAAGTTGAGTTCTCTATTGATTTAATTCCTGTTGCAAAACCTACATCAAAGAATCCTTATAGAATAGGCACTGTGGAATTAGTGGATCATAAGAAACAACAAGAGGAATTGAGTGATAAAGGATTTATTAACACTAGTGTTTATATTTGGGGATACCCTATTCTTTTTTCTAATAAGAAAGAAAAATCCATGTAGTTGTTCATTGACTATAGATAAATCAATGTTATTACAATAAATAATAAGTATCATCTGCCTCACATTAATGATTTGTTTGATCAAATTCATTGAAATCAATATTTTTCAAAGATTGACCTTTGATCTCGATATCAAAAATTGCATATAAGGAAGGAAGATATTCCAAATACAAAATTTTGAACTAGGTTTGGACATTACGAGTTTAAAGTAATTTCATTTTGACTAACTATTACACCCCAAATTTTTATGGACCTAATAAATAGAGTGTTCAAGTAATAACATTAGGATTTTTGTATGGTATCTATTGGATATATCTTGATATATTTCTAAATAAATGAGGACCATGAGTACCACTTGTGGGTTTTTTCTGAAGACTCTTACAAGAAAATAGTTATATAGAAAGTTTAGTAAGTGTTAATTAGGGTTGCATATAGTTTATTTTTTTTGGATATATTGTCTCTAATGATGAAATCTAAGTTGATATTATAATGGAAAAGGTATTCCAGGAATGACCAACACCAATGAACATAACTGAGGTACGTGGTTTCATTCATTTAGAAGGTTTTTATCGATGTTTCTTTCATAATTTTTTCTAATTAGTGAACCCATTAACCAAGATTACTCGTAAAGGGGTTAAGTTTATATGGAAAATAGAATGAGGATAATTTTTTGAAGAATTAAATTTGAGATTATTGAATTCTCTAATAAGGACTCTATTATTAGGAAATGGTGGATTTTTGATATATAGCGATGCATTAAATGACTTTGTTATGTCCTTAGGCAGAATGATATAGTTATTTTCTATACATCAAAATAGTTAAAAACTCATGAAAATAACTATCCAACTCATGATCTTGAGTAAGCAGCCACTATATTTTCTTTGATGATATGAAGACATGGTATTTATGGTGAAATATGTGAGATATATACATATCAAAAGATCTTGAAATATATAATATCAAAGAAAGAACTCAACATGAGGTAAGGGTGATGTATCAAGAATATCGAGGATTATGATTGATTAGTACACTACCACCTAGGGAAGGAGAATAAGGTAAATGATTCATTTACAAGGTAGGGTCATGGAGTTCTAAAAAAAATTAGGATTGAAAACTATTCTATGTACATGGATCTAGTAAATATGGATATGGGAATTAACAAGTAAGGTGAAACATCATTAATTGTTTGATTTTTTTCACAACCATATTTATTGTAAATGATTAAATTTTTTTAGTACGATGATGAGAATTTTCAAAGGGAAATTAAAATTGTGAACGATGAGAATTTGAAAAAATTAATATATGAGGATGGAATTATTAAATTTTGGAATATGTTTTGTGTTCCCTCTATAACCAGTCTAAAATAGGAGTTATTTGATGATTCTCATAGCTCTAATTTCTCTTTACACTATAGTAGGACTAAGATGTATATATATTTGAAGGAACATTTCTAGTGGGATAATATGAAATAGGAATTTGTTGATTATGTATCAAGATTATTAGTCTGACAATAGGTGAAGGCTAAAATAAAATATCCTAGTGGAGTCATTCAACCTCTATCTATTCTTATATATATAAATGGGATTAAATTACTATGGATTTTGTCACTATATTTCCAAAAAAAAACTCAAATAAAGAATGGTTTAATATGGGTAATTTTTGGTCGACTTACCAAATCCTTATATTCCTCACTACAAGAGTGGATTTTCCATTGGGGAAACCTGTATGATTCTTTATTAATGAAGATGTAATACATCATATCTAACTTCATTTAATTGTGTTTGATCTTGATCGATGGTTTTCATTGAAATTATGGAATATTACTTAGAATGAATTGGAGACTGAGATTTATTTGGGTACTGCTTATCACCCTCAAACTGAAGGGTATTCATAATGGATAATCCAAACATTAAAATACATGTTGAGATCATGATCACTAGACTTTCAAGGCATGTGGGGTCAGTATTTAAATTTGATAGAGTTTTCCAACAATATTATAATTCATTCATGTATTCAAATGGAACCATATGAAGCATTGTATGGAAAGAGATATCATACACCAACTTGATGGGATGGAGTTAGTTAAAGGAAGCTTGTAGGCCCATAACATGTGGAGGTAACAACATAAAAGGTAAAAACTATTTAAACACATTTCAAAGCATATCAAAGTAGGAAAAATATTTATGGAGATAATAGAAGGAAGGAATTGGAATTCCAAGTGGGATATCATGTTTTATTTAAAGTATCAACCTGGAATGGTGTTATAATATTTGGAAAGAAATGGAAACTAAGCCTTAGGTACATTGGATATTTTTAAGTCTTGAAGAGAGTTGGAGCTGTGAATTACCATTTGGTAATTCCACCCAGCCTTTCTAAAGTACATAATGTGTTCCACATCTCTTTGTTAAGGAAGTACAAGATAGAGCCAATGCATGCCCTAACTTATGAAGTAATAGAGTTGGAACCTTATTTATCTTTGTATGAAGATCCTATCCAGATTATAGACACTAGAGAGAAGGATATGAGGAATGGGACAACTCGGCTGGTAAATATACATTGAAAAAATCATAGTATTGAAGAGGTGATATGGTAATGAGAATAATTTATGATGAATAACTACACAAAATATTTTTATGAGGAAAAATTCTGAAAATTTCAAGGAGGAAGTTTTTTTGAAGTAAGTTTGAATGTAATGCCCCCAGATTTTATGGTATTCCACTTTAAAAAATTTAACATCTTTGATTGTTTATGCTTCATGGAACACCGAATTTAAAACCATAATATACTTGTAAATATGACCATTGGAATAGTAATGTGATCATTAGAAATAGTAATATGACCAATATCTTGTAACTTCACCTATGAAAGTATAAATAAAACTTGGGTAACTTACAAATGTAATTATGGTTTTTTATATCTTGGAAAATGTAAATAAATGTTTTAAAAATGAAAAATTAAGTGTTGGTTTTTTTGTAAGAGTGAATGTTTATTTACTATTTTATAATTAATATAATGTTTTGAAAGAAAATTTAAATTTGTAAAATAGATTCATAAATTAATATTTTATTTTCCTATGATTAGAATTTAATTTTATGAGACCTTAATTAATTTTTCAAAGTGTTATAAAATCAATTATATTTTTAATATCAGACTTTTTAAAATAAATGGTTATTTTAAATAAAAATTTAACTTCCCATATTTATAAAATTATTATTATAAAATGGATTTCATTATTGAATTATAAATGTCAAAAAATGGTTAGGGTTAATTTTTTATATTTTTTCTAAAATAATTGAATTTTTCTGAATAGTAAAATATAATAATTTACATTATAAATACATTATAAGTTAAATACACTATTCATTGAGTCATTGTTGATGTAATAACTATAATATATAAATATACTTCATTATTTTAATATATTTAGTGATAATCCTAAAACTATTCATATCATTGAGCTAAAATAATAATCAAATGAATAAAATATTAAAAACACCCTTATGCTCTAATATAAATAACACCCCTTCTCCTCACACCTCCAAATCCTTGATGATTTATTATATTCTTTCCATTTTCTCTCCTAAAAACACTTCCACACTTTTGGGTCTTTTTTGAATCACCAAAAATACAATTTAAATGTTACTTAAGGAGGTTCTAAAGGAGAGGAATTCAAGAGGTAAAATCCCCTTTTGTTCATTTAATTTTCTTTCAATTTATTTTATTTTATTATCCTTCATTCACCTCCCCTTTAAAAAGTGAAATGATAAAACCAGTATCTTTTATATACTGTAA
Organism: Viscum album; assembly: GCA_963277665.1. Classification (NCBI taxonomy): domain Eukaryota; kingdom Viridiplantae; phylum Streptophyta; class Magnoliopsida; order Santalales; family Viscaceae; genus Viscum; species Viscum album. The sequence continues at coordinate 805,248,903 of OY728128.1, read as the reverse complement.
TTTTATTATCTCAACGTAAAATCCACAATCATGTCACTTCACATTTTTGGTTTTATTTTAAAGATAAAAACATCATCCGTGAAGTGTCGATTTACTGCCTTTTGGGACAACGTGCTTTCTTTATTCAATTCCACCTTCAAGGATGGTAACAAAAAAATTATGGTTAAAAAATATTATAAAATATGTATTTCATATTATTTAATGTTATAGAACTAGTATATATACATAATATTAATTAGTGAAAAAAACTAGTTTATGATGATTGAAAACACGAAAAAATAATCTAAACGATTATCTGTAACGTCTTATTTAATGATTCATCCCCACACTAAATAACAAAATTAATTATATGACAATTTAATAATTTTTAAGATAACTAATAGCATATAATTCCAATTCTATAAAACTGTTTACATTTTTCATGATCTTCCATATGCGTATAAAAGTTAACTAGTCTTAAAAACCAAGGAAAAGAACAATCTTGAATGAAATAAATTTAATCTTATAACTCATCAAAAAGACCATAAATGAATTTAATACAATTATAGTAAATCAAATAAATTTTTAATAGGTTATAAGTGAAATTATTAATTTATATAGCTTCATTATTCATAAAATTAAGCACATGTGAATAACACTTTCAAACAAAAGGTAAGGGTTTCTTCACGAACCTTCATTATCCATTCAAGTTACACATTATCTCTATTTAACCCAATTTAATTATTTATTATTTTTATATGAATCTTATAAATTGTTTTTATATGATATAAACTCATATATCCATATCATTTAATCTCTCTTTTGTGGGGAAATAAATGTTTTATAAGGTTCTTTTCTTGATTCCTCCGGATAAGTAAGTCTGATTAAAGAGAACCTCTTGATTTTCTACCCATTATCACGTACAATCCATAATCTATTTTAAGCCACCATTATTTTTCAAAAATCAATAATTTTTTCATGAAAAAATATATTTTTCCATTTCTTGTTTTATAGAAACAATTATGACAAAAAATGATTTTTCCAAAAAAACACTTCTTTGCAAAGTTAAAAAGGGTATTTCTCTCATGAATTACCCAATGATTTTGTTAGAGAATTTTTATCTATTTCAACACATATGTTGAATATTATTATTTAATGATATTATTATATTATGATTATAATCTACCATATTTTATTAAATGGTTTATGATTATTTTTTTTGTGGTCTTTCTATTTTGATACCATTCACCATACTACTCAGAATGGTTAGTGATTAAATATATATATTAGAAAAATTTATTTCCATTTTGTATAAATATGTTGTTTATTTTTTAACACATTCATACGAGGAATGAATTTTAATAATTAAGTTAAGGTTAGGGCCCGCTATAGACTCTTGATGAATCAATAGGCCTCATGAGACAAAACAGATATCAATCTGGCTGAGGTCTTAACTATTTATTTTCAGATGTCTTGACCGAGGCCTCGAGAGTCTATTTTAGATGTATTGAATTATGAATTACTTTATTATGATATTAGTAATTAATAATCCATATGATTATTTTACAATAATAATATCCATGGTTTAGTTTCATTCTCATGTGATTATTTATATGGAATCATTTATTCATCTTTAATTCCTTACATATTATGATCAAGATTATGTTTTAAGTTCATTTGTTTTAATTATTAATCATGCCTTATTGTCTATGTTATCTTTCTCTATATGTATTAACCTTATTAATCATTTTATCTCACCCCTTTCTTATATTTTATTTTTCCATAGGATGTGAAAGTGTTTTTGATGAATGAATTGCATGGATAATCTAGGAGTTCATGGATGATTCCAATGGGTTTTCTATGTTGTTTTACCTTTCAGTATATAATGTAAAACTTATTTATGCATCTATTTTTTAAAATATACTAAACTATTCGGTCTTTTTGGATGTTATATCTTTTTTATAGTACCAATGTAATTATGTGAGATGCCGAATTCGGGCTACTGGGGTTGAGGTATTTATAAGACACACACACACACACATATATATAATTAATAAATATAATATCTATATGATTACTAGAATTATAGATATTAAGGAACCATGAGAAATGTACTTTTATCCGAACTACCAAACAAAAATTCTCATGAAATTAACACTTAACACATGGAAATGATAATTTTAATAAAGAATTATTAAGAAATGGAAGATTAGAAGTTATAATTTGATCTTATATGATATTATAATTATTTTCATAAATATGTTTTAGAATTATAATAATTTTAAATTTAATAAAAATGGGGTTAATTTACATTATATGATAGAAAAACTCAAGTTATGGGATTTATGTAACAATCTCATCATTTATCGGGGCTGTTTATGATAATGTTTATTATGACAAATTTGTTTGAGATATCTCTCAAGAATTGAAAAAAAAACTCTTCTCATATGTTTATTTCAATAGAATACATATTTTCCTTTCTATTTTTCATCTTTAATAACTAAAAATACTAAAATAATGTTTCAGGATAATCCACTTTATTTATCTATTCAGATGAAAATATTTTTTCTCCCATATCCATGATTTATAAAAACATTTTCAATAATGTTTATAATATTCTAATATGATTTTTAAAATATTTTTTAACCATGATTGAATTTAATTTTTTTTTGAATATTCTTTTTTTTGAGAGTTGTTACTTTTTTCATTTTACTGAAAATGTGAAAAAATAATTGTTTTAACGTACATGGAATAAAAAATATTACCTTCCATCAGTACCAATAAATTATTTGACGCTTTGTTTAATTTTTTTCAAGTTAATTTTAAAATAAAATGTTTTATTTAATATTTTTGAAATTTTTGAAATTTTAAATAAGTGATTTCAAAGTGAAAATGGTATTTTCCCCATGAAATGTTCCAATTATCTTTCAAAAGGAATTTTCAACTTTTATAAAATCCATTGGTGTTACATATGATTTAATTGTGTATTAATCTGATAATACCATCCGCTTTTATTCTTTATATAGATTCTGATGATGTTGATTTATGAAGGATTTAGAAAACTGGTTTCTTTCCCACTGGTTACTTATGATATGATGAAACCATTATGAAACTCATTTCTTTCCAAAATATTATGATATGATGCTACATTGAAATCATTATGAAACCTACATTATTTAAATATGTTATCAAATGATTAATATTTTATGATGGGTAGTCCTAGAATTATATATAACTTCAACGCGTTAGGTAAAGATAGATATATTTGGAGATAAAAATAAATGAAATGAGGAGTGAAGATAGTTCAATATGGAACTCTATCCACTATGATAGTCTTGGAAGTAAACCTTAACTAATGATATGATGGAATGGGGATTGATCTTGATCCACTATGATTGTGTTGGAAGTGAGCCTTGACTACTAATGAAATGATTTTATATAATTATATGTATTCCACAAATTTATGCCTCATGATAATGTTATTCTATCATATATCACATTCTTTGGTATTTTTATGATTAATGTCTTATGGTCTACTATGATTTATTCCATGAATCATGATTATGAACTTTAATAAACTTGGTATGATTTTAAAATGCTAATCTCATGTTCCTGTACAACTATGATCATGTTATGTTTAAGTGATCATTGATACCTCCATTATTTACCCTAAAAAATCATCATAGATCACCCTTTATTATATTTATTTTCCTGATGTTAGGAATAAAGGTTTTATGCATGATATGAGACTATACTATAGAACATATTTGATTACACGTGGGTTTTTATTAGATTAAAATTTATATTTTATAAACTACACATTGCTACAAATGCATAGAATAGTGGTGGTGTGGGGTCAAACACACAAGGAGAGCTAGTAAGAAGGCATCATACTAGTATGAACCATATTTTTGGATTCCTCACTACCTATTTGAGGTTTATATTCACTAAAACTTCATGGATTGGGTTCTAATTCTGATTAATGATAAGGGATAAGGTTAAATTTCAGGGTTTAAGAAAAAGTTTAATCCTAAATCTAAATTTAGACAGACCTATGATATATGCTGTGAAGTGGTGAAAATTTAACCAATTGATATTGGTCTAACCAATTGGATCTATATAGTCTAAAAATATTATTTGGTCCATAAATCATCAACAACTAAGATGTAGTAATAATGGATTCAAGGTAGAAAGTATTGCATTCTATTTTTCATAGATTTATCAACTCTAACTAGGTTAGAGTACTTCAATTACATCTCTCATGGTCAGTGTACTATAATAGAATGAGATAAAAAAAATTATTTTTAACCTAATTTCTAGCCACATGGATACAAATTTTTGAATTATAGATTCATTATATTAAAACATACCACTACACTCAATTCTTAAACATAACAAGATTATATGTGCATGATGATATTAATAGAAGGTTGGGAAACATGAGAAATTCTTGAAATAAAAATTAAACAACTAAAATAAAATAAATCTACAATTGGAATCCTAGAAAATTAATTAAATCCTAACTTTAATAAAGAAATATTGAAGAATTCATAGGAATTCAACATTGAATGGAAATTTATATTGAAATCAGAATACCGAAATAGAAACAAACAATAAAACAAGTCTTCAAATTAAGAGTGATATAAAAATATTGATTAAAACTATATAGGATTGAAATAGATATAAGTTTGAAAGAAACTTGGAAAGAAATAAATAAATAATGAGAAAATATCTAATAGTGTCTAACTCCCTCGTCCATTGAGGATTGCTCAAATGTTTATAAACCAAACTGGTTTACAATGTTTGAATTTTTCATATCATGAAAACACTTAAAGTGACTTCTATTTGGACTTTAATGTGACATGTAACTAAGATTCATATCCAGTAGTTTATATCCACAAATTTATCTGAAGATCATGGATCTGATGGATTTCAGAGCTTGTATCTTCAGCTAGATTTAGGTTTTGATCTTTTCACGTTGTCTATGATGTTCACATTTTGTATCTTTGTATGTTTTCTGATTTGATACTCTGATGTCATATAAATGGGATTCACCTCATATATCAAGTTCATGTCATGAAAATGGGAATAATAAGATAGTCTTTGGCTTATAGGTGGTATTCTTGTGGAATACACATCATGTACTTCAAATTCACAACATGTAATATTGAATTTTATGATTTTACAAAATCTACTCCTTTGTGTTTGGAATTCCTAATTCTATAAAATAAAACATAAAAACATATTTTATTATCAAATATATCATGATTAAACCTTTATTAAATGTATAATAAATGTGTATATGAATTTGGATTATCAAATTCTCCACACGTGAACAATTGCTTTTCCTCAAGAAAAATCATCTCAATAGGGATTCCAAATCAAGCAACATTTAAACAAAAAAATTCCATTACAACCAAGAAAATAAAACTAAGTGCATGAGTAAAAATAGTGTTCATAAAAATGAATCCTATATATAAATTCATTAAAGGCTCATAGTTATGTTCTTTATTCATCTTATTTCTTCCTTTAATTATAATTTCATAATTGTTCCTCATAAGTAAAACCCATTTTTCACTTTAAGTCAAAATAAAATTTCTCTCATCAATCAAGGTAAAATATAACTAGAGTTATGCACATAACTTGTGTATCACCCCAAGATTCCATGGTACGTTTCCCTTTGAATAATGCAATATGTTGCATTGTACGCAACTTCAAGATTCTAATACACCACGACCAAACAAACAAGACATTATGAATAGTAATACCCACTTGTTGAAATTTTATAAATTTTATCTTTAAAAATGGACTTCATTTTTGTATTCGGAATATCGAAATTATCTTAGGGTGAATTTTTGGTATTTTTCTGAAAACATTCAATTTTTAATGAATAGTGAAAAAAACTCTGCGTTAATGGTTAAAACCGAATTTTTATATAAATAATTAGTTATTTTATTATAATTTATTTTATGTAAAAATATATACATAATACATATATATGTTCAACGTAATTCATTGGAGTCATTTCATAATAAGTTTAAATATATAAAATTTTATCGAACTATTTACCGTCTTTTATCCACCTCCTAGGAGCATTTGCAAATTCGCATAAAACATAATTTTATCGCTTCTGTGAGTTGAATTTCAAAAATCCGAGAGACACAGTTAATATCAGTAAGTAAAATTCTGTTCAATAAGTTGAAAATAATTTTTGGTGAATAGTAACTTTTTTACTTTTATTTACCACGGTAAAAAGTAAATAGGGTAATTAAGTTTAAAAATGATATTATAAATACCCTAACACATGTTTTAGTTCTATTGGATAAGTTTAATTCAACCAAAAACAACCTTGGGAATAAAATATGATCCCCTTTGGTCCACTTGGATTAGATTAGGACATTTATTATTATTTTATTTAAAGAAGAGTTAAAAGAGTTAAAATCAAAGATTAATAACTAAACCATTTTTAATATAGGGTTATACATAAGATAAATTAGACTATAAATATTAATTATAAATCTAAAAATATTTCATACATAATGGTATTTTATTTATAATTTTTAGACATTAAATAATTTAATTTATTTATGACACAATGATGATGCAATAATTACCTTATTAAAGAAATATTAAAATAATTGATATTATAAATATCCAAATAAATTTAATTTGATACTTTTGATTAATTCCACTAATTTTCTAGGTCAATATGACAAGTTAGGGTTGATTAAATATTTTTTGTTCTAAGTAATCATGCTATTATGATTTTCACAAAAAAACAAATACTAAATAATGTGAACATTGACATAATTGAGTTTTTAAAACAAATATTATATTATTAATTGATATAATATTCCTAAAAATTTAAGGTTCGGCCAAAAGACTTAGATAAGGTTATATATATTTATAATTAATCACTTTAGGTTCACTTGGAAGTTTATAGTAAGTTTATTAACCATATAATATAAAAATACAAAGAGACATGGTAAATGTCAAACTATTTAACTAAGAGTTAAATCTAAAATATAAGTTTAATATAATGACCTAAACCTATCTAAAACCTATTGGTTGAGAGGTTTTTGACCCATCCACACATTATACTTTAAATAATTTATTTTGGAGCCATTAAAAACTGAAAATTATTTTATTATAAAATAATATTTCAAGATTTTCCTAAAGTGTCCCTCACCTCTCTTATAAAAGGGCACATCCCCTTATCTCAAATTGACACCTTCAAAGCCATTTGGATCAGCCAAACGCTACCCAAATATCCTCCCAACTGTCCTCCCTTAATCCTAGAAGCTATCCTTTAGTCAAGAAGCCAACCTAAGGAGCCCTTTTGATCAAATCAAATGAAAGGACTCGAAGAAGAGGTAAATATTTCATCACCTCTTTCAAGTTCTTTTCTTCTTCCACATCCTATTTATTTGTTGTTTACATTCTAAAAATAATAAATCTAGTATATTATATATACTGTGATGTTATTTTAAAAATGGTACAACCATATTCAATATTTTATCCATCATATAAATGACAAAGTCACCATACGTGCGTACGTACGGATTACCGTCTCCACGTCGTGGTGTAGTTTGTTATTCAAACACTTAATCATTTGGATGGGTATAATAATGAGTATAAATGATTTAAATAATAAATATAACATGATAATTATTCTGTATATATGATATAATATCCAATTATATACGATTTAAATATCAAAATAATGATATTATCGCTCATGCGTACGTACGGATTACCGTCTCCACAAACACGATGAGATTCATTCCCCATCGTATCCATTCAAGACTAATTTTTATTTGATGATTAAAAAATAATGTTTAAAGACTTAATATCATTCTAAATATGAATAAGATACATACTATCTATAAAAAACATTACTTACGTAACAAAGTATATAAAGTAAAACGAATCAATTAACACCCAAAACGATGATACTATTGAAATATAATTAACAAAGCAATATTAGAAATCATATATGATATCATATTATTGTATATGGTTCTTTTATAATTTAATTAAAATTATTTCACCATTATAAAAGATTTTAAACTACCCTCTATGAAGGATAATTACAAGGTATGGGTTAATTTCACAAACTCTTTATTATCTGAGGTTGTTTTATACGTGAGCATCTATTGGGACATCTTTATCATCCACATCCGTGTTTTCTTAAAAATTTATTTCAAAACATTTTTTTACAATTTAATAGAAAATCGGATAAATTCATTTATACCCTTATTTTACCTTATATGTTTTGAAAGGAATCTTTCCATCATTCTCCAAACAAGGTACCTTATGACCTTTTCGACAAAATTAAGGCAAGAAAGTTTTTTTAACTTATATAGTGGGTGCGGCTATTTTTCTCCATTATAACATCATCTAAGATTCCCTTAAAATCTTATAAGAATATTTTCAAAATAAATGTTATCTTTTATAATTATATGACTTTTAAATGATTTCAAAATAGAAAGGTATATTCCTCTAAAAAGAGTTTTGATTTTATCTATGTCAACATCCTTTAATGGATTGTAGGCTTATTTGAAGTTGATTTGTTATGATACAAAACTTCTATATTGTATTGAAATTTTTGTGATATGTTTTATTGTGGATGTGTTATTTCCATACCATTCATGGTTTATGGATAAAGTATTGACATTTTGTATGCTAGTTTTAATACGAATTTTTATGCTATGTTTAAACCTTTTCACATGGGGAATGCATTGGACTTAGTAATTGATGGGTGGAGCCTTCTATAGCTCCTAGATGCATCGGTAGGTCTCAGGAGACAAATTAGTGTCTTGGAACAAGGCCTTGACAATATCTTATTTGTAGTCTTGGCATAAGGCCTTGACTATGTGGTTATGAAGTCTGGCATTATGCATTCTATCATTATGAAAGTGGCTTTTAATATTGCATATTATTATTCGACTAGTAGAATATCCATGTGAATTAGTAAATAGAATTATATGATTTTATATTTTCCATATTATGCTGAAGTTCAAGTTTAAAAGGCTTTTGTTTTAGTTTGACATTGCCTTAAATGTTTATTCTTATTTATGAAAGTTTCTGCTATATTGTTATCCTTACTGAGCATCTGAGCTCACCCCTGTCTATGTTTTATTTTTCCCAGGATGTGAATAAGTATATTATGACTGACTTTCTGGGATAGTCTAAGGGATATGAGTGTTTCCTATGGAGACTATGTTGTTTTAGTTTTTCATTTTATAATGTAATGTAAAACTTATGAATGTATCTAGTACTTCCAAGGCTACTAAAATGATCATTATTTTGGGACATGATTCTTTGTATCATGCAAATGTTATGTAATAATGAACTGACTCTAGGTAAATAGGGTTGGGGAGTTATAGTTGGTATCATAGGAAGTTTAGTACAAACCTTGAAAGATATATTTAGAAAAAACCTCATAAGAGAACATTGTCCTTTGATAGACTTTGAGGATTAGTATAGAATAACTTCCTATAATTTTTGTACTATAGAGATTTTGTGAGTTTTCTAAGCAATAAATCTCTGTCTAGATACAAGAATGTAAAGGCAGCTCTGGTATAGATGTACCTAGGGGTAAAACCCAAAAACACCGCTTTGAGCTAGACTCGAATGGGAACTGGTGCATGACAACGATCCTTGCTTCACTCTTGGTTACAACACTCACGGGGGATATGCTTATGAAAATTATCATTTTCTTTACAAACCATTATGAAGGGTTTATGATTATATAATTTCTCAAAGAAAACATTTTTAGGATTATGGATTATATCCATAAACTGTTCAATTTATGTTAAGTGTTTTTCAATTTTGGAGTTATGTATTACGATTCATAAACTAATCTAATGCATGCCATTGTTTAGAAATGGTTCCTAGTGGAAGGAATGGAAATAATATCAATTCACATAAACCATGTAGGTATTTTCCTCCTACTCAAGAAAATTATAGGGGATCTGGTGAAGTAACTGGTGCTGATCAGCTTATCACCATACTAGAAAAAATCACTCAGGTTATGAATAATAACCTTACCTGTATAGAGCACCCTGATCCACAACATGGATGATCATTGTTAGAATGCTTCATGAGGCAACAAACACCAACATTAAATGGGATTATAAATCCATTAGTAGCTGAGAAATGGATAAATTCCTTATAGAAAACTTTTCTTTCTTTGAGGAGTAGTGAAAGGGAAAAAGTTGTCATGGAGGTTTATCGCCTCATGGAAGATGAAGATCAATGGTGGTCATTGTTTCAAAACACAAAGGAAGATGATGAAGTATCAAATATAGAATGGAGGGAGTTTAAAGAGATTTTTTTAGAAAAATAATTTCCTCGTGACCATCGAGCGGATATGGAAAGAAAGTTTCTGAGTCTGAGGAAAAAAGAGGATGAGAATGTCGCAAAATTTGAGGCTAACTTTACAAGGTTAGCAAGACATGAAATAGATTATATACATAACCCAAGGAGTAATATTGATATATTATTTGACGGGTTAAAACCATTTCTTCGTCTAGCATTAGTCTCACAATCCTTCTCATCATACAAAGATATTGTCTCATGTGCTATCAAGATTGAAAAATAATTCTCTAAGTCTTACGACAGTAAAACAAAGCAAGAGAATAAGAGATCTACTGAACACTCTGGAAATGTAAATAAGGCGAAGAATGGAAAAGTTGAATATCCATCATGCAGTAAATGTAGAAAAAAACACCCCGGTACTTGCCTGAAGGGAATGAGAGTCTATTACAAGTGTGGTGAAAAAGGCCACCAAGCTTGTGATTGCAAAGGGAAGAAAGAGGTGTCAATGTTGAATGCTACAATTATAGAGAAAAGGGGCATTATGAAAATGAATTTCCTAAAATCCAAGGGAACTTACCTCAGAAAAGGCCAAGGGAGAAAGACCAAGCTTATGCGATCACTACTACTGAGGTTGAAGCTCCTAAAGAAGTGGTGGCAGGTAATTTAATGGCTTCCTCATGTTTAGCCAAAGATTTATTTGATTCTGGATCATTGAAATTTTTCATATCTTCCCAGTTTTATAATAAAATTAGATATTTTCAATTTGACTTAATAAGGGAGTTGTCATTCAAAACACCTAAGGTAAGTATCATCACAACAAAGTTTTGTGAATCAGTTCCCATTAGGGAATATAAATGTTCTTTATCTGCTAATATCATCATCATCATACCCTTGATTGAATTTGATATAATCCTGACTATGGATTGGCTTTCAGACCATGGTGCGAAAATTTATTATAAGAAAAAGGAGGTTACGATTTTCGATGATGATAAGGAGTGCCTTATATTTAGAGAAGAAACGTCACCACCTGATTCTTATCTAGATCCACCCCCAGTAGCTCTACTAAATTCAATTATTGGGGAGGATGAGAATGAAACAATTATGGGTGTGGAAAAGAATGTTCGAATGGAGTACGTACCTATTTTGCAAAAATGTGTTGATGTGTTTCCAGATGATTTACCTGGACATCCTCCAGAAAAAAAAATTGAGTTTTCCATTGATTTAATTCTTGGTTCAAGGCCCATATCAAAGACCCCTTATAGAATGGACACTATGGAATTAGTGGAACTAAAGAAACAACTAGGGGAATTTAGTAATAAGGGATTTCTTCTCCCTAGTGTTTCTCCATGGGGAGCCCTTGTCATTTTTGTTAAGAAGAAAGACGGATCTATGAGGTTGTGCATTGACTACGGGGAGATCAATGCTATACCAATAAAGAAAAAGTATACCCTACCTTGCATTGATGATTTATTCAACCAACTTCATGGAGCTCAATATTTTTCAAAGATTGAACTTCTATCTAGATATCATCAATTGTGTGTGAAGAAGGAGGACATTCTGAAAACAACATTTCAAACTAGGTATAGGAATTAAGAGTTTACAGTAATTTCATTTGGGCTGACTAATGCACCCTATGTTTTCATAGATCTAATGAACAGAGTTTTCAAGGAATATCTTGATGAATTTGTAGTGGTATTTATTGATGATATCCTGGTATAATCCAAAAACTATGAAGATCATGAAAATAACTTACGCACCATTCTGAAAACCTTCAGAAGAAATGAATTATATGAGAGGTTTAGAAAGTGTGATTTCTGGCTTCCAGAGATTTTTTTTCTTAGCCATATTGTCTCTAAAGATGGAATATCTTTTCATACTTCAAATACCAAGTAAATCCAAGAATGGAAAGCACTGACGATTATAACTGAGCTACGCTATTTTGTTGGTTTAGAAGGTTATTATCGGTGTTTTGTCTAGAATTTTGCCTGATTGGATAACCCATCAACCAATATCACATGTAAAGGGGTTAAATTTGTTTGGACAAAAGAGTGTGAAGAATATTTTGATGAACTGAAGAGAAGATTAGAAAATGCACTTATCTTGACTATACCATCAGGTAATAATGGGTTTGTTATTTTTAGTGATGCTTCAAATAAAGGGCTTGGTTGTGTTCTTATGAAGAATGAAAGAGTTATTTCCTGTGCATCATGATAGCTAAAAATTCATGAGAAAAACTATCCTACTCATGATATTGAGTTATAAGTTGTAATATTTTCTATGAAAATATGGAGACACTATCTCTATGGTGAAAAATGCAATATTTATACTGATCAAAAGAGTTTTATGTATATTTTCTCACAAAAATAATTCAACATGAGGCAAAGGAGATGACTTGAACTACTCAAGTATTATGATTTCATAATAAACTACCATCTAGAGAAGGCAAATAAGGTGGAAGATGCATTGGGCACAAAGGATCATGGAGTTTTGAACAAGATGACAGTTGAAAGGGATCCTACTTTCATGGATCTAGTGAAAATGGATATGGGAATAATCATGGAAGGTGAAACATCTATACTTTTTCAAATGGTTGCAAAACCATCTTTACTAGAAAGGATAAAAAGTTCTCAGGCTGATGATGAGGAGTTTCAAAAGAAGATTAAAGCTGTGAATGATGGGAGATTGAGTGAATTCGTATATAAAGATGGGATTTTGAAATTTGGGAAGAGACTTTGTGTTCTCGATATACCGGATCTAAAAAGGGAATTGTTAGATGATTCTCATAGCTCCAATTTCTCTATACCTCATAGTAGCATCAAGATGTATAGAGATTTGAAGGGAAATTATTGGTGGGACAACATGAAGAGGGAGATTGCTTATTTTGTGTCAATATATATGGTTTGTCAACAAGTGAAAGTTGAAAGGCAACAGTCTGGAGGAGTCATGCAACCTCTTCCCATACCAGAGTGGAAATGGGATAATATTAAGATGGAATTTTTCATAGGGATACCAAAGACTCCTAGAAGTAATGATGCAATATGGGTTATTGTTGATCGTCTTACCAAGTCATCACATTTTATTGCTATAAGAGAATATTTATCACTTAAAATTATAGCAAGACTATATATTAATGAATTTGTAAGACTTCATGGAGTACCCTTATCGATTGTTTCTTATCGTGATCTCCATTTTACATCAAGATTCTAGAAAAGTCTTCAGAAATCCCTGGATACTGAACTTCATTTGAGCACTACCTACCACCCTCAAACTGATGGACAATCAGAATGAACTATTCAAATCTTGGAAGACATGTTGAGATATTTCTCACTTGACTTTCAAAGTATGTGGGATAAATATTTACCTCTGGTAGAATTTTCTTATAACAATAGATTCCATTAAATTATTCAGATGGAACCATATGAAGCGTTATATAGAAAGAGATTTCATACACAAACTTGTTGGGATGATGTTGGTGAAATAAAAATCGTAGGCCCATAAATTATTAAGGAAACCATGGAAAAGGTGAAGGTTATCCAAACCCACATCAAAGCAGCCCAAAGTATGAAAAAGATCTATGCTGATAACCGAAGGAAGGATTAGGAATTTCAAGTAGGAGACCATGTTTTCTTGAATGTATCTCCATAGATGGGTGTTATACGTTTCGGTAAGAAGGGTAAATTGAGTCATAGGTACATCAAACCTTTCAAAATTCTAGAATGAATTGGATTTGTAGCTTATCATTTGGAAATGCCTCTAAGTTTCTCCAAAGTTCATGATGTGTTCCACATATCACTGTTGAGAAAATACATGTTTGACCCAACGCATGTACTCACCTATGAGAAAATTTAACTGGAACCTGATCTGTCTTATTGTGACGAGCCTGTTAAAATTCCCGATACAAGGGAACAAGTGCTGAGAAACCAGACGACTCGTCTGGTAAAAGTTCTATGGTGAAACCATAAGATGGAAAAGGCAACATGGGAACTAGAGGTACTTATAATGAAGAACCACCCAAATCTTTTTGTGTGATAATATTATAGTAATTTCAAGGATGAAATTATTTGAAGGAGGGAAGAATGTAACACCCCAAGCTTCCACTGTACGATTCCCATTAAATAATGCAATAACTTGCATTATACACAACTTCATGATTTTAACACAATACGACCAATAAAACTAGCTGTTATGAATAGTAATACCCAATTTTTGAAATTTTATAAATTTTATCTTTCAAAATGGAATTCAATTTTGGATTCAGAATATCAAAATTATCTTAGGGTGATTTTTTGGTATTTTTCTGAAAACTTTCAATTTTTGATGAATAGTGAAAAACACTGCGTTATTAGTTAAAACCAACTTTTTATTTAAATAACTATTTATTATAATTTAATTAATTTTAGGTAAAAATAGATACATAATACATATATATGTTCAACATAATCCATTGGAGTCATTTTATAATAAGTTTAGATATATAAAATTTTATCGAATTATTTACCATCTTTTACCCACCTCCTAGGCACAATAGCCTCAGCCCAGTTGGTGAGGACTCCTTAAGTGCATCTAGGAGACCTGAGATCAAATCCAGGCGAAGGATAATTTCTGGGTATTGTAGTAGGAACTGTGCATAACTGTAGCAGGTACTGTAGCATGGACTGTGCAGAACTGTAGCATGTACTGTTTGGCACTATTTGGCACTATAGTAGCTGGGAATATTCCCCCGTTTGGGACTTCGGGCCACCGATTTGGTCCCTGAGTCCTTTAAGGCCTTCGGGCCACCAAGGCCTTCAGTTCAGTAAGGCATTCAGGCCACCTTAAGTGTAGATGAAAACGAGACAACCCACTAGGAACAAACTTCAGAAGGAGGAGGAGCAAAGAGCTTTCACCATAACAGAAGATAAACAGACTGCAAGAATAAGAGGGTATGGAAACTTCCATCGAGAAAATATTGTGAATGCATGGGAAATCCTAGCTAAACAGCCATGTGAAGGTGAAGAGCTGATTTCACAATGAAGATGCTGGGGAGGAGCAGTTCCAAGTAGTTAGTCTGGGTTGTATGTAATGTTTAAAGCCTACAGAAAATGAATTCCTCTAAGGCCTATGGGACATGTAATACTTACATATATGGGACTTGTAAGGGTTCCAACTCACCCCTTGAAAGGTGAATTATCAAAATCAATAAAAAAAATGAAGGCCTTCAGGCCATTGGAGGGGGGTTACCCACCTCTTAGGAGCATTTGCAAATTTGAATAAAACATAATTTTACCACTTCTGTGAGTTGAATTTCAATAATCCAAGAGAAACGATTAATATCAGCAAGTAAAATGTGGTTCAATAAGATGAAAATAATTTTTGGTGAATAATAACTTTTTACTTTTATTTACCACGGTAAAAAGTAAATAGGGTAATTAAGGGTAAAAATGATATTATAATTACCCTGACACATGTCCTAATTCTATTGGATAAGTGTAATTCGACCAGAAAAACCTTAGAATAAAATATGACCCCCTTTGGTCCACTTGGATTAGATTATGACATTTATTATTATTTTATTTAAAGAAGAGTTAAAAGAGTTAAAATCAAATTTTAATAACTAAACCATTTTTAATATAGGGTTATACATATGATAAATTCCTCTATAAATATTAATTATAAAGATAAAAATATTTCCTACATAATGGTATTTTATTTATAATTTTTAGACATTAAATAATTTAATTTATTTATGTCACAATAATGATGCAGTAATTACCTTATTAAAGAAATATTAAAATAATTGATATTATAAATATCCAAATAAATGTAATTTGAGACTTTTGATGAATTAAAATAATTTTATAGGTCAATATGAAATGTTCGGGTAGATTAAATAATTTTTCTTCTAAGCAATCATGTTGTTATGATTTTCAAAAAATCAAATACTAAATAGTGTCAAGATTGACATAATTGAGTTTTTAAAACAAATATTATATAATTAATTGATATAATATTCCTAAAAATATATGGTTCATCCAAAGGACTTATATAAGGTTATATATATTAATAATGAACCGCTTGGGGTTCTTTTGGAAGTTTATAGAATTTTTATTAACCATATGATATAAAAAACAAAAAGATATGGTAAATGTCAAACTATTTAACTAAGAGTTAAATCTAAAAGATAAGGTTAATATAATGACCTAAACCTGTCTAAAACCTATTGGTTGAGAGGTTTTCGATGAATCCCCACTTTAACCTTTAAATAATTTATTTTGGAGCCATTATAAACCGAAAATGATTTTATTATAAAATAATATTTCAAGATTTTCCTAAAGTGACCCTCACCTTTCTTATAAAAGGGCACCTACCCTTCTCTCAAATTCACACCTTAAAAGCCATTTATATCAACCAAACCCTACCCAAATATTTTTCCTACTATCATCAATTCATCCTAGAGGCATTACTTTAGTCAGAAAACCAACCTAAAGATCCATTTTTATCAAATCAAAAGAAAGAACCTGAAGAAGAGGTAAATATTTCATCACATATTTCAAGTTCGTTTATTCTTCCACTTCTTCTTTATTTGTTGTTTCCATTATAAAATAATAACTCCAGTATCTTCTATATACTGTGATGTTATTATAAAAATGGTACAACCATATTAATTATTTTATCCATCCTATAAATTACAAAGTCATCATACCGGCGTACGCACGGATTACCGTGTCCTCGTCGTAGTGTAGTTTGTTATTCAAACACTTCATCATTTGGATGGATATAATAATGAGTATAATAGATGTAAATAATAAATATAAGATGATAATTATTCTTTATATATGATATACTATCCAATTATATACGATTTTAATATCAAAATAATGATATTGTCGCTCGTGCATACATACAGATTACCGTCTCCACGAATGGGATGAGATTCATTCCCCTTCGTATCTATTCAAGAATAATTTTCATTTTATGATAAAAAAATAATTTTTAAAGACTTAATATCATTCTGAATATGAATAATATACATCCTATCCATAACAAACATTACTTACGTAACAAATCATATAAAGGAAAATGAATTAGTTAACACCCGAAACAATGATACTACTGAAATATCATTAACAAAGCAATATTAGAAATCATATATGATATCATATTATTGTATATAGTTATTTTATAATTTAATAACAATTATTTCACCATTATAAAGGAGGTTAACCTACCTTGGACCAAGGATAAGTACAAGGTAAGGGTTAATTTCACAATCTCTATATTATCTTAGGTTGTTTTATACATGAGTATGTACTGGGACCTCTTTATCATCAACATCTATGTTTTCTTAAAAATGTAATTCAAAACATTTTTTACTATTTACTAGACAATGGGTAAAATTCATTTATACACTTATTTGAAATTATATGTTTTTAAAGGAATCTTTCTGTCATTTTCCAAACAAGGTACCTTATGAACTTTTCGACAAAATTAAGGTAAGAACATTTTTTTAAATTATAAAACAGGTGAGACTATTTTCCACTATTATAATATCATTGAATATTCCCTTACAAGTTTATAAGAATATTTTCAAAGTAAATTTTTTCTTTTATAATTATATTACTTTTAAATGATTTCAAAATAGAAAGAGATATTCCTCTAAAAAAAGTTTTGATTTCATATATGTCGACATCCTTTAATGGATTGTAAGCTTATTTGAAGTTGATTTATTATGATACAAAACTTCCATATTTTATTGAAGGGTTTTTGATATTTTTGAATGTATATGTGTTATTTTTATACCATTCATGGTTTATGTATAAAGTATTGACATTTAGTATGCTAGTTTTAATATGAATGTTTATGTTATGTTTAAACCTTTTCATATGGGAAATGCATTGGACTTAGTAAGTGACGGGTGGAGCCCACTATAGCTCCTCGATGAATCAGTAGGTCTCATGAGACAAACTATTGTCTTGGAAAAAGGCATTGACAAAATATTATATGTAGTTTTGGCACAAGTCCTTGACTATGTGATTATGAAGTCTGACATTATGCATTCCATCATTATGAAAGTGACTGTTGATATTGCATGTGATTATTCAACTAATAGAATATCCATGTGAATAATTAAATAACATTATTTGATTTTATCTTTTTCATATTATGCTGAAGTTTATGTTTAAAAGGATTTTGTTTTAGTCTTACATTTCCTTAAATGTTTATGCTTATTTATGAAAGTTTCCACTATATTGTTATCCTTACTGACCATCTGAGATCACCCCTTTATATGTTTTATTTTTCCCAGGATGCGAAGAAGTATATTATGAATGACTTGTGAGGATAGTATAAGGGATATGAGTGAGGCCTATGGAGACTATGTTTTTGTAGTTTTTAATTTTATAATGTAATGTAAAACTTATAAATGTATCCAGTACTTCCAAGACTACTAAACTGATCGGTCTTTCGGGACATGACTCTTTGTGTCATTCCAATGTTATGTAATAATGCATCAAATATGGGTAACTAGGGTTATGGTGTTGCAACTTGAATACATGTTCCTAACCGTATTTGTGAATTGGTTCTATCATATCAACTCTGTAAATACAAATACAAAATTAATCATTAGGGATTTGATAATACGGTTCAAATGACTCTGAGTTTTGGGGTATGTAGCTGGATAGTAAAAAATAAATCTAAAAAATAAGGGTAAGATCAATAGTATAATTAATGATAATCATGAAAAGTGAAATGAAGTAACTCCTCCTAGAAAAAATTGTCTCCATGCAACAAATATCTCAAAGAGGGACCATGAATATGTCACTAAAACATAAATAAAATTATATTTTCTATTATATTTTTCATTTTATTAATTTTTCAAAAATCATGTTTATAAAATATCTCATATCCATCAAATAACCACATATGAACCTTGATAAGATTCATCATTCTGCTAATGGCGATTTATGTCCACCCTAATATACAATCCATATTTTATTATATATATATATATATATATATATATATATATTTCTATCCAAAGGAATTTGGTATGAATAGAAAATACCAAAGGAAATAAAGAACCATGCCATATGAATCTAGGGAAAATACCATTGTACATCTCCTCAGTAACAAAATCCCCTGTATGGAAGGCATGAAAAATCCCCCACATAATCTCAAAATAAAATTATTAATATAACCAAGTATAGGTAATGAAGTAATAAAAGGCTTGAAATGGTTCCATTCTAAAATGGTTATTCATGGATACTACAAGATAAAGAAGGATATATGTATCTGTGGGTCTCAGAACAAAATGGCTAAATAAATATTTCCTCAATAATTTTTGAATTGTTTTTATTGAATCATATCCTCTATATGATCACAATTAAAGTTCAAATGGGTTTACCTAAACCATTTATCTATGAAGTAATATCCTAAAAAAGACAATGAAAATTTAATACTATAATCCTCTTGAGAAATGGGAAAAAATAAAATAAGGAAATAACTCCTGGAATATTATCTATTAATAATTCAAGAAAAATAAATTTCAAGATTATATAATTAAAATTAAATTAAAAAACATAGCAACCATGCTAAAATTATAAACTGGAATAAAAAATGGATTTCATCAATCTCCAACCATAATTTTTCTTTTATATAAATGGGTGTAATGATATTACATGTTAAAGAAATAATTTAATGAAAAATTTCCCTTGGAATAATTAAAACAAGAAAAAAACTTAGTTTATAGCCAATAAAGATCAATAAAGACTCCCCCACACTTAAAATATAATAGTTTTTGTGGAATTTTAGAAAGTGACATGAGAGATATATAAATAGAAGCATAGATATATTTCAAATGGAAATTTAGAATTATAATTATGAAATTGAGATCTCCCTATAATCAAAGTAATGACATGGGGAAATTGTTTGATTGTGATCATAAATTATGCTACCTATGAAAATTATTAGTATGAAAATACATGCACTTGATAAAAAAATTAGTACAGTCTAGTTGATCAATATTAAATAAAAAAAGGGTAGGTTAAAATGATCAATAAAATGATAAATAATCTTGGAAAAATTAATGGATTCACTATAATGTTGTTCTGGATTACTGGAGATAATAATATTCTAAAAAGGAAAATAAAATTTCCTATGAACACAATGAAAATATTAGAAAAAATATGGGATTCCTCCCATAAATTGGTATCATTTATTTAATCATTAATATGGATGGAAAAAAGAATCACCCATTATCATCCATCGAAAAAATGTCATTTTCATCCTATAATAACTGGTCAAATTTTCTTTTAGCTTGTGGGGTTTCTTGGTGGGTCATCCACCCTAAGAATCGGTTGACCAAGATGATTATGTAAAACCTATAAAATTGATGAAAATCATGGAGGAGGTGCCTAATGAGCATGGAGATGGAGGTGGAGCTCCTCAAGAGGTCTTTATATGTTTGCTACATATTAATACATGTAATTCAGAAGGACATAGGGTGGGTTTACAGACTCATCAATGACCATGAATAAAGAAGTATATCGAAAAAAGGATAAATTTATATAGTAGTAAAAATGGAAATAAGATATTTAGGTAAAAAATATTCTCCATTCATAAATATGATAAATGATACATTAAGAAATATGAAATTCAAAAAAGTGTACAAAAATATACCCAACATAGAGTACAACAGGGGAGTAGTACATGTACACAACCAAATAGCTACATAAGACTAACCAATCTCTGTATCAGATTTCCACTCTAGAAAATAAAGTCTCTAGATCTGATATATCTTATCTATCTTAGATATAGAGGCATGGTATGGCGAATCAACCACCGTAGTAATTTTTATGGTGCTGGTAGAAGGATCAATTATGGTTGGAGGGGGAAACGTGTTGATCCATATTAAGGTCAAACGTTTAGGATATGGATCAATATTATGCACCTCAATGGAAGATGGGAGGGTGGAGCCCTTTCAATGTAGGGTCTACTCTATAAGATACTCATGTTGGGTGGTAGGTTTTTTGAGCTATGGATGTAGGCCGATCTTGGTAGGATGTGGGTCAGATATTTATATTTTTGGGGTCTATAGATGGTGGTGGGTAGGAAGATATAGGGGATGGATTTAGGGGAGGGGTGGTACGAATAAGGGAATTTGTAAATTATGGAATATCTATCACTGGTTCTCTAATTAATACTATAGAATAGACCAAACATTGGATATAAAGGGTATAAAGGGCATATATGTGGCAGGGGTGGTGTTCCAATGGTGATATTAAGGATAATGGAAGTGGAATGGGCATGATGGGAATTTATGGTAGATGGAGATGTGGTGGGAGATGGTCTATGTGCCGGGCCTTAGGCAGGTGAGGCTGGTGATGATGCAAGATGAGCTGGATCCTCATCAGTATCCTCCATATACCTAGGGGCCACTAGTATCTCCCCCTGATCTTCCTCAATTTCCCCATCTTGTAAATCATAAGGAGCTCAATGGAATCCATCCGCCCAATAGAGGAAGATTCTAAGTGGTATTGAAGATGCTGATATGATGGGTGATACGGGTGATGAAGCTACCTCCCATATGTGTACCCCAAACCTTCCACACCTAGGTCTATTAGTATAAAGTTAATTGGTAGGTCATGTTGATGGTAGAACCTCCTATTTCTAAGGGAAGTATTATCCCCTCGATCTGACTGATTCTCCCAGGAGCATCTCCTCGAGATAACCTGGAATGAGCGAGAGCCCAATGTAGAATCTGTAGAGTGGAACCCCATAGTAGGGAGATCCACATCGTATGAGGGTCATAGAAACTATATGGATAGATTCAGGGTGATTAATTCCCAACACTTCACCATATCCCCTTTCTCGTCTTTAGTTTCATGGAAATTTAGGGAGGGTAAGTGATGAATTCATCCATTTAGTTACCAATACTAACACCAAAATCTACTAGGGGAGATCCCAGGGTTGACCACCAAGGCTGAATGTTACAAGCACCACATCGAGATCAAACATGGACAATAAATCCATAAATATCTCTTGGTATTTCAACACACATACCTCGGTAATGTTGGAGAGTTTTATCCATTATAGAAGATAAATTAACTCCTCATGCACATGGAAATGGTTGTGAAAATCAAGGTACAATGTCTTGTTGGACCTCATCATTTTATATTGGAGATTGAACATGCATAGTCGATTCTCAGAGTTAGAAAAATGAAGGCATTGGTGAAGGATTCGATGTGGGGAAGCACCCTGAGATGGGATATATGAAAAATTGTATTGGGTGGATTTGAATGAAGTTTTATAATTAGATATGGATAGTGAGGAGTGGGATATACAAGAGGATGGAGTGGAGTAAGGGTCGGTTGCTTGTGAGATGGATAATTGTCTTCCTATTGGCCCACAAACTTATCAGTTTTGGTTTTATTCATGGAGGATATATGGATGATCTTTTAAGGGATAGATATGGGTTAGGGGTTAACTGGGATAGGTTGAGGGGGGGGGGGGGTGGAGTATGAGGCATCATTTAGGGATGGCGAGTGGTGGTCGACAAGAGAGAGGCTAGAGCGTGGAATAAGAAACATTGGGGGGGAGGGGAATTTAGGTCTGACTGTGAACCCTAAATCACAGGATATAAATTCTTCATGAGATTTTTACATTGATTAAATAATACATGATGGTAATTTGTTGATTACATTTTAGGACCTCATCATTTTCATGTTTTCTACTGTTTTTACATGATGTGATTTTTTTTTGAAGTTTAAATTTTAAATTTTAAATTTGATAAATTTTCTAAAACACTTCTAAGTATCCTCCAAAATTATGTAACCTTACTAAACTAAAGTATAACATATTTAACCAATATTATGTTTTCTCACAATCATCACTTCTTTTACACTCTATAGATAGACATGATTCCATTCAAATGTGTTTAAAAGTAAAGACACACCACTCGTTGAATGGTTCATGATAACAGAGGGTATGAATTGTGGGATGACATCCCTCATTGGATTTGTAGTGTAATTCATGGCCTTTTTATTTATTTTTATTCATTTTCATTAGTAGGTAGGGTCCTTATTTAACCCCTATTAGTTGTATAATCATCTATCTCATCAGTAAGAAAGTTGGATTGACAATCTAATGACTCACCACTTTTATTAGTGTATTTTTCTATGTCTAAAAAGAATATAAGACATACATGATTTACATTAATAAGTTCCTTAATAGTGTAGAGAAATTATCTAAAATAATAGTGATTCCTCCTTCTTCATCCATTTTCAGTGCAAATAAATCTATGGGAAAGTTAAACTTACCAAACTTCACTAAAATGTAAATGGGAAGTCCTCAAGAGTTCTTAACTGGGATGTCAACCAGTTGAAGTGACAATCATATTGGCTTCAATTCATTGATACCCAAATTTTGAAATACAATCATGTAAATTATATTCATACTTTCACAGAGATTTCATAAAGATGTTTCAAAATTTCATGTCCCTGTAATTAATGTAATAGAGAAACATCCAAGGTCTCGTGTCTTGGGTGTGAGCTTTTTTAGATCAACTATAGAGAATTATTAATTTAAAGAGATAAATACCATGTCTTCTAGTTTCCTCTAAAATGATATCGATTGCTTCAAAATCTTAGCACAGTCATGCATTTGAGGAATCACATCTACAAAAGGGATTTTTATGTGTAATTATTTAAAATAGCTAGAAGCTTTTTATGTTATCCATCTCTTTTAACTCTTCCCATTCTCTATAGAAAGGTAATAAGGGGTTTGTAATGTGGTAGTTCCACATATACATTATACATTTATCTTATTCTAGAATTGTAACCTTTTAAATTTGTTCTAATTCTTTATTTTTCTCATAACCATCTTTATTTGTGAAATCAACATCATTCTTACTTATGATTGTTACACATTTTTCAAGTTATTTTAACTTATCATCTTCTCCTATGAATGGATACTATAAGTGAAGAATTTTTTCACTCGTATGATCCATATCCTTAGCCTCCTCTCATGGATGAGTCTCAGTGTTACTAGGAAACATACCCAGCAATCAATCTAATAGAGTCTTTGATATTTCTCCCACATGGTGTTGAAGGTTACATTGGGCATCTATTTTGTTCTTCATTTTTAGTTTCGTGGGTATTCATCCTCTGATCTACTTTTCATAAGAAGTCAGTGAGCAAGTTCTCATTATTATATTTTGGAGGTGAGTATTTTTGTTTCTATATTATTGAAGCTTGATGAAACTTATTCTATTGATATTCTCAGATAAAATGTCCTTACTAATATTATTAAAGTAGTCGAGGATAAGGAATTTGTGGTGGGTAATCAGGTGATCCCTAATTCCATTGTTTCACTTGACCACTCCTTTTTAGATAATAAAATTTATTGGGTAGTTATATATACTTATCAAATCTGTATTTATAATATTACTTTTGGTATTGTTAGGGTTGCTGAAACTGCTGATTTTGTTGATTATAATTCACATAATTACAATAAAGAATTTTAGATTCATCCATTCCTACTCTATAGCCCTGATATGGGTGCAGGACTATGCACATTTCATATTCTTTAATTTCAATAATAGGAGAAGGTGGTGGTGGTGGTGGATCAAGAAGCGAGAAAGACTCAAGATTTTTTGTGATATCTCCAGTATAGGCCTCTAGGTGGGTTTTTTGCTCTACAAAATGGACTTCACACTGGGGTGGTCCTCTCTCACTCTTTCACCAGATGTAATTGAGGGATATCTCATTAAACAGTTCTTTACCAACTTATAACATCTTGATCATGCACCCTCTATTATTGAAGGTATTCACAATAGTGTGTGCATCCGGTTGGAGTCCCTTGTAGAAATTTTGTAACTATATCCACACTTCAAATTCATGCTAAGGTAATTTACAAGTTATCTCCTTAAAATTATCCCGTGCTTTCCATGACGACTCTCCATATTCCTATGTGATGTTTTCTATCACATTCCTTATCTTTGATGTTCTTATTGGTGGGAATTATTTTTATAGTAATTTATTTTCTTGGTCATCCCAAGTCATGGAGGACTTGAGAGCTTGAATTTTAAGCCAATCCTTAGCTCTATCGCACAAGGAGAATTAAAATACTCATAGTTTGAAATTGTCATTGGATATTCCTTTAATAGGAAAGGTGTCATAAAACTCTAAGAATTTGGAAATTTTCTCATGGGGATATTCATTTTGAAGTCCACTAAATTTACCCATGTTCTAGATCATATAGACAAATCTTGGATTTATATCAAATGAATGTGCTTGAATATTATGTTAAATAATGTTGGGAATAACACCACTGATGAACAATAAGTTGTAGTCCATGATGGAATTCTCTAACATCGTTGTTCACTCCACCTATTGTTCATGTGGCACATATTGATAATTTTGGGGGTCTTATTGTACAAGACTATGATTATAATCTATGATGAAATGGCTATGTGAAATCATACTCTTTATGGATAAAAAGAGAGTATTTTATGATTGTCGAGACTCAAAGAACAAGTCAAAGGGATCTGAAACAAGCCTTTTCTAAAGAATAGTAGATACTAGTTCTAGTCTATTCATGAAAATTTGTTATAAGAAATGGTCAAAGAAAAAAAGGGGTGAGGTAATCCATTGTTCATACAAAAATATATTGTGTGAAGGAAAAACAATCCCAAATAACAAAATAAAAAATTAGACTTTCCTTCATGGAATCATTGATTATTCATGGGTTTTGATCAGATTGAAATTTATATTTCCGAAACAAACTTATCTGCAAAGGTGCTAGATAGTGGCAGTATGGCTTCGAACCAACATGGACAACTTACAGGAAAGTAATCCAGTAGTAGGAACCTTATGGTAAGATTCATCATGAACTATCTTAGGTTTTGATTTATTGAAACTATATAAATTTGGTTCCAATTAAGATTAATTATAAGTACTATTGTTCAATTTTAGAGGTTAGGAAAAATGGTAATCATAAATCTAACATGGGATATACCTATGGATTAGGCTAAAAAGAAGTGTGAAGTTCACCAATTGATCTTGGTTGAAAAAAATTGGATCTACTTATTCCTAAGTGATTATTTTTTCTAGATATAGTCAACAAAATATATGTAGTAAGATAGGATTCAATTTATAGAGTATCAAAAGCTATTGGTTTTTTCTTTCTTAACTCCAACTTGGTTAGGATCCTTTGATTACATCTCCCATGGTCATGGTAGTGAAACATCGTGAGATAAAAAAATTTCTTAACATAATTTCTAGCGATATTGTAACTATGTTTTAATTTAAAGATTCATTAAATTAAAACATACCCTTAATCTTGACCCATAACCCTATAAAGATTAGTTTTGTGTGACAATATTAATTGAAAGTAGTGAAATAAGTAACATTCATGAAATAGATATTAAACAACTGAAATAAAGGAAATCCAAAATTAAAATCATATAAAATAAATTAAATATTTAATTGAATGAATAAATAGTTAATAATATTTTATTATTAAATGTTTAATAGAAATAGTTATTGAAATCAGAACATTGGAAAAAAAATAAAAGAGTCTTGAAATAGAAATCGGATAAAATTTATAGTGAAAAAGATAAAAGAAATTAATATAAATAATTTGGGAATAAAATTGTAAATAATTTAATAATAAAGGATAAAATTACCTATGTCTTCTAACTCCCTTTTCCATTGATGATTGCTCAAATAATTATAAGACTGGTCGTTTCATGACATATAAATTATTCAAGTCATGAAAATTCATCAAGTTACTTCTTTTTTAACTTTTACACAATATGTAACTAGGATTCACATCATGTAAATAAAATATGCAATGTTATACAAGGATAAAGGATCTCATATACTTCATGTATTCTATCTTCAATGGGATTTAGGTTTCAAACATTTCATGTCCTTTACGATGTTCACATCGTGTATTGTTTTCACATCATGTATCTTTATCAGGTTTTATATTCGATACATTGACATTGTGTAAATGGGATTCCCATCATGTACTTGGTTTACATCTTGTAAATGGGATTCAAGGGTTAGGCTTCGGCTCACTAGAGATCTGGTTATGGAATACCAGTCATGTAATAGAGATTCACAACATGTAATGTTAAATTTTCTAATTTTCCAACATCTCCTCCACTGAGTTATGATTTTTTGATTCCTGATAACACACATAAAAACCAAGTGTATTATATAATAAATGATTATTAAACATTAAATAAATGTATCCGAAATTTTATATATGAATTTGGATTATTAATTTTTCTAAGAAGGTTGCTAGTTATAAAGAAAATAGTGGGAGATGATGTAAATCCCTTGTGAAAAAATTTATTTATGTGTCCGGGTTTCCAAAGATTCAAAAAAACTATAGTGTTGATTTTGATGTTTTTTTAATTAATATTCATCTATTAATATGTAAAATAAATGTACAAAAATTATGGGTTAATATAGTTGGTATTATAATAATGTTTAGTTACCTTTGTAAACTCGGTTGAAAAATCATTATTGAGAATCCTTAGGAAAATATTATGTATAGGAGAACATGAAATGTTATGGTATAGAAAGGAGTTTGGTTTTCATATAAATTTTCCTTTTATGAATTCCCTAAGTTTATTTGGTTTTAGATGAGATACATCTAAGGTTAATAACCTCAAAATAATTGGTTGAGTATATCTCAATCATCATTTTGGTGTATAGTGATTGTTCCTTTACTACTCATCTAGTTTGACACTCCTGGTGGATATGTTTCGGTTAATTCACATTTTATTTATAAACAATTACGATGGATTTTAATATATATTGACTATTAATGGACTAGTTTAAACATAAGGTGTCATAAATTTAAAATAAGGTATCATGAATTATATTTCCTATAAGTTATTTTTTATGATTATGTGGTTTCCCACTATGATTACTTTTTCTTGCACTATGATTTCTAGTTTTAGTTAATGGTTGGAACCCGAAGAAACCATGTTAACGTGGAACATGGTGAAAAATGAAATGATTATCTTCATGATAAATTAAATGTAATGTGATATTGAATGAAAAATCTTATTTTTATGCTTACCAAACATTATAAATATTTCAATCTAGTTGGGATTCTAAATGAAAAAAGGAGGGATCAATATTTTATGGATTCCTTCATGATGATATATCTATATTCAATTATTAGTTTAGTTGATACCCTATTTTCAGACTAGTGGATCAGTACCACAGTAAAGATATTTTCCATTATATAGTGTTTGGAAAAAGAAAAATTGATTTTAAATATTTATTATTTAGAACACGGAGAATATAAATGGTGGAATCTTATTAGAAATATGAGGAAATGTGATGAAATTGTCTCCATGGAGTGGGATGAGTTTAAGAGCTTATTTTTTAATAAAAACTTTCCTTTTATTCTTCATATAAAAATAGGGAATGAATTCTTAGAGCTAAATAACAAGGATGATGAAACTATTTGTACCTATGATGAATATTTTACAAGACATGTGGGGTATGACTGAGGTATTATCATTTTACTTAAATATAAGGTTGACTGATTCTTCAAGGGATTAAAACCAAGTCTCTAAAAAGCATTAAACAAAAGGGAATTTAGTATCAATGAAGAAATTATTCAATGTAGTATTATGTTTGAGATAGATATTGTAGTTACCCATCAATATCAAGGTTTTGATAAGAATAGAAAAATTAAATTCAAAGGAAATTATAAAAATCTTGGAGAGAAAAAGATGATATTTTAATGATTCTCAAAGTGTGAAAGGAAACATGGAGGAAATTGTCTTAAGGGAGATGGTAAATGTTTTATTTGGGGTAAATAAAGTCATTTTTTTAATAAAATATTGAATTAATTGTTGGATCGAATATGTAGATGTATATGTATATTAGATAGAACAATACAAGAGGGGGGGGGGGTGAATTGTAGGTTTAAAAACATTGTGTTAAAACACTTATAGATTAGTTTAAAAGATCTTAAACTAATACAATTCAAACAACCACAATTGTATTGAATATAAATGTTTGAAGTAATGTAATACTATTAGAAAAGTAAAGTAACTGTATTCAAGATGAATACAATAATCAGAGTAATACAAGTGTGAGAGATTCTAACATAAAGCGTATAGAATCTATTAATTCAAAATGTAATAGAATAATTGTAAATGAAACAATTACAATCGAAAGTGTAATGAAGAAAGGAAACAATACAAATTTCTTTCTTAATACAAACAGCAGCAGAAATGTAAAAGTATTACAATTATTTTGACCCAAAGAGAAGGGTTATCCTTTCACCTAGGATAAGAGGTATATCTTACCACCACCTTGGTAAGCCCTCGATACGATGATCAGACCGTCTGTCTGCCTATCCACGACATCCCTCGATACGATGATCAGACCGTCTGTCTGCCTATCCCCGGCAGCCCTCTATACGATGATCAGACTGTTTGTCTGTCTATCCCCGGAAGCCCTCGATACGATGATCGGACCGTCTGTCTGCCTATCCACAGCATCCCTATATTTTTTAGGTAATCGCCACCTCTGTCTTTCAATTACTCGAAATCCATTGATACGATGATCGGACGCACAAAGCACAAAGCATGAGAGAAGTCACATCATCTCTCTCTAGAACTTGGTAGAAGCAAAGTATCACAGTTGTTCACACACATTCACAGTCCTACTTTCTTGGCTTCAAATGACCTCCTATTTATAAGCCTCACGTTCCAACGGTCACATTTCCTCCAATGGTCATATTTCTCTGAAAAACTCGGAGGGACTTGGACACCTGGAATTATAACAGTCATATTGAAACAGAAAGCATGACATCGTTTTGATTAGTTTGTAACTAACTCAACAACATCGTATTGGTTAAAACAAGATAAATGAAGATGATAAAAAAGAGTACGATTAATATGAAACATGTGTTTTTTGACTTAGTACAAAAACAAGAAAGTAATGAAAGTAAGAGTATTATAAGTATTACTAATTGTAATGTATTGATATGATACAAAGTAAGATACACAAAAGTGAGTACGATTGATAGAGTCAGTACGATATGATTGACACAGTCAGTACGATATGATTGACACAGTTAGTACGATACGATTGAAAGATTCAGTACGATACGATTGACAGAGTCAGTACGATATGATTTGACAGAGTCAGTACGATACTAGATAAAATACATTTGTGATTTCCAAAACATGATATATAAGTCAAAGGAAAACTTTTGACTCAACAATCCCCCCATTTTTGGAAAGCACAAAACACAAAGTAAAGACAACACGAAAAACTTATCTCCCTCTGAGTTATTGGAAACTCTTCTGAATATGAATTTGAATACAACTAACTCCCCCTTAGGTGTATACTTTTCTAAGGACTATATTCACAGTTTTTCCTTGGTTTCGAAGTAATTGATTAAATTATTCTCTCTTTGTAAAACATTCTCCCCCTTTATAAAGCATTTTCCCCATTTGTGATTTACAAAAAGAATGGGGTAACCTTGGGTTGCCTGAAAGAGTTTGAAAAAAGAAATGCTGGACAAAAGAAAAGATATCATAAAAGTCATTACAAAACACAGGTTCTATAAGAAAAGAAAAAAATACAATAGTCATTTGTTTTATCTTTCCTTTTCCTTCTTTATCAGCTCATGAAGAACAACTTTCATCTTCTTGATTTATTTCTTGTCTTCAGAGATTAAATCACCCTGAGATATGAGAATCTCTTGTTGGTCAGCAAAAAGTTGATCTTGATTTCTGATAGTCTCCTCCTAGACTCAGATTACTTCCTCAAGGGTATCAATTATGTCTTACAGATTCTTGTTATCTTTGGATAAAACAGAATTTTGTTTCTTCAACAAAACCATTTCATCTTTGAAAGATGAAACCTTTGAGAATTCATACTAAAAAGAATTAATTATCTCTTATAATTATTTTACTGAAGGAACATCAGCTCCATGAGTTACCTAATTCAGCCTTTCAACAGTTTCTTTTTCAAGCTTGTTAAAGTAAATAGCAAGATCATTTGACAACCTCATTATATCTTCTATTGCTATCTCATGGTCATTCACCGAGATTTATGTTTTATATGACCACTTGGTCATCCTATTGCAAGCCTTCTTATGAGCAGCCGAAGTTTTAGATAGAACTTTCAAATCAGATTCAACTGACAAAACTTTATTTCTCAATTCTCTTACAGAACCAAACTTCTTTTTTTGATTGTCAGTAATAAAATCAATTTTCCCTTCTAGCCTGGGAAAGTAGGGAATAGTCTTTTCAACCCTTCTTAAAACATGAACAATGTAATCACTTATCTTGAGAGAAATTGTTTGTTCTGAATCAGTGTCTTCATCGTATGAAAGCAGTTCATTTGATCAGCTTGAGTCAACAACTGGCTGTTTTCTTTTTTCCTTTTTTTTCTCTCCCTCCTTTCTTCTTCTACTTTGTCACTGATGACAATAACTTTTTCAGTATGAGCGGATTGAGCACCTTTCTTTGCTTGATGGGGTGTTTTATCCGGAGTTTCAGAAGTTTCAATAGGTTCTTGATCGACATGAGGGATTTGTTGAATACCTTCAATTTTCTTTTGAACCAATTCCTCTGTACTCTTCTTCGAACTCTGAAGGAATTCTAAAAGAAAGTCTCCTTCCTCTTCTTCAACCTCTTCTATTTCTTGCAACATTTGTTTTCCTTTCTCTTTCTCTGGAAGACTCTGTACGATTGGTTCTTGATGTACTTATGCGGTTAGTTGAGCACTAGAATCCTAAACCATTCTAAGTACTTTAGAGATATCAATGTCTTGAGCCTTTCTTTTTAAAACAATATTTTTTTTCTTTTCATCTTGAAGGGTTTCCTCTACCCTTATTCTTTCTGCAAAAGCTTTAGTTGGGTCAAGACCAAACTTTGGATCACCTTCCTTTTTCTATTCCTTATCCTTTCTCCATTTAGCTATAACCTCCTTACTGTACTTTGGATTCTTCTTTGGCTTTGAGCTGGTTTGCAGATCAGACTTTTGAGGAACACCAATATAAGGATTGTCTTTGGCTGGCATAGGTGCCAATTTATTTTGAGCCGATTCAGCTTCTACATCTCTTATAATTTTTTTTGAATTTGGATCAAAACAAACATTCAACTTTTTCATCATACTCTTACTAATCCAGGATGGCTTCAGATCTATCATCTTTCCTTTCAAAGGAATGTTTCAAAACATCATGCTCTCAAGAGTAAACTTTGTAAGGATAACAAGATACATAATCATTTGGGACTTAATTCATCCTGTCTTGACATTCTTGATAGTTTCAAAAACATATCCCATGAGATTTACTTTTCTCATATTTACAAGATAGTCAAGCATAAAAACATCAGAAACTTTCAGAGTTTCTCTATCTTCTTTTCTTGGGATAAGAAAACCTTGCATCCAAAGAGTCACAAACCTATTGTCCGGAGAAAGATGAGCCACTTTTATCTTCTCTTTATTTATAAAAAAAATACTTCTCATCACTTTATCTATTAAATGTACCGACTTCCTCTGGTATTTTATGATATGGATAGAACAAATCACCTTCTATTGGGACATTCAGAAAATGAGCCGCTTGTTTCACAGACATAGACAATTTTCTATCGTACACGAAAAAATTGATAGTCATGTCTTTGTCAAAAGATACAGTTTTATAGAACTAACTGAATTCATCAAAGAGAACCATATCTTGAGAAATAGGCCTTTCAACACATAAATGCTCCCATCCTTGAAACAAAATGATTCTTCTGATTGTGGAATCGTACGAATCAAAAAAGTCTCGAGAAACTAACGTTTATCTGAAAAAGCCTTTCTCTGTAAAAGTCCTTGAAGAGATTTCGGTGGGATTATTATTAGAGGACTGAGACATATATGTGCTGCCGATGAAAGATCATACGATGACTTAAAAACATTGGAGCAGAGCTTCACCTCAA
The DNA here is from genome assembly GCA_963277665.1 of Viscum album. Taxonomy (NCBI): domain Eukaryota; kingdom Viridiplantae; phylum Streptophyta; class Magnoliopsida; order Santalales; family Viscaceae; genus Viscum; species Viscum album. The sequence continues at coordinate 805,215,650 of OY728128.1, read as the reverse complement.
AACCTGAAAAACCAATGTGGATTTGGAGGGGGGGGGGCTATTTATAGGTGATATAGGGGTTACTGTTGATCTTCTATACCAAACATCTTTCCTTGAGCATTATCTCTGAAGGTAAATTTTCCAAATTTTGTTTTGATAACCTTTTCAAAGAGATCTTTGTTTCTGGTTATGTGTCGAGAACAGCCACTATCCATGTACCAAATATTCTTGTTGGTACACTTCTAATTTTCCTAAAAAAGAAACAATTAGTTTTTCGGAATCCAAACTTGTTTGGATCGAGATGGGTTAGATAAGATAATTTTAGGAATACACATTTGTTTTACAAAATGAGATTTATGAAATCCTAAAGATTGAGTTTTATTGAGAGAACACTCTCTTTTCCAGTGTCCGCTACATTGGCACTTAGAACAAAAAGAGGTTTTTTGTGGAACAAAATAGTTATTACTAAAAATAGGTTTGGAATGAGTATAAACAAGTCCAGAATTATTTCTCAAAGGCCGGATATGGGAATACATTTTTTCAAAATTTTCTTTTCCATGAGTAAAGTTTGACAAAACTTTCTTTAACGAGAAAATTTCTGAGTTTAGTTTTAAAACCATGTTTTTATCTTCCGAAACATTTGATTTTAAACTAGAGTTAGGCTCTAAAACATTTTTCTTTAAAATCACATTTTCTAGATCCTTAGAAAGTTTATCCTTATAAGATTTGACTTTATCAAGGGTTTTTCAAACACTTTCCAAATCAGAAGTTTTCATATTAAGATCGTTAGAAAGATCCGATACTTCTTTAGTTAAAACTGAAATTCTAGAGTTTTCTTTCTCAAGATTCTTCTTGAGTTTAGAATTTTTATTTTCATGTAATTTAGAAAATCTAGATACTTCTTCAAAAAAAGGTAGTGCATCATCTTCTGATGACGAAGAATAATCATTTGAAGATTCATAATATTTATTATCAGTATAATTTGCATTTAAAGATACATTTGTAATAGATTCAGCATTTTGTACCTTTTCCATGAGACAATGATCTTCAATTGGTAATCTGGCTATAAGTCCAATATTTCTTTGTCCTGAGGACTCATATTCTGAATAATTATCTAAAGAATCACTACCACTTTCACTCCAAGTATCATTTGCCTTTAATACTTTCTTTGTATTATAATACTTTTTCTTGTTTCTTTCAGAGTGTTTTTCCTTTCTGTCTTTTCTCTTTAGTAAAGGACAATCAGGACTTATATGACCTACTTTCTTACATTCATAACAAGTTACCTCTGAATCTTTCTTATCCTTCCTATATTTCTTTTTGAATCTATACTGGAAGTCTTTCTTTCCCACAATCTTGTTCATCCTTCGAGAAATATTGGCTAACTCATTATCCGAGAGATTACTATCACTTGATTCTGATATAACACTTTTCTTGGATTTGGATCTTGTAATCCTTTCAGGTGTTTTAGCTTTAGGTGTAAAGGCTACACTACCATTTCAATTCTTCTTATTGTTGAAATCAGCATCTCTTTTCATTCTTGTATCGTGCTATAAAAGAGTTCCAAAAATTTCATCAAGAGTAATCTGGGAAACTTTTCTATTCTCATCAATAAATGTCCTTTTTGACTCCCATTCATTCAGCATTATATCTATAATCTTATCTACAAGAGCTTCATCATCAAGAACTTTTTCTCCCATGGATTGTAAACTATTGACTATTGTTATAAACGTTTCTTTAACTTTACATACTGGATCTCCATAAGGAAAAACAAAATCATGATACTCAGCTAGAAGCATTGATCTTCTTGTTTCTATAACCTTGGATGTACCAAAATGAGTGACTTACAATTTCTTCCAAATAAAGTTGGCTGATTCACAAGAAGATATCTGGCTATATATATTCTTGGCCATAGAACATAATAAAGTATTGCGTACCTTGTAATTCAGTTGATATTCTTGCTTCTCTCGATTAGTGAAAGTACTGACTTCTTTGTCAGGAATTCTGTAACCTCCAGTAAGCATTATAAAATTTTCTACAATAGTATTGATCAAAAAAGTCTTCATACGATCTCTCCAGTACTCATAATCATTACCATCAAAGATAGGTGGTCTAGAAGAATTTAGATTTTCAATTGACCCAATATTCATTCCTGCCATCTAATAAAACAAATATCTTTTCCACTACACACATTAGTGTAGTAAGTAGTTAAAATGAACGAAATAAAGCTAGTAATACAAATCAGTGGAAACCTGCTCTGATACCAATTGTTGGATCGAATATGTAGATGTATATTTATATTAGATGGAACAGTACAAGAGGGGGGGGGGGGGGTGAATTGTAGGTTTAAAAACATTGAGTTAAAACACTTAGAGATCAGTTTAAAAGATCTTAAACTAATACAATTCAAACAACCACAATTGTATTAAATATAAAGGTATGAAGTAATGTAATACTATTAGAAAATTAAAGTAACTATATTCAAGATGAATAAAATAATCAGAGTAATACAAGTGTGAGAGATTCTACCATAAAGCGTATAGAATCTATTAATAAAAAATGTAATAAAATAATTGTAAATGAAACAATTACAATCGAAAGTGTAATGAAGAAAGGAAACAATACAAATTCCTTTCTTAATACAAACAGCTGCGGAAATTTAAAAGTATTACAATTATTTTGACCTAAAGAGATGGGTTATCCTTTCACCTAGGATAAGAGGTCTATCTTACCACCACCTTGGTAAGCCCTCGATACGATGATCAGACCGTCTGTCTGCCTATCCCCAGCAGCCCTCAATACAATGATCAGACTGTTTGTCTGTCTATCCCCGGAAGCCCTCGATACGATGATCGGACCGTCTGTCTGCCTATCCACAGCATCCCTATATTTTTTAGGTAATCGACACCTCTGTCTTTCAATTACTCGAAATCCATTGATACGATGATCGGACGCACAAAGCACAAAGCATGAGAGAAGTCACATCATCTCTCTCTAGAACTTGGTAGAAGCAAAGTATCACAGTTGTTCACACACATTCACAGTCCTACTTTCTTGGCTTCAAATGACCTCCTATTTATAAGCCTCACGTTCCAACGGTCACATTTCCTCCAATGGTCATATTTCTCTGAAAAACTCGGAGGGACTTGGACACCTGGCATTATAACAGTCATTTTGAAACAGAAAGCATGACATCATTTTGATTAGTTTGTAACTAACTCAACAACATCGTATTGGTTAAAACAAGATAAATGAAGATGATAAAAAAGAGTACGATTAATATGAAACATGTGTTTTTTGACTTAGTACAAAAACAAGAAAGTAATGAAAGTAAGAGTATTATAAGTATTACTAATTGTAATGTATTGATATGATACAAAGTAAGATACACAAAAGTGAGTACGACTGACAGAGTCAGTACGATATGATTGACACAGTCAGTACGATATGATTGACACAGTCAGTACGATACGATTGACAGAGTGAGTACAATACGATTGACAGAGTCAGTACGATACGATTTGATAGAGTCAGTACGATACTAGATAAAAGACATTTGTGATTTCCAAAACATGATATAGAAGTCAATGGAAAACTTTTGACTCAACAGTAATTGAAATAATATGATAGATAATAATGGATACAAATCACCACATAATACACCACCCATACTCGGTTTCTTCAAATGCAAGAATTGTGAGAATTATGACAACCAGTGCTAAAATAAGACGGTTAATGATGATGATTGAAATTAAGAAACTCTTTATCACTAAGTTAAAGATAAATCTTTTATTATTATTATTATTGATTATTTGGATAATTATGTTTTAAAATATACACTTACCATTCACTCTAGAACTATAAATTTCTTATTTGATTCTAAAACAACCCACTCTTTTATATCTGAATAATTTTTAAGGGTGTACTAATAGCACCTAAACAATTATATATTATATTAATATGGAAATACCCTAATGGTATGATGATATCATCTCAATTTTATGATTCTTCCCAAATAAATGTTTTTAATGTCCTTCCTGAAGAATCATGTTATCCTCCCTCTGTTTTAATTTGATGTTATCTTAGGAATGGAAAAGATTTATTTAAATAAACCCCTTATTAATTTATGAGTAATGGAAGTTGAAATTTATATTCCAAAACAACCTATGATATTTTATTATTGTGATAATAAATATAAACTTCCTATGAAAATCATATCCATTATAAGGTTCATGATTACTACTCCAAATGGGTGTTCATCTCTAATGGTTGGGAATAAACTCAACATTGAAATAATTCCTATTATATGGGAGATTATTGATATCTTTCAGAAAGATTTTCCAAGTCATCCACCAAATCATGATATTTAGTTTTTAATACAAGTTATACCTAGTATAAAACTTATTTGAAATACTCCATATAGAATTTCCCTATTTGAGTTTAAGGAATTGAAGAAAAAACTCAAAAGAACCTTGAAAGGGGATTCATTTGGACACATGTGTCACCTTAGGATGAACCTATTCATTTTATAAAAGGAAATATGGATTATTCTAACTCTTCATTGATTATGGTAAACTAAACAAGATCATTATCAAGAACAAGTATCCACTAGCTTGTATTTATGACTAGTTTGATCATCTATATGGAGCTCAATAATTTCCCAATATTATCCTTCATTATGGATATAATTAATTAAGGTACAAGAAGGATGCTATTTTAAAGAATTATTTCTATATAAGTTATATATAATATTAATTCATAGTAATTCCATTTGTTCTTACTAGTTCCCATACTCTCTTCATTGATTTAATGAATAGATTATTTAGATATCACTTTGTTTTGTTTGTTGTAATATCGAATTTGAAAGTAAGAGAATAAAGATACCATGGTTATTATACTGAATACCCTATGGAAGGACAATTTTTATGAAAAAATTAACATGTGTTCATTTTTTATACAAAAATATTCATTTTTGGGTCATATAATCTCATGTGAGGGTATATTTTTTGGTCCATCAACGATATAACTTACTAAAAAATGGATAAGACCAACCATGGTGACTGATATCCTTATTTTTCATAGTTTGGATGCATATTATTTATTTTTCATTGAAACGTTTTCATAGATTCCAAGTATAATTCCTAATTTGACATAGAAGAGAGAAAACATCCTTTAGATAGATGAAGGTGATGTAAATTTCATGGAAATTAAGAGTAACTAAGTTATCACAACTGTTCTTACACTACCCACTTGTGGGGAAGGGTTTCTGATCTATAGTGAGGTACCAAAAAAGTTAAAGTGATTCATACTCATGAAAAATAATATATTGATAGCTTATGACTCATGAAAATTGATGTTTCTTGAGAAAAAATAAGTATATCACAATTTGGAGTTAGCTGTAACAATTTTTTGATTAAATATATGGAGGCATTATCCTTATAGTTTAAGGAGTTAGATATGTACTTATTAAAATATTTTAAATTATATATTCAATTATAATGTGATTAATATGTTCCAAAAAATATAGCTGGGGTTTATTTAATAACATGATTACTCCAAATATTACCACCATTGAAAAGAGAACAAGGTGGTGGATTCTTTAAGTCGAAAGAATCATTCTATATTATTTTTCATGAGGTTAAAAAAATATCCAATATTTCTATATTTATAAATTATATATCTAAAAATCATGAAGGATGACAGAAAATATTATCTTTCTCAAATGGGTGTTCAACCACCTATCCAATTAAATACTAAATATGTGAAAAAGGAAAAAAATAAAAATGGGAAAGTAGGTGATAATTGTTTTTGTGTTCAACCTTGATTGTTATAGAATGCTAAGTATTGGAAATAAGGTATGTTTTCTTTCACTTCCAAACATGAAGAATGATCTATTGGATGATTCTCATAGTCATCATTATTTATTCGTCCTAGATATTTGAATATGTATAGAGACATGAAAGATTATTTATAGTGGGACAGAAAGAAGATAAATATTTCAAAATATGTATCTCGATGCTTTCTATATCAGAATATTAGTAATGGTAGTTAAAAGGAAATGGGGATGTTATTGTCATTACCCAAATAAGAATGTAAATGGGAAGACATCATTATGTATTTTATCATCAGACTCCCTAAAATTTTTAAGGGACATAATTCCATTTTGTTTACAGGTGATAAACTTATGAATTTAGTAGACTTCATTGATGATAGAGAAGATATATATCTTGATTAGTTTTCTATAATATACATTAATAAATTGATACGGTTTCATGGAGTTCCATGTTTTATTGTATCTGATGGGGATCCTATGTATACCTCAAGGATATATCAAGGTCTTAAACAAGCACTGGATTCATAGTTTTGTTCCAGTACTACATATCATCCTCAGGTATATGGTCAATCTAAGAGAACCATTCAAACCCAATATTATATGGTGTGGTCTTGTTCTATTGATTTAAATGGTTTATAGGATAAAAAACTTCCCCTATTCAAGTTTTCTAACAAAAACTTCTTACAATCAATAATTTATATGAATCCTAATGAATCCCTCTATGGAAATAAGTATAGAACTCTAATGTGTTGGGGTGAAGTTTGATAAATAATTTTGTTTTGACCTGATCTATCAAAGGGATTAGAAAATAATATATGATCTATTTAGTAACACAATAATAATGGTTAGAGTTGATGTGAAATTTCTAATGCTAATCATTATGCCAATATAGAATTTGATGTTGGTGATAACATATTCCTATGAATTTCTCCATGTTATAAGGTTATAATATTTATAAATAATTGAATGTTGAGACCTTGGTATATTTTCTCCTTTTAAATTCTTGATTGATCAGGGATGTTAGATTATCGCTAGATAGTACCACCAAACAACTCTCAAGTTCACAATGTGTACAATGTATATCTCATAAGGAAGTGCATACATGATCCTTCACATGTACTGAACTCATAGGTCTTTCCTCTACAACACAGTCTTTCCTATGATGAACAACTAGTAGAAATATTCTATCCTAGAGATAAAGTGCTACTTAAAAAGTTTACTAACATGTATAATGTTCTCAGGATGAATAAAGAATTAGAAAAAGCTACATGGGAAACTGAGGATCTAATGAAACAAATATATAATCATTTTTTTTTGTATTAGAGTGATTTAAATTCAAGATAAAAATTCATTTTATAGGGGTTATAATGTAACACCCATTAATTTTATGATATATTTTTTAAAAATAAATTTAAATTCTTCAATTTCTTATGATACAAGAAACCCTGAGTCTAAATGAACCATAATAAAGTAAACCATTATAATCATGCTTTTAAATTTGAAATGTGAATAAAAATAACCACATTTTGTAAAAATTTATAATTTTTATATGAAGATAATATACTAATAAATAAGTAATCAATTTTTATTAAAGTATTTATATGATTTAAAAATTTCTTTTCCAAAATATTGAGTTTTATTAATTTTTGTGAGAAAATCATATAATTAATTTTTAAAAAAATTAGAAAAATTAGTTAATTTATATTATGAAAATTTTAATTGTGGCCATTGGATTTAATTTTATCTGTATTTGGGTTTGAAAAAAAATTTTATGTTAGAAATAATTTTTTCATAAAAATTGTATTTTGTCACATTTTTATAGTTTATTTTATAATTACTTATTAAAAATTTTATTGATTTATTCAGATAAATGGATTCCTTATTTTTAATAAAAATTTCAAAAATTTTAAATTATTCTTTTTTCATTCTTTGTTATTATTAATAGTAAAAATAGTAATCATTTTTCACTATGATTAAGGTTAAATAGGTTTTACCAAGGGTTAAACTAAGATACAATGATAGATTTTCCAATTAAACATTTATAAATTCTTTTATATGAAAAAATATTGACCTCAAAACATCCCACATTTGAATAAATATCCATTTGGAAGAATTTTTCATAATAATTACCTTATTATATTTTAACCTTTTGATAAATTCCAAGTGTTTCATCTCCCTCACTTATAAAAGGAGACCCATAATTTCTCTACATTATAGAGCCTTAAGAAATATAACAAAACCAAAAAATTTAAAATTTTCTTATACACATCCCTAGACATGAATTAGTGGTCTTTTATTCTTAAAATAAAATTCAATGGGCCCTTATGAAAGGATTTAAAGGAGTCCTACTGCAGAAGAGGCAATCATCTTACCAGACCTCTTTCAATTTATTTCATATTATACATCATCAGAATATGTTTTATTTATCATTAAATAATAATTTTATTATCTTAAATATAATAAAATTTTATTATGATTATGGAACCCCCAATATCCACTCTATATTCAATAAAATTTTATGTTAATGTATCACTTACGTGTACTTATGTACTAGAGCATCCATGTAGTGATATAATTCATTACCCATGACCACTATTCATAGATTTTTATTGTGATATTTTTAAAACTTATATATTATATTTATTATATAATTATACTTATTTATTTAAAATATCATATCAACATTTTTACCTTTCAATCCATTGGAAATGACAATCTCACTTCTGTATATGGGTCGATGTCAACCTCCAAGGAGCTATATGATTCATTTTTCATTTAAACTTTAAATGGATGGTAATAAGAATAGATAAAAAAAAAATATATGAAACATATGATAAAATAATGACTAATTAATAAATAATTATTAGATACCCTTATTTTGGGCTATCAATCAAAATGTTAAAGAATCATTCATGCATGCGTATAACATATCATCTCTATGAATGTTGAAATTAGTTTTTCTATCACTATTCTCAATGTATTACTATAAATATAGGTGAAATTACTATATATGATATTTAAAACTTTATTAAAATTATTTATATTACTGAACCATGATCATAGAATAAGGACCAGAACTACTGAATCAAGATTCTCATGAAAAATGAAATAATTTACTACCTGAAAAAATAAATTTAATGAGTAATTATTAACAAATTTATGTTTATATGTTATAATTGTATTATATATGATATTATAAGTATATACCTGAATTATTTATTCAATTAAAATATATTTTTATTTAATAAAAATGGGTTTAAATATCTTTTTAAGTATGTCAAACTCAAGGTAATGGATTTATGTTACAGTCTCACTGTTTATCAAAAAAATGATCATGTTTCGGATAATGAAATTTTAAGACCTATCACTCAATAATTACTGAATTTTATTCTCCTAATGTTATTTCTATAGAATTCATGTTTTCTTATAATCTTACTCTATTTAATAACTCACAATACTTAAATAGTTTTTTATGGAAAATCAAATTTATTTCTATGTTCGGTCAAAAAAATCTTCATGTCCATATTTTATAAAAATGTTTTCAAGAATGGTTTTACTATTATCCTATTATTAATTAATTTAATTTTTTCCCAATTTTGAATTTATACAACATTTTCTAAAAGGAATATAATTTTTTTCTACATGATGTGATTTTTACTTCTTTACCTAAAATTTGAAAGGAATCTTTGTTTGAATGTACACAACGTGAATAGAATTTATCACAATCTATACCTCTCAATACTTTGATTATTAATTTACATGATTTCATGGTTCTTTTTAAATTAAATATTTTCCATAATATTTTGTATACTCATAGATTTTAAATAAGTGATTTCAAAGTGAAAATTTTATTATACTCAAGAATGTTTCCAATATTATTTCAAGAGAAGTTTTTGTCTATGGTGGAATCCTTTGATGTTACTTATTCTCTACTTGGATAATGATCTAATAATAACATTTACATTTATTTGTTAATTATGTTATTATGATTATAATTAAGGATGATTCTATGAAACATATATCATTTCAATAGGTTAATTAATCTATTATGAAACCATTATGAAGCATGTTTCTTTTCCATAGGTTATTCTATGATGATATGATGAAATGTTTATGAAACTCTTTTCCCTTCAATTGGCTATGAAATGATGAAGGTTTTATGATATTTTTACACACATATGTATGATTCCCATTTTATTATGGTTAGGTCAGGAATTATATTTCCCTCTAGTGCATTGGGTAATGATAAATATTTCATGAGATAACAAGGACTAGAATGTGGAGTGAAACCAGTTTAGTAAAGAAATATGTCCACTATGACAGAATTGGTATTTAACCTTGACTAAAAATGTGATGGAATGGGGAGTGAACCCAATCCACTATGATAGTATTACCTCTATTACTTAACTACTAAGGAAATGATTTTATGTGATAATCTTTGTTCCACAAACTTATGTCGTACTCAAATGGTATGTTCTCGTGGATTATGTTCTTTGATTCCTTTTTGATTCATGGCTAATAAATTCTATGATTTATTCCATTAAACATGATTGTGATATTTGATATATAGGGTATAGTTTTTAATATTAAGATCATGTTATCATACCCTTATTATTATGTTATATTTAAGTTATAATTTATATCTCCCATATTTACCCTTATTGAGGATTTGAGCACACCCTTTATAAAGTTTCCTTTCCCCAGCTTATGAAAAATTGATTTAATAATGTATGTATAATAAGGGTTCTAGTAATGGATAAATTAGTTGAATATGATGTAAATTTCTTATGAAAATGTTGTTTTTATCCAACTTTTAAAAGATAATAAAACATTATGATTATAGCATGGATAATTATGTTATGTAATGAATTTTCATACTTTTATATGTAAATTAATTGTATGAAAATTATTAGTTGCAATAATATAAATATCTATTATTAATTGTGAATTATTGTTTCCCACCATATTTGTATTTTAAAATCCTTCCAATATTCTCTTTATCTAGGTACTCAATTATTTTTTATTCTAGGTGGCCTTTATATTTCTCTTTTTTTATTTTAGATGGATGTTATATCATACCATTTTAAGTTTGTCAAAAAAATTTAATTTTAAATATTTGATATGTTTTTTCCTTTCATGAACCTATTTTTTATCTTTTACACATTTAAATATATTTAAATAATTATTTTAAACCCTATCTAAAATGAGTGCGATAAAACTGAGATGATTCAATTTATTTAAGGGTGGTAGAATATAACACCCCAAATATTTATTTTAATAGAAATATATTATTTATTGCTTTCCTACCTCGTAACACCGATATTTAAAGGGATTGTAATATAAATTAAAAATATTATTATTTTAATTTGATTTTATAAGATATAGGTTAAATTGGATGTATGAAAAGGAATAAAAATTTAAAAATATATGTATAAAGGTTTTATATAATGAAAATGTATTAATTAATAACTATATACTCAATTTTTTTAATTCTATTTTATTTTTAAAATATATGTTTTCTTAGAAAATGGTTGGAATTATTTTTATGAGAGAATGTTATAACGAGTTTATCCATTTTTAATAATTTTTTTTGATAAAATTATATAATCTTTAAAATCATGATTTAAATATTATTTTAGGTTGGATTATTGTAATTTTTATGAATTTTTTTATTTTAAGATAATAGTGAGAGAAAGAATTTCAATCAATTGTAATTTATTTTCATTAAATGAAGTAATTTTATGGTGTCATTATGTTTTTAATATTATATTATATTAATATATTTATAATTTAATTTTATATAATCTAATTAATTAAATATCAATTAGTGTTATACTTGATTTTGGTATTAGTTCTTTATTTGAGCTTACAAATGCATTTTTTTAAAAACTACTTTTCACTACTTTTTCATTTTTATCTTACATTAATTTATTAAATTTATATACATGTTTTCTTTAAAAATTGATTCCATATTTCAAATCATGAATTTAAAAGTTGGTAAATTGGTCCCTTTTATTTTTTTATCATTATGAACTGTGTTTGTAGAAAATATTTATTACCCTAGTAAGGGTAAAATAGTAAAAATATAGTTTCAATTGAGATATAAGGCCTAGATATCTCAATAAAACATGTATTTATATAATTGAATAAGTTTTTTATGACTATAAATATAAATTGTTTTTAAATTTGGAAATTTTATGTCACTTTAGTATGAAAACTATCTCAATATGATTTTATGTAAAGAGTAAAAAAAATGCCACTCTTTAAGTTTTAATATCTCTCATATTTTTTCATAGGTATAAAACGTTGTTATGTTTGGTTATAAATGGTTATTTTAAATAATAATTTTTTTATCTTATTTATTTATTTATTTTAATTTTTATTGATGAAATAATTATCCTAAAAACTTACACAACACCAAAAAAATTCTTATGGGAGTAATATAAAAAATTAAATTATTTTAAAATATTAAAAGTAATAGCCTTTGGATGAATTATAATATAAAAATAATTTTTAAGATAAATATAATAGATTTGGTAATTTATAAAATCTTAAATCATAATTATAATAGTATCTTTATTTCATTAAAATAAAACTATGTTAATAATATCAAAAAATGAATTTAAGGGCATATTATGTTAGACAATATTTTATTTACTAATTTAAAATTCATAAAAAATTTATATTTGGAATATTTAATGGTTTATATTCAAGAATATCAACAGTGTTACAGTTATGGGTCTCTTTTAATTTTATATTATGTTTTAATACTCCTGTTGAGTAAAAAGATTTGGGATCAGAGTAATCCTCACAAGGGTTAACATGGTGTTAAAAATAATAAATACTGGTTCAAAAATCAACTAAGAATGTCCAAATTTTATTGTATGATAGTTTTTATGCTCACACTTCTCCTATACTTGAAATATTTTTATTTTTTTCCACTTGAACATGAATATTATTTTCATACCTTGTGTAATTCCATCGGTGGACCAACCCTCACATATAAAAGGGAGCCTCCTCTCATTTGTTCATAAATAATTTTGGGCACTATAGTTCATAAAACTCCAACCCATATATCTTCCTTGAATTATAAACCATTAATATATTATCTTTTCTAATCAAAATACCAACTAATATGGATTAAGGTCTTATCCACATTTGGATTTCCAAATAAGGGGTATAACTATTTACCATGCATTTTTGTTTTATATCTTCTTTTACATCTATTAAATTTTATTTAACAATAATTAAATACTAACCTTAGTGTATTACATATTCTTAAATTTTATTAATATTGTGTCAAAACATTTTTTATAGCTCATCTTCTATTTTATTGGTAATGAAAACATAATTTGTGCATGCATGTGGAATAACACCTCTATAAATAGATGTTTTTTGTTTTCCATAACCACATCCCGTTATTGTTTATAATGATTTATTTCATTTATATATTTACTATTAATTAAATAATTATAATTTTTTGAAATTAATATATCATATATTCTCATTCCATTCTATCCATTAAAAATGACAATGTTATTCATGAGTAATTGTGGAATACCAACTTCACAAAGCAATGTGATTTGTTTTTCATTTACATGTTTCAATGATGATTATGAAATTTTATTTAATGTATAGAATGATAATAATGTCATAATAAATAATTTTAAAATTAATTAATCATAATCCCTTTGAATATCATCATCCTAGTGAAGTTTTTTTGTGATTATGAACTGAACATCATAGAAACATATGAAATGAACTTAACTAATTTTATAACTATATAAGGCATAGTAATAAATGAAATAAAATGGATAATAATATGGGAATATATATGAAAAATCATATTTATAAAATATAAAATTAATATACTTTTATTTTAAATGAGTTTAATTATGTACGTTGTGAATTGGACTTGAGCTATGTGAAGTTTCCTTAAAATCATATTTCAAAAAATTTAATGTTTCTTAATATTTTCCCTTCATATCCATGGTTTTTATAATTTTTCATGTATGTTATTAATATCATAAAATTTAAGTTAAAATTATTTTTAAACAATGTTTTAATTTCTTTATAACATTTATAAAATGATTCTTTTTAACATTTTCTAAACATTTCATTTTTTTCATCCTTCTAAAGTGTATAAAGAATATTTTTTGTAATGTATAAGAAATGTAGGAAAATAAAATCCATAAAATAAATAGTCTTTAAGAATATTTATCTAAATTTTTAGTGCTTTTTTTAAATTAATACCCATTTCATTCTTTCAAGAATTTTTGTTCAAATAGTTAAAAAAAAGAATTCTTATCCTTATTTTTATCTACAGCCTAAAAGAACTTATACATATGTCTTAAATGGAATAATTTATGATATTTTATTATTTTAATAAAATATTATATTTTTTTATGTATATCATATCCCATGTAAATTTTTTATGATGATGGTTGACCCTGGTATAGCTCTCTAATACATTGGGTAATGTTTATGTTCTTTAGTGGATTATGTTAGAAATAATAGAGTCAATTATTTCATTCATAAGAGTGCCTGTTAGAGTGATTATAAAAGGTATATAGAGATGATATAGTATGTTGCTGACATTAATTTTCTAGGATTTTAAATTATATTTCATGTAATTATTTTTATTTCATATGGTAAGATAATGATCATATGTTTGAATGAATGTTTGTGGCCCTTTTAATTTTGAAAAAAAAATGTTTTCTATGAATTTTTTTTATGAGTTCTCATATTTCACATGAAACCAGCATGGTTATTATTTTTCATTTATGATTGAAAATAAGATTTTTTATTAATTATTTTTGAAAATAATTTTATTTTACTTTGTTATTAATTTATTTTTGTGTTCAATGTTTCATACAAATAAAGAAGATTATTTTATGTGTTTTCATGAAATCTCAAATGGAATAAATATTTTTATTTATTTATTTAACCCTAATAGATATTTTTCCATCCTCTTATGTTTTTGTATTTTTTAATGTGGAATAAGGATTATTTGGAAGTAGTATGAGTAATTTATTCGAATAAAGTAAATTATCCTTGTATGAAGTTAGTCCGTACTTATAAAGAAGTTGTTTTGTGGAAAAATTTGGATACTGTGTGGAAATGAAATTTTTTTAATATAATTATATACCCCATTCAATAAAACACTAAACTGAAATAATACACATAATTTATGAAATAACAACCCTTTGAATAAATCATGAAATTATATAGTGTTTATGTAAGAAGGTGTTATAAAAATACCATATTTAAGTGATTTGGTCTTGATTATTTTTAAGTATCTGTGATAAAATATGTTTAAATCTCTTATGACCCGTTAATACAATATAAAATATTGTAGTTATTATAGAATAATATCTCAAATCAGGGTTGTGGGAATCCACTTGATAGGATTGATGGGTGGTAACATCACCATCAATATTTGTTCTTTACTCCGGGCTTTGGGATGTATGATTACAACGTAGTTCATTCCTGTGTGAATGATGTGATAACTACTCGGGAATAAATCAATGTTCTCTAGTCAATGATATCAACCATACAATCCCTGCATTACTATGTAAAAACAAAAATTTAAAGTAACAAATTAGTATTCTCAATAAGTTGTAGCAGCTGTGGAGTGGTAGAACCAAGTCCTAGATGCAATGGGATGAGTAGAAAGTCTTAATACAGAGTTTTTACTACTAAAAAAAGACTTAAAATGATTAAAAGTTTCTAGTTAAAGAGGAAAACTGTAGGAATGTATGTTTTGAAAAGTAATATTCATTTCTTTTATGTAGAGGTCAAAGTAGAAATGATTGTTGAGTTTCACCAAGTTATAAATTACTCAAAACAATCATCGATCCAACATCAAGACAATATTTATAATTCTTTTTAATTTTATTCAAATATATTAATTTTTGTTTTTATGAATGGGGGATACTCTAAATTTATGATGCCCCTCAAATTTTTTTATCAATAATCGAAAATAAATTAATTTCCATTATTGAAATAAAAATCATATAATCTTATTATTTGTTTTATTGTCTTGTTGTGATAATGTGAAAAACTAAAAAATTTTAATTTCAAAATAATTGATTCCATTTGATCAATATATAGAGATAAATTAAGTGAAGAAAAACATTTAAATTCTTGAAGAAATGATAAGATATGGATAAATCCATTATATCCAAGATGTGTTCCTCCACATGGGTATATGAATGCTGAATATAGCCACATATGTTTCATAAATATACACTGGTGTATGCTTTGTGAGATAAATGAATAAAGAATTTCGTTTCCCCTAGAGAATATACACTTAGATGAATATACGAGGGATAAATATGGTGTAATATATACCATCACTATAATCCAAAGTTGAATCATTTAGATGATATATTCTTATACATGTTATATTAGGTAGATATAGGGGGGAATATATTTCAACATATACCCTCATCGTAAGATAAGGTTAGAAAATTTGGATATGGGACTGTAACAAATGACTCATCATCAAAAACAGTCATTAAATGTGATTGTAGAATGTGGATTACGATGTCCAAGAGGTTCTGGTGCCCTACAATCACATTTTTATACGTTACACAAAATACATATGACCCAATATATGATAAATAAAGGGGTGAACTATCCTCTTCCTAGGTCAAGGGACCTAGTGAACATTTATTTTATTTTTCTAGGGATATATGGTGTACCCAATAATCTTTTTGTATTTTCACTTTTCTCCTTGATTTTTTACCTAACCCATAGATTGGAGAGGCTTAGTTGGAAAGAACTTGGATGTCTCTATGACTACCCAATATAGATTTTTATGTGATAAATTGTATTCATTTTTATTTATAAATATCTAAAATTATTCCTAATATATATAGGTTTCAATCAAAGTAAAAGAAGACACAAATATTTTCAAGGATTTACTTTGTGGGTTTTCATTTTGGCATGTGTTATGCCTCCTTCCCTTAGTATTTCAAGTTCATACATGTCTGAATAGTGTAGATATTGTTTACAGTCAAACATTTTTTTACCAAATGATGAGTCAGACTTCATTACAACATGGAAAAGGATAACCTAATGTGAATAGAGATCTCAATACCACCTCATTTTATGTGAAAATAGTTATGGTCAGGATGCCCAGAACGTTGATTCATGTAGTTTAGGGTCACTTAACAAGGACCAAAAAGGGTACAATAATATGATATCATATATTTTCTTTGAAAATTGTTATAATTCAATAATATGTAACATAAAGGTTATTTAAATATAATTAAGTAGTTATAGTATGTAATATGTAAATCATAACTTGAAATATTTTAATTTTTGGAGTAATGGGATGGAAAAAACATGTGGAGGATGATTGTTGAATTTTTTTGAATAATGGATTCCACAACATTTTTTTAGGGATCGATAAATATTTGAGGAACTCTTATTAAGGATGACATGTGCTTCTGGTGAGTATGCTGAATATGGGAGCAATAATATAACAATTAAGAAATAATGTCTCATTTAGATGAATATTCCCATTACCAATAGCCCTGAATGGTTTTCTAGGATTCAAACACATGAGGAGTGAATTAGGATAGTACTGAAAAGGGTATTGATGAAGGGTCGAAGAACCCTAAATGTTAATTCACTATGCATCGAACACATCCTATGGGTGAAGGGATAAAATATAAATTTTATTGAGCAAATTTTTAGGAGATAATATTGATGGATTGGATAAATTTTACCCTAAATCAATAGGTTTAGGGAATATAACATGACTTTTTCTAGGTTCTCATGGTGTTCTCTGCAAGCTTTGTGCCTTTAATATTTTATTTTATAACCTTTTCCTATACTATACAATATAACAACCTATTGAATGGAGACCTTAAATTTTATTATGTTTACATTTATGGTTTTTTTGGATATAAAATCCTTTATTCCCATATAAATTATAGATTAAGGTCTTACAATATGAACCATTGATAGATAAAGTCTAATGTGATGTATTTTTTACCAAAATATTAGGGCAACTTATGTAGCAGCAAGAATTAGGTAAACCTAACATAAATGTATAAATTAGTAATACTAATGACGTATTAATTGGTGGTTCACCTAGTATAATTTAATATACCTTGCACATTTATTTCATGGAGTTTTCAGACATACAGATTGTTCTATTAGTATATGACAGTCTACATATCAAAGGAAAAGAAATAATTAATTTGAATGAAGAGGCCAATGCTAAAAAACTATCTTAGATATGGGTTAATGAAATTTATGTTATATCATTCATGATAATTTTAATAGCTTGACATAGAAAAATAAATTTGGATCAAAAGATAGGAATATTATAGAACCTTTTAATAAGGGGTTTGCAATGATGTAAAATCATCACCTAAGGTATTTAAATCAGGAAGTGATTCAATTGGAAAGTTGTTTTTGGTAGGAATAATAAAAAAATTCAAATGATAAGTTCCCTATAAATGTTACCAAGGGTATATGGAGATAAAAGTAATTTCAGCTTAATATGAAACTTTCCTTAAATTAACAGGGAATAATATTTTGTCACTAATATCATTGACATGTATGGGTATCCCTTAAAACCAAATATGCTTAATACAAATAACCATTATGGGTCTATGTGGATCCAATAACTAAATTTATGAAATTTGGTATTTAGGGTGAAGATATTTAATATACATCTATAACATTCTCATCTAATTCCTACCATGATTGGGCCATTTTGGTGTGTTTAAAGGGTTTGTAAGTGGATCATTATACATGGTGATGGTAAATACATATAGCTCAAAATTCAATTTTTATCTCAAAATAATAATAATAATAATTCCATATATAGTTCTTATAAGGTATCTAAACTTATATATGTCATGTTTAGGAGTAAATAAGTGGATTCATTCTAGTGTGAGGTTGTTATAGAAGAAATAACATAAATGAGTAGGAAACTAAGCACCAAAAGTAAACTAATATGATTTATAAATGGGACTGAAATTTGAATTCTGAGTATCAATACATATTCCAAAATTATATGTACCAAGATATATGTAGATCTTATAAGGTATCTTCATAGATCTTTCTCATGTGAAGTAGAGTATAGTTTCTTAGTTTTGATTAATCGAAGGAAACCACTAATATGACTGGGTAGGGTTCCAACACTAGGACACAATTTTTGGGATTATATAAATTTTCTCCTTTCATGGGATTATGGATAAAGATCCATGTGGTAGTATAATATTACATGGTTATATATCATTTTTAAGGAAACTAGTTGATATATGATAGACCACTCCAAGAAATTTATGGTTATTTGATATGGGCCATTTATCATATAGTTTAAGGCTACACAACAATGATTTAGGATTCATTTATTTTAAGGTAATACAATGAGGATATTTATATAAAGGATCCTTATGTATATTTAACTTATGTGAAAAGTGAAACGGTAGAATCTTAGCACATATTTAACAAATGGATCCCAATGTGAATTTTTTAAACATACAAACTAAGGTGAAGTATAATTTTATTTTGATGAAAACATACAATGGGGTCAAAATTGATGTCCTATAAATCATTGAGTATTTTATTTTGATAGACACAATTCCATGAATTGTTCTAGTATATGGGTCCCCTAGTATAGATATATCTCATGGAACATATAAAAATAAAAATATATGGATTTTCTATTAAGAGAAAATGATAAAACCATGTTTTAATTTGGAATGGTCTCATCACCAGAGGAATCTCAGGTATAGAAATAGAAGGGTTAGCTTGGCCAGAATAGGATAACTATTTGTAAATTTTTACCACTTGGTAATGGGATTAAATCCACATATATTTCATTGTAGGTCTATGTAAAGGTCTTACTCATGTGTAGGAGAACATGAAAAGTAACTAATAAATCATCCTAGTGTTAGGAAGGAGGAAAAAAATGTAAATAGAGTCTCAATACCAAAAAACCTAATGTTGTTCCATTTTGATTCATGGTTATCAGGGATAACTAACCTAATATGGTGTATGTCTTTTCATCTGGGGGAGGTCCAATATGAGGATAAAATCTGAAATTACACCAAGTATAGAATATATAGAAGTGATTATGTTCAGCATGGTAGTCAGAATTAGTCCACACATTCTAATATTATAGGGTAAATTTCAACTATTGGTTGGGATAACCATGACATTAATGTTTTAGAATGTATTACTAACAATAAAAATCACTATAGAACGAAACATCCCTTATACCCCAATCTCTTTTAAGGGGAAATGTTTTCTGATCATATTTCTATCTATAAGATTTCATAATTTGGGGAATCTTACATATTGATGACATATATAAAAAAAATTAGTTCTAATATAATAGGTTGATACAAGTAGTGTATGTTCTCATAGGATGGAATATATTTTGTTTAGTTTAATATCATGTAACCAAGATTTATATATTTTGTATTTTAAGTTATTATAGTTAGGATCATAAATCTATTAACTTTATAGTCATATAACTATAACATCAGTTGTTTAGTTTAATATCGCATGACATAGATGAGTACATAGTTGGATTTTGAACAAACATAGATCATGCATCAAAAGTATTGGATTTATCTTAGTGTTGAGTTAGTGGCAGACAAATACCATGAATTGGTGATGTTTCAAACCCCATGATGAATTTGAATATGATGGGACACAAATTCAGGATTGGTCTGGGATTAGTATCCTAGACATCACTAGGTATCTTGAGATAATTGGAATCAAGAAACACATATCTATTATAATATTGGGATTATTTTACCTTAATTTGGGTTAACGAGTAGAGGAAAAATTAAATTCATAACTCTTATATAGATCAAAATATCATGAAAATAAATGATGTTATACAGTTTATTCCCCTCATAGTAGTGTAAGGTCTTCAAATATGGACCATTGGTTTTGTATTATAATATCCTATGATAAGGATGAAGCATTATTTAGTTTAAGGACATACAATGTGGAAATTTCAAATGTTTTTTAGAGTCATATTGAATGGACTTCATACTATGAAATTTAAATTCATGCAACAAAGAGTTTTTATACTCTTTAGGATATTAAGAAAATATTTTATTGAAAAACATTATGTTTGTAGCTTATTTTCAATGATATCCATCCATTATAATTATGGAATATTATCAATTGAAGTATAACTTATATATAAATCAAGGCATCTCACAATTTATCTACAGTATTGGGGGATTTTTTCTTAGTATCATGAGAGTTATCAATAAAAGTAACAATTATCTTCTGATAAATAAGTAGAGGTGAATAGTTTTGTTAAATTCTCACATGAAGTGATTCTAATGGATTTTTAGGTTGATCATTGTGAACATATATTTCTTGTTGATCCTCTATAGTTCAACCAATCAAACCCATGACTTCTAATATTCAAATATCTGAATACAAATTGTAATCTGAAGTGAAAGAAATTGGATTCTGATATGTATAACAAACTCTATTACATATACAAGAAAATATTGGGCTACATACATGTAATAACACATTGTGGTTTTATAATACCATAGATAATAGAAGAAACTATCATGAAAGTATTTCTTATTTCTACCCAATATCATTTTAAGTATATTTAATAGTTTTTTTATTGAAGACCTTTATCTATTTTTTCACTACTTCATTATAATAAAATATGAAATTGGACTAAATATTATATTCACGATACAAACATTTTAATCATGATGAAACCAAACATGTGTTTTTTCTATCAACATCATTTGATGGAAAATAAATCTTATTAAGATATAATAATTCAGGTAACTGATGATAAACTTTATTCTATATTCTTTGATGGATATAGCCTTTTATCATTTGGGTTCCCAAAAGACAATTTCCTCTGTATATTCAAGGGACATTAATATCTGGTTATTACTAGAATATCCATGTATAACAGATAGGATTTGGAAATAATATATTTCATAAATAAATAATTATTTAATTGAGGTATTTAAATCATCCTTCATAAAGGTACAATTGAGGCCCTTGAAGATGATATAGACATTTATATTCTAATTATTGTTATTGATATGGATTATATTTTAAATCCACCTGAAGTATTGGACATCCTATATGATGTATGATTTGATAATCTCTTCAAATTTATATTTAACCTTAGAAAATATGTTATATGCTTTATTATTGTTTCTCGACTCTAGCAATGATGGTTTCCCATCAATATTGGGTTATGGGTTGCCACATCAGGATTCAATCAGCAAATTTATATATATTTACATGTGGACACATCCCAATGATATTTTAGGATATTAAGTTAATTTTTATATACCTTAGGTGTTAGGGATGAAATAATATGTCTAGGTTTCAAATATTCCTCTATACCAATATTAACATATTTGAGTTCATCGTTGGTGGTTGAGACACCTTTATAGATTTCAAGAGGGGAATTCCCAAGATCTTATTATTTTCATTTATCTCTATCACTATTTCCAGAAATAGAATGTGGGATATAAAATTAAAGTATATAAAATGATGTATAAGTATTTTTTGACCTGGATAGATATAAAGGGGCATCGTTAATCTAGTTGAAATGACATCCTTCCTCTAATTTTTTTTGATAATTTAATGAAATTGATATTGTAAGGATGGGAAATAATTTTCATTGATAGCATGATCTGATTATTTTTTAATGATTAAATTTTAGTTGGTTGATGATTTTGGGTTGTGTTTATAAGGGATAAATTATTCCTACCAAACAATAATGTTTCTCAGGGGCCAAGATGATATACACATACAGTGTAAAAGTCTTTCCCTTCCTTCGTAGTGGTTTCTCAAGGGTGGTGTCCACCTAAAAAGTATCGTAATAAAAAGTGATTATATTATATATTTTACTATCTAATGGAAACCACATGACCTAATTACTTCCCAAATAAATATTTTTCACCTTCAATTAAGGGTAAATACATAGTCTCTACCTAGTTTTCTCTATTTACTAAGTGGAGTAATTTACAAACTATTATGGGATGTAATATGAATGGAATTATTTTCCACCATCTACTTAATATTTCTTTTTTAGATCAAGTAATATATGTATTGTTATTTATAGTACTAAAATAAGGTTTTATTTCAATTTAGTACTCCGAATTTTCCATTAATAAAGTACATCATGAATTAGTGGTATAATGAATATATTTCCACATTATTATAGATCCATGATATTCCTAGAAAAATGTTTAAACACATTTCATAGTAAAGTATAACTAATTAAATGTGTGAAAATATATCATTAAATTATTATCTAAGTTTAATCATACGAAATGGATTTTGTTTACACTTTTTATATCCCAAGATTATAAGATTAGAAAGATAAAATTTGCGTTCACCATAGCCAAAGTTCCTGAGGGTCTAAAAAAGGATAATGTTGATCATATAACAATTTTACATAAAAAATTTATAGATATAAATGTCATTAATTTTTAAAAAAAATTATAAGGTAATTATGTATCTTAGTATAACAACTTATCGATCTTTTTTGGTGAAGAAAATGATTGTATGACATGAAATATAGTTGATCACTATATGGTGTGACTAAAAAACTAAAACTCAAATTTTTTAATCCTAAATTATTACAATAGATTCATTGAGTTATTATTTTTCTTTTATTTAAATTTTAGGGGAATTGAGAATAAAAATATTTGATAGAATGACGGTGAGTTGTTTTAAGATGCAATATTTCGAGACCAAGTCTCTACTCATCCTACATTAAGGTGTTTCCAAAATTTGGGGTTATTACTTAGTTTGAAGCTTATAGGTCATGAATGATTACACTAGAATCTCCATTCGCTAAATAAAATTTAGTGATGTTTTTTCAGTTTGTGGATTGGGCTGCTTTCTCTTTCCAATTTTTTATGTTGAACACAAAACTAAAAATCCACTAGTTAGTCTCCCAATATATATATATACCTAAATAATACCTGGTTTATTTAGGATCGAATGTGTATTCTTATTGATATTTATTGATTTATATTCTATAGGTTTATACTATATATATTTATTTAGTAGTAACATCACCAAAACATAATGGTCGACCAAGATATCTTCTCCCAAGACACCCTTAGTCTCTATGACTTCTTATTTCATTTCTGATGGGGAACTCAGGTTAATAATAATATTATTCATAAATTAAGGTTTATATCAATATTATGACATTTAAAAAACATTATTTTGAATCTTAATCAAATGATAATTATTTTCTTGTTGTGTTTCAGTCACTCATATTGATGGGGTATGAAGTAAATAAGAGTTTTAATAGTCTTGGGAGCTAATAAGGGACCTTCCTCTTGTTTTGTCTTCTATCAATGATTATTGTTTGAATATAAGTTCATTATGATAATGAAGTTGGCTTATTTAAAATTCATAGGGTATTAGGGGGAACAAAATATAGTTTCAATTATATCCTAAGTATATAACATTCCCTGCTAAACAATTTCATGGTTATCCACTCATTAAATTTTTACAATTTCTTGTTTAGGACAACCTTACAGTCTCTTTCAATTATGGTGAGGAAGTGTAGATAAAGGGCACATCTTACATGGGTTTTCCTAATTTTATCTTCCTAGAGTTTACCATCTTCTATATGATATCCTTGAATACAAATCAGTTCAAAAATTTATTCCCTTACATCTCGTGTTATGGTAAATAATCTGAGGGGTCATTTAGACACTCTTTATTGGGTTTCCATACCTTTGGTAGTTTGAGAAGGGTTTTCACCAAGGTATCATTGAAATATAATAGAATCTTATATCTTTGTACTTAATTATATTTAATCTTTAAATCCACGTACTTTGGATGATTCTAATCCCATTTACTCTCTTGGTCAAGGTATTATTGTTTTCATTTTTTAGAAGGGGGAACCACATGATATTGAGTGTTATTAAAATATTTATTAGGAACTAAAAATATAATTAGTGTGATGATTTTATTTTTTACATTACCTACTCACTTTTCCTATAATGAAGATGTTAGATCAGATTTGGACTTAGTCCTCCAAATGGTATACCACAATGATATTAAGACTGTCAAGAACTTATAAAAACATCAGGGGTACTTCAAGGGGATAAGTGGTTCATGTAACTCATCTTATAGACTCTCAATTCATATATCCAATAACTACTCTTATCTAATATTAATGTTCATTGAATATTTAAGTCCCTTCAGTCTGATGATGAAGTCTTAGACTCTCATTCTCATTTTGTGTATAGTTAAATAGGTTAAGCACTATTTTCTTTCTCAGTGTAAAGATAAATTTGTAAATGATCTATTTACGTAGATATTTTTAGTTGGTTATAGACCTACCTTGTAGGTTATTATAAATAAAAAATTATCATCCCCTTAGGTTCTATAGGAATAAATAGAGTTTTCTAATTATTTTCACTCTAGTGTCTTCATTATGAGGCCACATCTGGATACAGAATGTATGAGATACTACTTCGAATCATCCATAAAATTAAAATTAGAAAAAAGGGTTTCCAAAAAATTTATAGTGGTTGATTCAAATCCCCCTATTATATATATATATTCATCTTAATATATATCTGTGCATGTTGTCCTTTAATATCTTCCATTCTAGTAGCAAGGGACTCAATGTAGTCAATGAGATGTATTGGAAGTTTTTCTTATAATGATAGTTAATTAGAGGCTTTGGATATAGATTTATATGGCTGGATTATTTATTTTTACTATTAATAGCATGTTTAAGTTGTCTTGGGATAGTTTTCTCATAATGGTGATGGTTTTTTCCTTAATAGATGGAATTTATAATGGTTTATGGCTGTCAAAGTTAGGTAAACCAACTTTTTAGACACAAGGATGGTTAGATGAATGAACTGTACTTTCATAGACTATATTAATCCTTGATGGGTAACTACTAAAGGATATATACTGGTCACATTGAGAAAATTATACCCTCTTTTGATATTTCCTCTAAATGGTTTGGTGTTAACTCATACAAATTTTTCATCTCAAAATCCTATTTAGTGAACATATCCTTATTGAATCGAGGCTCAATTTCATCTAGTAGTGGTTAGAAGTTCAATATATCCCCACATGACCATTTATATTTTATTTAGGTCTTAAAATTGGGTGGTATATGACTATTTTATGGAGGCCCTAGATCTTGAGTCTTCCTTTGATGTTGAGTATACAATCCTTCTTCACAGTCCTTAGTAAAAAACACATTTTGAGTTAATATATACTTATAATGTTCTTGTTCATTAGTTTCATGTTTCTCATTATTAATGTTTTTGACACTAATTGAATTCACTTATGAAAATCAGAAATTGCGAATCATACCCCCATTAATATCAGAATTGTAAAGGGATTGGTCTTTTTCTGAATATTCATTGAAGGGGATTTTATAATATTTCTTAAAATTTAATTCATAGCATGTTTTTTATCTTATTGACACTATGGGGATTCACATATCCTCCTTGATTATCTTCTATAAATGGTTAATTTAATTTTATTCTAAGGGAGTACCCAATAAAATTTACTAAATAAATCCATAATTCGGAGAATGAAATGAATATTGGAGAAAAAAATCAAGGGATATTTATATAAAGTTGACCATAATTAGCATAATACTATTTTACTTGGTGAAATAGGGAGTAATAATTCCCTCAACCATATGGTTTGGATTTTTATTAATTGTTAAAGTATCAAAAACTCACTATATTATTGGTTTTATGACCTTTAGAGTGGTGGTAGTTGTGGTAAAAGTTACCTCAACCCAATAGGAAGGGGTTACTCCTTTAGTTCCACTAAGGTGGCTACTATCACAACATTCATTCATTTTCATGAATTTAATTTTAGAATAATAAAAATTTAGTGCCTTTTTATTTTTATCACTATATAAAACATATAATTTATTTATAACTACATGATTTCAATTTATTATATAATAATACCATGTGACCTTATCTGAAGAATGATTCAAGATTCTATAAATATCTATCTATTATAGAATATGTCATTATATACCATGGGTATTGTCGAATTATACTAAATATAGAAACTATAACATGTATATATGGGGAATGAGATCTATCCTGAGTAGATTTAATTTCATATTTTCTTACTCGATGAACTATACTATTCATTCAGCATAATAAAGTGTACTTCTCCATTTCCACCACTCCATATGATGTGTATGTCCGGATAGTAATAGAAAATAATTTGATGAATCATATTTAAATAACTAATAAAATCCCGATATAGGTCTCTACACAACTTCCCATATTTGGGGTTTTACACTATTTTAAATGCTTCTAAGTTGAATTGATAATATTACTCACTCATCACATTGATGTTGTTATCGTACCCCCTATTAGAATGAATTTTTTCCACGAGATGATGGATAGTCATCCATATGTCCCAACTTAGGCAAAGTATTCATACCCCTTTAATGTTTCTAAAATTTCATACTTGTTAGTGGCCATGGGAAAAACCATGATCGTTATATTAACTTCATTAAGTTACTTCTATATAACAATGGTATTTTATTCATCTTAATATATGGATTCCTTGTCATTCTTCAACTAAAGTGGTTGCTTCCCAACCACCTTTTTTAATTGAGTAGGTTGTTTTATAACATTATCATATGTGTAAAATTACATATGAACTAGGGGAGAACAAATAATTACCATCACCCTAAATCCACTAGTAGTAGTGGGGAAACACCTCCAATTAATAATGAAGGGTTGGGTGTACCTAGCCTCAACATCCCAATTAACTCACAAAATGAGAGTATCCTTGGTGTAATATAAACTTGGGGAGGTCATTCGTGTCAATTGATCTTTAGGTTATGGGGAGGAGCTCCAATGTTGGTGTCAAATGTAGGACTTCCATGGATGATCTTTATATCATCAAGGGGACCTCTATAGTGGGTTATATTGGTAGAAGCTTTAGTGTTGTCATGCATGTTATTGTTTGGGGACCTATATAAATATAAATACCTTCTAATTTTAGTGAAGCATAACTAGATTCATAATCCACTATTTAGATATGTTTGATGAATAATGTATATATTTTTTCATTAGGTAATGAGCCTTTTTCATATTATATAATACCATTGATGATACCTTATTTAGGACTTTATCAATGTACAATCAGTGATAAAATCTCTCTCATAATCTGGTTTACACATTATGGGAAATAACCCTTATGTATAAAAACCCTACAAAGTGACATCTTTATATTTCTCAAAAGATACCAATGAAATTCTTGGATGCCTTCCATGATATTCTTAAATGAGAGTTATAACATTGGATCACTTTTTAGTGGATACTAAGATATGTTGATAAAATCCATTGATGTTATTTGGAATAATGATATGGGACTACTCCATGATCACTAATAGAATATGGAGAGATAATAATTATACTGATTCCAAGATATGTTAGTAAGACATTTGATTTCATGTAGGATTTCATGACATGGCATGAGTGATTTTCAGGTTATTTTGGGCAGTTGATGTGGTGGGGTAGGGATATAAGTCTTCCTCGGAGTGATTACATGGATGTGTCAATGAACTATTTTAGGAATATGGATATGTTCCTATGACTCATCTTCATTAATCTCTAGGTTATTCCATTGATCTCCCTATATGTTATCAAGAATAAGGATATAGTGTTTCTCCTTGGTCATTACTAAATTATACTAACATGATCCATATAATTTTGACATTATATTCTTTCCAACTTTATAAGAACAAGATGTGATATATGCCTACTCTTCATTCAATGTTCAAATTTTCTAACAGAATACATTATTAGGAACAATAATTTAGTTCTATTACTTATGTTAATAGGTTCTCTACCCATGTTGAGATCGCCTCCATTTTTCCCTGTTCTTGATTAGTGGGGATGGGATCTCTTGAGAAACCACATTAGTATATACTAGAGGAGTTTCTTTCGAGTGGATCTAAAGATATTATAAATTAAAAAAACCCCCCTAAGTTGATACTAAAAATTTTAAGGGTCATATTTATTATCCTCCTTAATTTACCTAATATATGGGGAAATTTTTTTTCATGATTAATGGATAGGATCCCAAATAGGTTTGATGTGGTGATGGGTTTCACTGCATTTTCTAACATTCTTTATTGGTATAATTGTCCATGATGTTCATCAACTAGAGGCTCTCATGTTCTGCACTGAATTTTACATAGATTAATTTATATGATACCCTAAAATTAGAATATTCATCACATGATATTAGAGTCACTAAAAAAGTAACATTTCCCCCCTATATTGTGGTTCCATGTTCATTATCATGGTTGTATCATATTAGAACCATGGATGGAAGTACATTTCCTAGGAGGGTATAAAATTCATAAATGTGATTTTTTATTCCATTTAGATTGTAATTTTTTTGAGATTCCTTTATGTACAAAAATATTCAACAACCATGAATAATAAATATCATTAATAGATCCTCATAAGTAAGAAAATGGTTGATTGATCACTTTCATGGGAAAAGAATTTACACTAGGTTTTCCATTCTATTTTCAATATGAACTTGTTCCTATGAAAGCTTATAGTTAGTGAAAACCTATGTTACAATGGAATATGGTCTCAATGAATTTACCATCAACAATTTGAGTTTCACATTGGTTGAGTGGATAGTATTTTGGTCTCACCACACCTTTTAATGGGGGTTATTATATATTATATTACCATATTAAAAATTTATTAAATGTTTTAAAATCATTCCTATATCCCATAGGGATACTGGTTACCTTAATATCAATGATTTATCATAAACATGGATTGATGTGTACATATGTATGTATCATAGTTTCTCTATTTTTATTTTATTAGTTGGTGAGGCTATGATTAATTTCACATTGCTTTTCACTTTAGAGTTTATTTCCATCTATGGAGTTGTTAAGTGTTGTGATGTTATGATTGAGCCCATGAGAGGGGGTTTTTATTTATCCCTATGAAGGGAATTATAACCCACATAGTTCTATTCAATTTAGTAGGACACATCATACCTTTTTAGGTTGTATGACAAAGACCAATTGTGGTAAATTTTAACATCACTAACACATGTCCAAGAAAAGTTATTTTATACAAAAATGCATCAAGAACCTATTATAAGTAGATTAACATCATGTATAGTGAACATTATAAGAAGTTAAAAGTCATGCATATATGAAATATTGAAAATAGGGTCCAAACAATGGTATTGTTGGACTTATGCATGATTACACATTTCTATTTTTTCCTATTTATAAATAACTAAGTAGGAATGTTTATAATTGGGATCATGGGTTATATAGACTTAAAAAATAGATTTTATGGATCCTTTGGAATATATATTTATGATGAATAAATGTACGGTTCATAAGATATATTTATTTTAGAGGACATGCCTCTTTAATATTATGTCTCGGTATGTATATGTTTTTAAGGAAAATATGGCCCAGTGAGAATATAGTTTTTTATGTTATGTTTGAAACTGAAATAGGAATCTTACATATTTTGGTTAATATGGATCAAATACCTTATATTTAATATTTTACATTTTAAATATATGTTAAAAGACTTTACCATGAATTTTTACATCATATAGATAAGAGGTATACTATATTGATTAACGCCATATAGCCAATAATACTTGGTGAAAGGTATCTAGTAAAGGTTATATTCATATGTAATCTGGAACATTAAGAAAATAAAATTAGGATCCCATGGATATAGCCTAGTGAGTAAAAATTTAGGGCATATATCTCATATAAGGCCCTATATAGGTCACTGGCTCATCCAGTGGAATAAATTAGTGCACTTGTTTTGGGGATGATTGTGCTCTTATTATTATGTGACCAACATGAGTAGTATGAGATAGAATAGGTTTAACAGATACAATTACAATAGGGACCCTCATTATCGATATAATATATTAATGAATGGATTACATGCTAGGGGTCCAAATACCCTCATCAAGTATGTTTAGTGGCCTTGGAGTGGGTCATGTTAATATAAATACTTTGACATTATTACATACGTGGATAGAATAAATAATTTAAATTGAATCAATATAGCATAGGTAGATGACATTGGTTGAAGAAAAGATGTCAATAATTTCTGCATACATGTAACAACGTTCCTCCAGGAAGTGAACATCATTGGCTCAAATATTTTTCAAACTGGTACAATTATAAATGGCGTGAAATATATATTTCAAATTTTATTAGTGTTATATAAGAGTAAATATAGTCTTTCAAAGGAAGGTAATTTGAGGATAGATCTTCATGAAAGGTTTAGTGTGAATATCTATCCCTAAATAGTGTTCATTGAAATGATTCCAAAAGTAGCCTCATAGATGGCCATCATGGAGGAAACTCACAAGTAACTTCAAAAAGGATCCCCATGGAGGGGCATTATAAAGGATCCTTATGCTTGGGTCTTCATGAATCATTTTATTTGGATAAGTCCTAAAAAAGGTTCTTATGTGGACAGAGCTTCTTGAATGAGCCTCACAACCATGGATTCATAAAAGATCCTATATAGGGAGTTTAGTTCAAATTCTATATGAAAAAGGGAATCATTAAGAATATCCGTTATTTATACTTTTTTTCCTTCTCAATATTTGACTCAATGATTACCTATTGAATTTATCACATAATTTTTTTTTCAACTATTAAATATCCCTTAAACATAGATGGGGTTTCATGTGATCACCAAAAATAGATTTCAACCATGAAATATATATGTGTTCGTGTAACATCATCATTGTTCCTATGAAAATAACAATCACCATGAAATTTTTATGCATCCATAAATGGATTTATGGTTTCAAAGAATTGATCCCCCTTCATGAACAATTATAATCATATATTAATAATTGTGTTATTATGTATAAACCTTCCCTTTGATAGTTTTTCCTTCCATTCTCCATTGAAATGGGTTATTCATTATTTCATGGGAATGAATAATTATTTTTTTAACATATTTTATAGTCTCCAAATAAAATTATGTGTTTAAAATTGATAAAAAAATAAATTATTTACCCAAGGGTGTTATTTTCTAATAAACATAGATGATTAAAACTTTTAGTATCTAAAAATTTTATTAGATTTTTTATTTTATTTTTTATATAATTATTTTTATGGATATAATGTCTATTTTAATTGATTAATTGTGATATAATTAGACAAAAGAAGTGGAAAAAATAATTGGAAAAAACTAGTTTACAAGGTTTTTTTATGGCGGATTTAAAATAGGGGCGAGTGTTTTATCCTATGAGCTGGTAAATACCTATGGAAAATTTATTATTGAGTGTGGATTTTTTAGTATTAATAGGTGAAATATGTTACTTAATTTCCTTACCAATATCCTCCCTCATCTTCTTCCATATTCAATGGGATTTCAATGATTTTTTGAATGTACAATGGTAGGGATTATGAATGAATGGTTATCTATTAAGGCGGTTAAAATAAGTTACTATAATCATTTAATTTAGAATATATGATATTGAAACATGGTTTATATTTCCATAATAAATTTTTAATTATTCATATCCTAAAAATATGATGAAAATGGTGAATAGTAAATTAGATTAAGGATTATTAAGTTTTTTTAAAAAAATAATTGTGCCTTATTCTCCATGGGTAATAAAATTAATTCAGGTTTTATTTAATTATGATGGTACGAGGGAAGAGTTTTATTATTTTGGAAGGTGGGTAAATTATTATTAGCTAGGATTATGATAGTGTAGAGTTTCATATCCTACATTATTGTATGAATAAGATGTAATGATTGATCTAACATGTTTTCATTAATGTGATTTTAATATTAAGATTTTATTTTGATGACAAGTTGTTCTTCAAGATGACATGATGATGTAAAAATTATTTATATATAATTGCACACATTTGTTCCCTATAAAGTTTATTTTTTTGATACACTATTTGGAATTGTAGTAATCCAATTATACATGAGTGTTCTTATGCATCCCTTTTTTAATAAGGAAATATTCTAAGGGTATCAAAAATTTAATGATGAATATAGTTATTATTATTATTATTATTTATTCAGTCTTTTTCAGATAAGTGTATTAATAAATAATGGGGGAATGTCAAATTAATTTGTTTTTAATGTAAAGTATTTCCAAAATCCTTTAAAATCTTCATTAATGAATTTATTTTTATGTTATATTAATGGGTGGATATTCATTGAACTATTTGGATTAATAAGATTCATTGATGGATTGACTATGATGGTTGTGCAGTTTTACTTGTAATTGATGTTTTGAACATATTTCTAGATTTTTCCTATGATATTAAGGTTTTTTAATATAAATTTTATTTATTTATTCCTAGAACATGTTTTAATGATGGTGTAGGATGTGGGTAGTGTGATTACATTATTGGGGATTATATTAGAGATCTATTTAGACTCATGAATGTGGGGATGCTGATAGTATAAGATGTGATTGGTAATTATTTCTCTATAACATGGGATGTGTTAAATATGGTTTTGGATGTAATATTTTTTTAGTGATATTGGACACTATCATCTATCATTGACTATGAAATGATCACTCAACATACATATAATGAATTATTATTTAATGTTCAATAGTTCCCCCACTCCTCTCTACCTTTTGATAATGGTATACTATAGATGGTATGGATTTGACTAGAATTATATATTTAGATTATATGAATTTCTTTGAGATATAAGATAGGTGAAATTGGATCTAAAAAGGATATTCTAGTTATTATTTATCAAAGATATTCCAATGGACTTATTTTTGTTTGAATTTTGGTATTTATATTTATCATGTGACTTATATGTATGACTCGCATGCGTTATGGGGTAGAAAAAGTAAGTTATTATGGTTAGTTAGTTTTTATTGCTTATCCCATTCATGTTGTACTTGTATGTTATACTCTTTTAGATGATTAGGGGTTAATAGGATGCAAATACAAATTATTTTAATGCACACACCTACATTACACATTTTTTTCATTTTACACTATCATGATGGGGTGGCTTTAAGAAATAATAACCCAAGAATCAAGATATTCTATTTATATTTTAGTGATATTTTTTATTTTATTTGGGGTATTATAATGTGTGTTTTTGTTATTGTTTTTCAACTACTGGTTTAAAATATATTTGTGTCAATTTTTAACATTCAGAAATTTGGTTTTCATTTTATTACCATTTATTATTTATTTTTTATTTATTCATTTTATAGAATTTAAGTATTTTTTTTAATTTTAAATTTGTTTTTAGACCATGATGATATTAAATATTTTTTATAGTGAAGTTACCTCCAGAGGTTTTTGATTTAAATGGGGAGATTGTTAGCGGAAAATGAATTTAAGTTGATGTGTTTAGTGGCTTAAGTGTTGTCATTTTGTCAAATGTTTTTCAATAAATGAATGACATTAAATGTACAATGAATTTAGATAGATAATTTTATGTGAAAGTTATTCTTAAGGATAAAGATACCTAGAATATTATTAAAGTTAAGAATTATTTTTAGAGAAGTATTTATTAATGAAAAAATTAATGAATGTTAGAAAATATTATTCCATAGTTTTTCTTCCCCTGATAAAGTTTGTAGTTAAGAAGATATAACAAATTCAAAATAAAAGGTACTACACTATAATTTTTATCCCATATGTTATGATTTTAATGCTTATTTTTATGAAATTTGTGTCATCCTTGGATATGGATATATAGAAAATATGTTTGGTTATTGAATTTAAAATTTCCAATGAACTAATGGATGAAAAAGAAGTGATAATCCATTGATAATTAATTTGAAAATTGTTATTATATATTTAAGATCCATGTTGTTGTAAACATAAACTTTTTCTAAATTATGTTTGGAATAATGTCATACTTATTAGGAGACATTTTCTCCTAGGTGTTTTCTAGTGATTAACCTTGCTCGATATAATTTATTTAGTGACTCTATTGGATTATGTGGTAATAGATGATATAATTCCATTCCAATGATGTATTCAATGGTTTCAAAAGGCAAGTATTTTATATTTTAATGTTATTATTTATTATATGAATGTGAAAATTAAATCATTAAAAATTTTATTATATTCAATAGACTTCATTGTTGATGGAAAATGTTGTGACAACATTATAGTTTCTTTTTAACTACTAAAAAGGATGATTGGTGGATGAATCATAAAATATTGATATTTATTGTTTCATACCCCACACTAATTAATACTCATTTTAGACCTAAATATTATTGATGCTATAATATTCTATAATTTGTATCATATTAGTGGGATCCTTTAAATAATTCATGTCTATTTTTTATATGAGTTTGGATTTTCTCCCTATTAATTATTTTTAATTCATCATTTTTTATTCTACCTAAATAAAATGAATTTATCCCATAGTAAAATAATTCAATTTTTTTACAAGAATGATTAACATTTTTATGAGGTTATAATATTATCTTACTTTCTATCATTCAGGGTATAAGTACTTAGCACTATCAATTATGGGTTTACTCTATTTGTTTAAGGAGAAATGATGACTGTATATGATAAAAAATAGAGATCTATGGGTGTGAATGTAATTATATATTATACTTAATTGTTTATAATAATTTCATAATGGTTTTGGGGATCAAGGAAATTAAATGAATCTAGTATAATCTATGAAATATTTCTGAAGGTAATGATAGAGTTATGGAGGACAAACATTAAATCAAATATTTCAAAATATATGGAACTCATAAAATTAAAGGAGGGATAGTGGATGGATTCTATATTAGACTAAATAATATTATAATATTTATTAGTTTTATTAGATAAAATCTAAACTATTCTATGTAATTCAATAAATTACTTCATTTTTTCTTTATAGGTCTGATGCTAACATTTTGTCTCTTAATGATCATAATCTGAATAAATTTTTATTTGATGAATTTAATAGCATATTAGAAGAGTATAAAATAGGGAAAATTAATCCATTAAAGAAGATAATTTATGGTGATAATGAAATTTATTCTAAAGACAAAATGAATTAGAAAATATCAAAGAGGTCAAGGAAGAAAGTAATTATTCATATTTTGATGGAGATATTGATGTGATGTTTTATAATCATACATAACTTATCCAAAATATTGATAAAAAATAGGAAAGTTATATATTTTTGTAAACTACCTTTTCTGTGTTTTATTTATTGTAACAACTCTGACTCTAGAAAAACAGAGCTGATCATTAAATTATTACATTATCATAGATGTAATGGTTCTAATCCTAATGAAATGATCAGTTTAGTAGTCATGGAGAACTTAATATGTACATGATACCCACTTTTCATTAAAAATATAATATAAAACATTACAAAATAAAAACCTCAGCATCCTTGAAACTCATTCAAATAATTCATATTTATATCATGGGGCTAGGAAAAAATAAGAGTGACCTAAAATACTCAATAAGGGTTAGGAACAATAGAACCTATCATGATTTTATAAGGTATAATCAATATTCAATGGTAAATAAATTAAAACACATTATATTTAATCAATAAATTGATCACAAAATGAATAAATGGATAATTTGAATGAAGTAATCTCATGGATAATTATAAATGAATTATCTATGAAGAAAATTATTAATATTAGATTTAATGATCTCAAACATCACGATATCTATATTTTCAAGACCTTATGACATGATTGTTTAATATATTAGTAGACATACACTAGAAACCTGTTTAATTTGTCCAATTGATTCATCTCATTTGACTACCGAAGCATTCAAGGGATATCCATAATTGGGCCCCACCTATCACTGTACATCCAAATAATTCCTCAAATCAGGAATGTCCAATCAGAAAAAAACTCTGCTGACCATTTATTAAAAAGAAGGAAAAAAGAAGACAAGGAAATAAGATTGTGTAGACACAAATTTCCCTCGTCCAATGGAAGTAAATATAAAAAAAATAGTATGAAAAATCACTTCGATTACCATAATCATTTGTAGTGTGACATTTAGATCGATAATTACCTTGATGAAAGATCCTAAGGATCTCAGTATTGACCCTTCTTAACACCATAGAGGAGGATCTGGTAGACATGGTCTTTATCATGTTAGAGTAGTCCTTCCTTGGAATTCTCTATGTGGGAGGAGGTGAAGTCTCACTGTCAATCATCATTTTATTTCCATACATGATAATATCTTTGAATAAGGATTTATTGCGACCCATATTCTTAAGGGGGGTTCTTTTCATTTACCTTTCATGATCAGAAACATTCTACCATTTATCATAGATTCAAAAAGATTTATAAATTTTCTAAATTATCTCATGAAAATTAATATTTTGTGTACCAGTGATGAAATAACCATCCTTTTTATCTTGTATTGACTTATTAGAGTCTCCCAATTATATAAATCATCACCCCATAAATTGATCCTTTTTATAATGACCTCCAAAACTATATACTGGGTATCCTCACAAGCAGTTTGATCATTATGAGTTTCCTAATTCACCTCATCTTACATATATTGATTAAATTAGCATTTCTGAATGTCCAACCAGAATCCAAAGAGGCCTCCCCCTCCTCAATTTTGACACAATCATCCTGAGAGATCCCCATAACAATAGCACTAGAAAATTCATGTATTCATCCATATTACATGATAAATTAAATAAAATTAAATGGAGAATATCTACTCTTTCAAGACTATCACCCATTGTCATTACATTATCCTAATTCACCACTTCCCTTGGATAACACACCCCATTAGATCCCATTTCAACCTACCAAAGACACCAGTGTCTCTTGGATTAAGAGGCAAAACCATTGTTTGTTCCTCAATCTCCTTGACTGCTTTGCACAAGATCATATGACTAGAAGACTAACAAAAAATCAAACCAAAACCTATCAACTATCGACCCTTATGTGATCTATTTCAGTCCACATCCATGAAACTTCCTCTATAAACACAACCCCCACCCAGAACTAGATTCATCTGATTTTTACATATTCCAGACACATTCTTCCTCAGCTTCCTATGCCTGTATACCACCGACGTATGCCCTAACTTCTTACATAAAAAGAAGAAATCACACCATGATTAGAGAATAACCAATTTTTTATAGTGTAACTATTCACCAAAATCAATACATAAAGTCTCAACAGGAGATTTCAACACATCCACCTCAATGTAGATTCTCAGTGAAATTGGATAACATAAAGATATATTCCTACTATATGATTATAGGTAACACCCTATGATATTTCCTCACATACTAATAATTAAAGGGTTCTTAGAAGTAATTGAGAGTTATTTAAATCTAACCCATAATTTCAAGGATAGAGATTCACTCTTCTTTTGAATTTCATAGATCCACTTGAATATAAGATCTGAGATCCATTAAAGGTATGAGGCACACATGACCAAGTAAGGACTAAATCATCTTCTGAAGAAAATGCTATCATTATATTCTTGGACTCAAGGATCCCTACATTTTACCAATCCTAGAAACCCCAGGATTCAAATATTAGATATTTCAAAGAATCTATTGATGAAAATTTTTGTTTAAACCACATGATCAGAATTATATGCAATAAAGAAAAAGCATCAATGAATTCCAAGGTTGAAATTCTTAACTGTGTAGAGCCATAGAAAAACTCCAGAACCTTTAGGATGAGGGATATCTGGGGGGATGGAAGGAAGGAAATTAGGGTTTCAAAAGTGTGAGAATTTTAGTGTTTAACTTACATTGATAGATAGCGGAGGACCCTCCCCCAATGAGGTGGTGGGGATGGTGTAGAGACCATCAATGTTTAGGGAATGAGGGATGAGGATGTCAACCAAGTGGATCTCTCCCCAAAAACACCATATGTTAATGTATTATATGGTTATAAAGTAATTATATCCATGATACAATGAATATGGATATTTAAGGGAAATTTAATGTCCAATTATTACAATAAATTTAATGTTTCAAGAGTAGTCATGAGAAAAAAGTTAATATGGTATTAGAGATGACCATAAATACATTATACATATAGATTTCATAATAAGATCATGTTCTATGAAAAATAATGAAAATGGAAGTGGCATATTGTAACATCCTGACCCAGGTTCCCCACACTGGTGCCCCACATCATACCATCACGTGACCTCAAGTGAGCCTCCCCATACAACATAGGCTTCCAACTAGCAGTGAGGGTATAAAAAGTCAATCATGGGGAGACAATACCCTCTTTTATCAGATTAATACACTAGTAGAAATAATAAAAAATAATGGAATGATATATAACCATAAAAAATAACAATATCTCAAGATAAACAATGTATGAAATTCAATATCCAAGAAAAGAAGAAAACATGCCATATAAATGTACATGTCATGTGATTAAAAATAAAAATAAAAATAAAGGCACTGAATACTCCCAATAAGGTACTAAACCATTTTTGGTTCCC
This sequence comes from Viscum album, assembly GCA_963277665.1. NCBI lineage: Eukaryota > Viridiplantae > Streptophyta > Magnoliopsida > Santalales > Viscaceae > Viscum > Viscum album. The sequence continues at coordinate 805,176,345 of OY728128.1, read as the reverse complement.
TAATCCAAGATCTAACCCCAAACCAGCCATCTAAAATGGGATCCTTTCTCTTAACCTATCATGCAACAATAAATTCTATTCGGGTAACGACTAGGTAGCCGAATAGGGCGTGAGTACAACTTAGTTGGCCACCACCAATGGTGTCTATAAAAAATCTAGTCAATAATAATATATGAAGTTATATAAATAAATAAAATAATTCATAAATAAATAGTTATCAAATTATTTGATTAATATTTATTTAACTATATAAAATCTTGGGTTCTCAAGGACACCTGTACCTCAATGAATGCTTCGTCTCATGCCGGAGACCAATATTTTTCTAGGAAATATCATATCTTAAAACCTGATTTATCTCATGCTAGATTTAGAAGTATTAAATGGTGATATCATGTCTCAATACCCACTTAGGCTCATGGCAGATCCTGAATAATTATCAAGTGAGGTCATATATCAGAGTATATTTTCTTTTATTCTTTCATTCTTAATTTATTTCCCATGTTACCCATATTAAATTCAAAGAAAATATTACCATGTTACCATTATTACTTCTCAATAGAATAACCATGTTCCCATTCCATTACTCACAAGTACAATGAAAATGTTACCAATTATACTTATCAATTGAATAACCATGTTTCCATTAATTTACTCAAATGTACAAAAACCATGTTACCAGTTATACTACTCAATTGACTTACCATGTTCCCATTCCTTTACTCCCAAATACAATGACCATGTTACCATTTATACTTCTCAATTTAAAATTACCATGTTCCCATTCCATTAAATAAAAATAATTAATCAATTAATTTTAAAACATAAATTTAAATACTAATTCAATAAATTTTTTTATATCAATACCCTTAATAAATTCCCCAATTAATTAAGTATGTCAAAGACATTAATTAGTTCATCAATTAATTATCTCATGTCAACCATCACAATATAACATAACTAATTGTATAATTAATTACCTCAAATAAATAACTAGATATCCCATAATTAATTATAAAATTATTTATCTCAACTCATGATATTAATATTTCATAATTAATCTACCATTAATTATCTCAAACCATATATCTTAAAATATCACAAATAATCCCTCAATTAATTATCTAAATAAAAAATCTATAAATCTCATAATTAATCTACCAATTAATTTTGTAAATGGAAAACCCATAAACCTTATAATTAATTCCATATTTAATTATATAAATGGATGTCCCCTTAGTCTAAAAATTAACTCCCAAAATATTCATCAATTTCAATAATAAATCTAATTAATCAATTAGACATGTTAACTAAATCAATTTTGGAATTAGAATTTCTAAAGAATTATATAAATCCTAAAAAATTCATACACATATCAAAATCATGACAATGGGAATTGAATATTGGACCACATACCTCAATTTGTTGACAAACGATCACCCAATGGAAATATCCAAAAAATTAGCAGCATAAAGATATAGATATAGATCTGACTCTCAAAACACTAAATCAAGATAAATAATATATCTTTAATTATAAATATAGATTTGAAATCTTAGATCTATATTCACCAAATCAATATGTAGATAACAAAAACTAGAAGATTACATCCCTCTAAAATAATGAGATAATGAAGGAGGTTGAATGGGGAAGAAACATGATTGGACCCACTTACTGGGAGAGGAGAAGATCTTCAATATGGGCTTCAAATCATGAAGAATAGAGGTCATACATACTTGAAATCCCTCCAAAAATATCTAAAACTATCTAAAATAGCAAGGGTATGATTTTGGGTCAAAATGGGTGAGTTTTTTGGGGTTTTGGGGAGTTAAAAAATTAATTTTCAGGCCACATTAAAAGTTGCACAAGGTTTCATGGGCATGGGCGTATAGTTTTTCTTTACTGTGCACCTATTATTTTAGGAGTGAATAGTTTTTTCTTTTAGGGTGAACTGCTTTACAAACCATGTTCCAGCTGTGTAAACCACCACTATCCAAGGTTACATGGTTTTCTGGGTTGTGGTGAACAATTTTCTCTAACCGTGGACAACGTTTTTTCCTTCAATTTTTCTCAAAATTAACCAAAACACACCCCATGTTACAAATCAAAAGAATACTCATATAAGGACAAAAGAGTACCTAAAAACATACCTGATTGAACTATAAAAAAGTTTAGGGTCTTACAATCTCCCACATTATGACATCTTATCCTTGAGGAAAACACCCAATATCCATTAAGATTTAGAATAAAAAAGATCAGGACATTAGTCCCATATATCTTCTTTTATTTACCATGTCTCCTCCTACAGAAGACCATGTTTCCATAATACACATACTACAACATGGTATTTCCCTGCAACACTTTCTCACTATGATCCAACATAAGTACAAGATGCTTCTGAAAGGATGCATCTATCTTAAGATCAACATCATCTACATCAATCACATGAGAAGGGTTGGGGTGCTACCTTAGTAGGTATGAAACCTGAAAAATTTCATGCATAATACTTTATTTCTATGGTATATTCAATTTGTATGCCACCATCCAAATTCTCTATACTACCTCAAATAGTCCAAAAAAACTGGGTGCCAAAATTCCCTGCTTCTATATCCCATGGTGACCCAACCTATGTGACACTCGAAGGAATACATGATCACCCGTTAATAAATCTTGGGGTTGTCTCAATATTTCATCATACGACTTCTACCTAGTATGATTTATATCCATACATTTATAAATTAGTTGAACCTTCTATGATATCTATTACATGAGACTTCCCAATAACTACGACTCACATACCTCCATCCAACATATATGTGATCTGTATGGACTACCATAAAGTGACTTTTATAGTGAAATTTTTATAGTTTCCTGATAACTATTGTTACAAAAAAATACTACTAAATCCAATTTATCCTACCAAGACCCACCTAATTCAACAACACAGTCTCGTGACATATCCAAAACCACCCATATAGTATGTTTTGAATTCCCATATATATGTGGGTGGAAGATCATACTCAATAATACCTGTGTTTCGAGTGCCTTTTTTAAAACCTTCTAGAAGAACTAATTGGAGCATGAGTCATGATTAAAAACATTTTTCTATGTCACCCTATGCAGATATACTATCTCCTGAACATAAAAATCTCCTAGCAACTCCACTGTAAAATTTTCTCATATATGAAAAAAATGTTCTACTTTCATCAGTCAATCCATAATAAACCAGATAACATCATTATTCCTTGGAATCATTAGGATATCCACCAAAAAATCCTTAGTCACATCATCCTAATTCCATTCTAGAATGGCCATTGGTTGTATCAAACCACTATGTCATTCATGCTCCACCTTCACCTACTAACTGGTGAAGCATCATGCCACAAACCCTGCAAGTTCCTTTTTCTTGTCTTTCCACCAAAACAATCATTGAAGGTAAAATTAAAATATGTTCACTCCTAGATGTATATCCCACTTTGAAGCATTAAATTCCTATATCACCTCCTCTTTCATGCTCATCATCACAATAACTCGATTCATGACATAGATGACATCGTCCTCATATATTATCCAATCTGAAGGTGACTCCCCACTTTCAAATATTTCTATTAAGGTAAAAAAACATTGAATATTCATACTCCATGTCTCTAATATGGTTCAAAAGTGTATACTCCACTAAAACTAATACAAGATTCATCTACTCCTGATTCTTATAAACCAACACATCTATCTCTGCCAGCAAAGTCATCATCTTCCACTCGTATACTTTTGAACTGCACGAGTCTATGTTTTCCTCCTCAATGATTGATCAACACTATTTCCCTTCCCCGGTGTATATGAGACCTCAAAATATAATAATTTCATATACTATACCCATATCCATTTTCAGATATTTAAGCCTCTCTGAAAAATATTTATTTTAATCACTTATGATCTGTAACACCGTAAACTTATCTCCCAACATATAATTCCACCAACACTTCAAATCATAAACAACATCTTCTAACTTGAGGTAATGCAAGGGATAGTTATGTTAGTGTGGCCTCAACTACTATGACCCATTTTCTATGAATCAATCTCACTACATCAACACTTCTCTGATTCTAATCCCAGATGTGTCATAATACACTGTATACTCCTCACCTAGATCATATAGGATCAATATTTGTATTGATGTAAAATTCTTCTTCAACTCTTGGAAATAATACTCATAATATTATATCCATTAAATTTTAATCCATTTATTGGTTAATATCTAAAGTGGCACTTCTAAATGGGAATATACCTTGATGAATCTCCAATATTATCCAGTTAACTCCATAATGCTATATATATCGACTATGTTCTTGTTCTGCTCTCAAGAAACCACTGCATGAATATTATTTGGTTCCTTTGATACATATTCCTTTGAGATGATGTGTCCTATGAAGTGTATATAATAGATAAAAAGTTTACATTTAGATATCATTATGTATATATGATTCTATCTCAGTGTACTCAGGATGATGTCAAGATGTTGGGAATGATCTTCATGAGTCATAGGGTACACCAAGATGTCATCTAAAAACACTACCAAAAAATGATCCCGGTACTAATGTAATATTTTATTCATTAAGTCCATAAACACTACTGGTGAATTTGTTAAGCCAAAATGAATTATAAAGAACTAATATAGACCATACCGACTTATAAAAGCAATCCTCAGTACATCTTAAGTATGAACACTCAGCTAATTATACCCAAAACTCAATTCGGTCTTCAAGAACACATGAGCTCCTATCAACTGGTGAAAAAGATCCTTGATATGTAGAAGAGGATACTGGTTCTCCACATTCATCTAGTTCAAATTTCTATAATAAATACATAAGTTCAAACTCCTATCATCTTTCCTTGAAAACAATATAGGTGATCCCCAAGGAGATGTACTCAGATAGATAAATCCCTTATCCTCCAAATCCTAAAATTGAGTCTTCAGCTCTATAATATCTACCAATTACATTCTATATGGTGGTATAGATACTAGCTCATCCTCCGGCATGATCTCAATAGAGAATTCATCATCTCTCTCAGGTGTTAGGCCTATGAACCCAATAGGAATCATATCCTGAAACAACTCAACTACTAGGGGAAAGATTTCTAGTTTCACACCTCTCCTATCTAGTAAAAGACTAAAAAATTGAGATATGAGCTCTCATAGTTTTTGAGTGATTGTTCCTACCCAACCTTCTTGGATATCCAACTCCCCATGGTGAATGTAATTGTCACCCTTAAGAGATGAAAACGTCACTCCCTAGTGGTAACAATAAATGTGGTCTATGTATATGACTATCCAATCAATACCCATAATTAGGTTGAATCCTTACGTATTAATAATATAAAATCCTATATAAAATAATACCCCCAAATTTCAAGATAACATAATTTGAACAAACAGATGTCTTTAGATCGCACTCCCAATATTGTATCTACAGTCATCACCCCGCTCAAAAACTTGACCTCCAGGTTCAAATCATTATCAATTTTTTCATATATAAATGAATGAGAGGAACTAATAGAAAATATGGCACTATCTAATGTAGATTTTACAAGAATATTACCTCTATTTATCAATGGTACAACCTCACTATCGAAAAGTGTAGGCTTCACTCAATGTACTTGTCTTACAGCTCTTACATGGGATGAAATATCACTCCCCTAAGTTTCACCACTCTATAGATATGGGAACTCATTCCTCGAAGCATTTTCCCCCACCTCTATTTAATCATCCAACAAAACTCCAAATTCTAGGGTGAAATCGTGAAAAATATCCCATTCCTGCACCCTATATTTTTCTATATCCTCAATCCTTAAATGTATGTTGTTGTGTCCTAGAAAAATTATGTAGATGACCCATATTTCCATAATAATTGAACTTCACAAGTGGTCATGGATAGTGTTGACAATAGTGGTATGGACTAGGTCAATGATATAAGATCACACCAATAAGTTCCTATGCAAATAATCCTCCTGTCTAACCACCCAGTATTCCACTTCCCTGACTAAAGTTATCATAACAGGACTTTTGGGTATTAGAATTTTCACCAATTAGTCATCCAATTACAACTATATATCCATCACATAAAGCCTCTTCATGTTCCCCTCAATTATGATAGCCTGATCCACCACCTCATTAAACTTCTTTAATCGAAATAGGTTTACTTGGGACTAAATCTCACACTTAATAAAATATTGAAAATTTATTGACATAGTTGTCTCATATATTATCAATTATAGAGAAAATAACCTATGTTCTATAAAGAATCCATCATAATCCATCATAGAAATTTTCCTTGGAGTTAGCTGCATGAACTTGGTTCCTCTCTCCTACCTTAGTGTCTCTGGATATAAGTGCTCCAAGAACCTCTCCCAAATGTCCATCCATAACACACCGTCATTATATCCAATCCATTCCTGAATTTCCCACCAGTGCTTCGATTATATTCATAGTATATAACAATCCAACTTGACCCTCCTCTCATAAATATTCTAAAAATTGTCATATATCATCTCAATGGACTCAACTGAGAAATCAGATCCCTCACGTCCATCCTCTACAGTAAAAGTTATGGGGTGATACAATTGAAACCCCTTCATTAGGTCAGGCATGATCTTCTCAACCCACCCTAGGTCTCTTCCCATGAATTACATGAAGCTAGAAAATATCTTTCAGAACTTCTCCCCTCCTTCCTCCCCTGGAAAGATTAGTTCCTTAGGGTTCATCACTAGAGGATCATTTCTAAACACTCCCCCCAGTTTTCCTCTAAATAAGTGTTTTTTTGGAGGCATATTATATATAATTCCAAACATACATCTTAGGAATCATAACACAAAATATCAAATTAATGTAATAGGAAAGATCATAACAATCCATAACAAGTCTTTTTCCAAAATATCACAACATTGTAAAACTATGGTACTAACATAACCCTTAACCATCCTAGAAATAAGTATTGGTTTTCAATGTTTATTCTCAATATGATTATATAGATTCTAATATAAACCCCTTTATTCACATCAATAAATAATTTTACCATTTTCAACTCGTTTTAGCCACAATTTTATGTTCAATTTTACAAGAAAGGAAAAATAGTCTAAATTTATCTAAATAAAGAAAAACCATTTTCCCATGTGTGCTTAAAATGATGCATGTCACAAAATAATCATGGGTGCCTAAAAGGATGCATGAAGACTCAAGTCTCACTCCATACTAGGGAAATGAGTAAATTTTCAAAAAAATTCATAAATAATAATCACATCACACATAAAGTGTGTCAACCATGGTGAAAAAATATTCAACAATAACAAGAAACAATGATAAAAATGATCCCACCCTGAATACTTGGGTTATCCCTCATACATGGGATTGAAACTACCATGAACAACCTCATAACCAAGACCCAAATCTTCCTAGTCTCCTATATATTTTTAACAAATAGCATGACAGATAAAAATAAAATAAATCTTGACCCTCTAATACCACTTTGTATTGTCCCGACCTAGGTTCCACACACCAATTACCCAAGCTGAACCACCACATGACCTCATGTGGGCCTCCCCATACACAAGAGGATACCAACTAGAAGAAAGGGTATTATAATTTTATAATGGGGATAATATAACCTATTTTATCATACTAATACACCATTGGAAATAATAAAAAATAAGAAATGAATTTATAACCATAAACAGTACCAATATCTCAAGATAAACAATGTATAAAGTACAATATCTAACTAAAGCATAAAACGTACAACATTAATTTCTGTGTCAAGCGTCTTAAATTAAAACATAAAATAAATATGCAAGAAACATTTAAGTGGTTCCCAAACCATTTCTGGTTCCCTCGTCCAATATATATCCCCAAATCAACCATATAACATAGGACCCTTTCCCTTAACCTATCTTGCAAAAATAATGTCTATTTAGGTATCGATAAGGAAACCTAAGTAGGGTGTGAGTACAAGTCAGTAATCCGCCACCAATAGTGTCTAAAACAAATCCAATAAATAATAGTGTATGAAATTATATAATGAAATAAACATAATGAATAAATAAACATTTATAACATTATATGATTAATATTTATTTCACAATATAAAAACAAGGATTCCCGAGGACATCCGTACCTCAACATCTTCTTCAACTCATTTTGGAACCTGAAGTGTTTCTAGGTAACATCATATATTAATACCTATATTGGTCCATTCTGGAGAGCTAAGTATTTAAAGGTAATATCATATATTAATATCGACTTCTGCTTATATCGAAGCCCGATGAATTCTCAAGTGAGTTCATATCTCGATGTACCTTTTCTACCATTCATTAATTCATACATGATTTCCCATGTTACCAATATTAATTTTATAAGTAAGATGACCATGTTACCATTATTACTTATCAATAGAATGACCATGTTCCCATTCTTTTACTCACAATTACAATGACCATGTAACTATTTATACTTATCAATTAAATGACCATGTTCCCAATCCTTTACTCAAAATTATAATGACCATTTCACCATTTATATTTATAAATTTAATGACCATGTTCTAATTCCTTTACTCACAAGTGCAGCGACCATGTTACCATTTATACTTCCTAATTTTGAATGACCATGTTCTCATTCATTTACACATAATTAATTAACCAATTAATTCTTCAACATCAATTTCATTAATAATTAAATATATATTTTTTTCACATAAAACCCATTAATTAATTCCCAAATTAATTAAGTATGTAAAGACATTAATTAATTCATCAATTAATTATCTCAAGTCAACCATAACAATATCACATAATTAATTATATTATTAATTAAAACATATAAATAAACCCAATCTCTCATAATTATTTATTGATTTAATTATCTCAAATCATGAAATCAATCTATTATAATTAATCTACCATTAATTATCTCAAATAATATATCATAAAATCTATTAATTAATCTCACAATTAATTATCTAAATCAAAAATCACTAAATCTTATAATTAATACTATAATTAATTAACTAAATGGATAGACCCTAGACCACATAATTAATTCCCAAATTAATTACCTAAATTGAAATCCCCCTATTTTAATAATTAACTCCCATATTAATCATCAATTTCAAAAATAAATCAAATTAGTAAATTATACACATTAACTAAATCAATTTAGTAATTTTAATTGCTAAATAAAGAAGTAATCATTAAACATTCATACATGTATCAAACTCATGACTATAAAAATTGAATATTATACCACATACCTCAATTCAGTAACGACCTCAACTTTTTAATTATATTTGTTTCCTAATTATTTACATTTTTTTATTTTATACTCAACAAAACTATATCCTTTAATTAATGAAGTGGGTACAATTAAAATATGACCATTGGGTTTCGACTGTTATATGACCGTTGGAAACTATAATATTAACGTTGTGTTTTTATAAATATAGTTATATGGGTTACTTAATACAGAAAGAAGATTGAATGGCCTCATCGAGTTGACTCGGGCCATATGAATCCCATCTGTCAGAGCTTGGGAAGGAGGTAGCATCACTGGGATTTTCTCTGGACCAATCCCAAGCCGAACTTCAACATATGAAGCTTGAACAGAATCACATAATGGATAAGTTCAAGCTGATAGAAATCACCACTCACACAATTTTGTCTGAGCCACCCCAAGATTCTATCACCATAGTACAGCTTACACTTAGGTCCTATGCTGGTGTTATAAAGGGCTATGTAATGAGACCTTATCTTCTTTGTGTAATCCTTTTATATAAATAAAATAGTGATTTCTTATTATGGAAAAGCTTGTGAATTTCAAATATCCGGATAAATATTAGATGTGTATTATTGATGAATTTAGGAAAAAAGGGTATTTTAAAATATTTTTTTGTATTATTTAAGTAATTAAAAATGTGAAATGATTTTCAAAAAATGGTCTTCTACAGTTGTTATCAGTGAGAAATTTAGAGTCTAATAAGATCAACATGGTTTTTAGTGAATATTAATGTATGAATAGTAACAAACCCATATGAATAGTAATGAATAGTAATGGATTGTAAATTGACCAAAAAATAGAAACTTCACCCATGAATGTATAAATACATTTTAGACATCTTAAAAGTGAAAAAAAATAATAGTTTAATTTTGGTATTTTTGTATGTCATAAATATTTTATTTACAATTTTAAAATTAATTTAAAATTTTAAAATGGAAATTTATTTTCATAAAATTTAATCATAAATTGTTACTTTATTTTCTTATGGTTATATAATAATTTTATGGGACCTTGATTACTTTTATAAGGTGTTACAAAATAAGTTATAGTTTTAAAGTGGTATTTTTGGAATAAATAATGATTTTATTTAAAAATTAAATTAAAAATAATTAGAAAATTATTTTCATAAGATGGACTTTATTTTTTAATTTAAAGCATCGATATTAGGTTCGGGTGATTTTTTTGGGATTTTTCTAAAACAGTTGAATTTTCGGTGAATAATAAAGATACAGTTTTGAGTTTCAGGTGTTTAATGACATCATTAATGATGTAATAATGATGTATGATTTCTGGTCAAATTATGAATAGTGAGATATGATATGAGGTGTCCCAAGTGGGCAATACCATGGTAAAATACCATGTGAAAGCCTATGGTTTTGCAAATACCACTGTTGAGGTGTCCCTTGGAAATTAATAATTTATTCCCTCACTTTTCCTATAAATACCAAGACATTTCCCTCATTCATTCCATTCCAAAATCACATAAATGATGTTTTGGTCTCCTTAAATTCCAATTAGTCCTCCCAAGGTTCCCTCAAGCCTCTCAAGGTCCCGACCTTCAATCTTTGAAAGTTACTCTTCAAGGTATGGGATCCTTTCACCCTCCTCTTTTAAGTAATGACTTCCATTATGTTGTGTCTTATATTTTTCATCTCTTTATGTTGAGTGTATGTTATTATATGTTCTCATTACATTCAATTTCATGTCTAATTCTTGATATACCTTTTCCGATCTCATTAGTTTGTTTTCCGAATCTTTAAGTGACGTCGTTAGGCTGTTGAATTTCTCATGAAAGAAATAACATATTCTCTTTTATTTCATGTTTTCTTTTCATATGGGTTTTCCTTAAAATATCCATAAAATGATCTTATTATATACCCATACTATATTATGAGTTATTTATGAGTGGGTGACTCTTTTAACATCTCTTTTCATTGTTTTCTAAAACCATGTTATATAGCCGTTATGCTGCAGAAATTTCATCTCAAAATTCTCTCTCTTTTTCTCAAGAATTATCTTGTTTTATTTTTGTGAATACCCAAATATATTTTTATTTCCAGAGGTATTCATAAAGAAATAAAAATTTATCTATTTTATTCTAGATTTGACATACATATAACCCTCACTCCCTTTCAATGGGTTATAAATGACATAATGATCTTATTTTTAAGCACTCTTAAAATGTCACAATTTTGAAATGAAACCCATTTCTTTTATTCTCTATGGGTTATTTGTGAAATGTTTGATTATTATCTACGTGGATCACCTTAAAATAATGAAATATTAAGGGTGTGCTCTGATATCACTCCAACTTATTGGGTAAAGAATTTAATCTCTAGAGATGACAAGTTTCAAGATACCTTAGTGAATAACCTTGGTAATTTTCATAACACCTCAGGGATAAACCTTGGTCATATGTTCATGAATGTCTAAATGAAATGTTGTAGCCACATATTCAAGTTATTATTCAAGTTCTTTTTATTATGATATTCATATTCTTCCATTTCTCATGCCTTTATGAATTTTAACATGTTCTTATTAATATTGCTCAATATCACATGTCAACTGTTTCAATTGTTTTCCTTACTGAGCCTTCTTCTCACCCTTTCCTTTGATGTATGTATCCAAGATATGAGATTCAGTAATTTTACATAGGATGAACCAATGATGAAGCCTTATGAGTGGTTTAGAAGAATGTTTTATGTTATTTTCATGTATTATGTTCCTGATTTCCAAGACACTTGACATTAAAGATCCTATGTTTGTAAAATGTAATGAAAAGTTATGTAATAAAGAGGAGAGATGTCATAATTGATGAAAAATCACCCAACAAAAATCCCGAAAAATTGAGCAGCACGAGGACATAGATCCAGATCTAAATCTCAAAACCCTTAATAATGATCAATAAAATAGGATATCTTTAATTCTAAATCTAGATCTATAATACTAGATCTAGATACAGCAAATCTAAATCTTGTTCTAGAAAAAATATTAATTCCCACCAAAATAAATAAATAATGAAGGAAGTTGCGTTAGAAAGTAATGGGATTGGATCTTCATGCTGGGAGTGGAAAGGATCTTCGATATAGCCTTTGAATCTAAAATAATGGAGGTCGTATGACTTTGGAATCCATCCAGAAAGCTCTAAAACCATCTAAAATTGTTAGGGTCATAGTTTGGGTTGAAATTGATGTATTTTGAGTTTTCTAGGGAATTAAGAACTTATTTTTTGGACCACTTTTAAAATTACACTCGGTTCCTTGGTTGGGGCGCACAACTTTCCCTAATTGTTCCCCCTTTATTTTAGGGGTGCATGGTTCTTAATTTTAGGTCACATAGTTTGAAAAAATGTGCTCCATCCATGGGAACCCCTATTGTACAGGGTTACAATATTTGTTAGGCTGGGGTGCCCAGTTTTCTCTGACCATGCGCGAACTATACATAACACTCTTTCCATTAATTTCTCTCAAAATTCACCCAATCACACCACAATTTACAACTAAAAAGTAATCAAATAAGGACAAAAGAGTACCCGAAAACATGCCAGATTCATCTCTACAAAATTTCAGGATCTTAGACATATAAAAAATAATCTTTAACAAAATATTTTTATTTTTCAAACAATTTAATTTTTTCATAATAATCAAAACTTTTTAAAATGTTTGTGGCAGTAGGGTTGTATGTTAATGCTAAATACATTAAAAAAATTCCTTTTGAATTATTTTAAATAAATTCAAAAGAAAACATTTTAGAAAAAATTATAATGATTCTATTAATACCTTTTAAAAATACATGGATAACATTAAATGTACATAATAAATAATTTTATTAATAAAAAGGAATTTTGTAGAATAATTTTGTAAAAATATTGATATGGAAAAACAATATACCGTATTAGAATGAAAATAAAATTATTTTTTATTTTAATCACTTATTTACATGATTCAAGTGAAAAAGAGGGAAAAAATGGATGAAAAAAATAAAACTCTATAAATATATAGTAGATAATAAAATTATTTTATCTTATGAATTATAAATAATAAAATTCCTTTAATGAAAATATAAATAATCTGAAGAGAAAGTGAGATTGTAAAATAAATTATTACATTTTGTTATCTTTTGAATTATAACCACTTGAATGAATAAACATAAATTTAATTATTAATAATCATGAATAATTATTGATTCATGATAAATATATCAAAAGGTTAGTATATAGATAACATAAAATTTAATAGGTTCATAGTAACAAATATGTCTCAATAGAGTGTAATCTAAGACAAAATACATTACCTCACAATTCTATTCAGTTGAACATGCTTTAACATCATTAATAATGGTTTTAAACTTGTTATTAATTTATAACAAATCCCATATTAATATTTATATTATCATATATGATTATTTTATAATATCTTTTCAACCATTCATTAATAATATTTCATTTTTATCATTATTTTGGGTGTTAACTGCATCATTTTCTAATGCATATTTTATTATTAAAGTTATGGTACTTATATATATGATATAGTTTCATTATATATAAAAATATATTAATTTTATAAATATTATATTTACTCATTAGATAAATTTTTAATACCATTCTTAAAAGTTAGACATGTAAAATGAATCACATTGCTTCATGGTGATGGTTGGTTGTACATTTGCAAGAGTGATGATATCATGTCATTAACTGGTGAAAAGGTATATAATTAGGTGATATATTTATTTTAAAGAGTAAATTTCATTTCATAAGTATCATATATATATTTTATGTCCATCATCATGACTCTCCATGGGATTCAGTGATGGAAAAAATTGCATCAATCTGTGATGCAGTAGTTCACCATACACACCAGTGATGTGTTTATTTCCAATTTTATAGAGAAATATTTGGAAAAATATTATCCATAAACATAATAAAATCTTATTATAAGGGATATACATATGTTATAATATTAGAATTTTTATTACATAATTTAAGGTGGTAAAAGAAGAAGTAAAAAAGGAAAGACTTTGGTGAATACAATTGTCATGTCTTAGAAAAATATTATTTTAATATATTATTAAGGACCCTGAAGTTGGTATTTTGGGAAATATAAAGCCTATGGAATGTGTATAATGGTTTTAGGATAGATTTTGGTAGTTTTTTTTGATCTAAATTACATAAGGGTGTGAATAAGTGAGGTGAGGAAGTTACATTTTAAAAATTAGGTGTGTCTTGAGGGATGTGAATACGTTGAAGGATATGAGATAAAATTTAAGGTTAAAAAACTATTTCATGTTCACCATACTGAGGTCATTTGGGATATGGGGTTACATATTTAAGTAATAATATTTGTTAAACCTTTGGTTTTGTTGTTGAATTTTGGAGATTAATATATTCGTATTCATTTTTTGTATTATCTATCTTTGTGTTTACCATTTTGTTTTTAATAAATGTATGTAGAAAATATTGTTACTGTTTTATGGATATTATGATCTGGTAGAATTTAATTTTAGTTCTTCTTGATTAAAAACAATTAATATTTTTCATCCATTTCATTAGAGTAAGAGGTGAGGTGGAAATTGGTTGAAGCATAATGAAATGATGAAATTGTGTTTATGAAAAAAAATCAAGTGTATTTTTTGATGTTCATTATTATAATTGATATAAAATCCCTTATATCTAAGAAAATGAATAAGAAGAAAATAATTTATCATATTAACTTCATATCTGATGAATCAATTGTGTTTTAATTCATCACATATTTATGGTTTTGTGGTTATTGACTTCTATTGACCATTCAATTTCTTATGATCAATGATATATACTAATCCCCATAATTCTTTATGCATTCCTTATATTTCTATATTTTTACTTCCCACCAATTTTCTGAAATATGAAACCACTGTTATGTGATATTCTAGGTGTACTTCATTTTCCCATTTCCCTCTTTGTAGGAAAATGTTTTATTAACCCTTATTATGATGTGGGTTTTCAATAATGGAATTTTCAAATTAGAAACCCTTGATTACTGAGAAAAAGGTAAAAACAAGAGCAATAAAATTATTTAATGGGGTTATAATGTAACACCCATTAAAATTTGATTATATTTATCTTTAAATAAATTATATTTCTTTGATAGCTTTTGTTACAAACAACACTAAATTTAAATGATTCCTAATATAATTTTAAAATATAATTATTTAAACATGGCCAATATAACCTTGTTGTTAAATTTGAAGGTATGAATTATATTAACTAATTTCAGAAATATATAAAAATTTTTGACTCATTATAAATTTATTTTAATGTTATTAATATATAATCACTCAACTTTAATAAATATATTTAATTCAATAAAAAATATGTCTCCTTCATATTTTTTTTATTTTTTTATGAAAAAATATTATAATTAATTTTTTGTAATATATAGAATAACTATTATATAAAATAAATATGATTTTTTAATTTTTAAATCTATATGAAATTATCTTGAAATTTTTTGATTTTTAAAGAAAATATTGATTTTTCGGAGAATAGTGAAAAATTCTAATTTTGGGAAAAAATATCATTTCCTTTTAAAAAATTAGCTAACATAAAAGTCCCATTATTATTTTAATTCTAAAAAATAACATAATTATTATTTATTTTTATTAAATTAAATTAATTACATTTCAGTGAACATTAATCTTAATTTTATTATAAGTTTATTTTTTGGAATTAAAACACTTCTTTCTAGAAAACTATTTAAGTTATTAATCATTATTGATTTCAAAAAATTAAAATAACCCCTAATTATGAATTATTTAAAATAAATATATATTATATATCTATACATATTGATTAAATTAATTTATATATGGCTACTTTTAATATAGTTAATATGTGAACATCTTTTCCTTAAAAATACATTTCTTGAAAACCCGTGTTTTTTGACTGGTTTGTGGGTTTAATTTTAGATTACATTCAAAAAATTATGTGAGTTGAATTTATACAAATGGGATCCATATTTATTATCATTGTAATTTATATTATCTAATATGGTCAAATTAATTTTTTAACATAATTAATATGGAAAACACTAAAAATAATTTAACAAGGGGAAGGTAAAAACGTGTTTATCAAGGGTTAAACTAAAATATTAAGTGTTAAAAAAGACTTATAACATTACTAATTTCTATTTTATGATCATATATAATACTTAATGAATATAAGGTTATTACATATTCTATTTTGGTGCCTTTTAGGCCTAAGAATAATGTGGGTTGAATTCTTTATTTTCAAAAAGTCTAAATGTGTGGTCTTCCCAACATATAAAAGTCCACCCCCTCTACTCCCTATTACACAAAAAACCCCAATGGTTTGGAAAAAAAATTCCCAGATAACTTCTTTAATTACCTCCCAAAATAATATAATATTTTTTTATCATAAATTCATCCTAGAAATGAATTCGGTGTATGCATAATAAAGTTTTCTGAATAAGAGGTAACATCCATAACAAATAATTTTATTTTATTTATACTTACACCTACTTCAAATAATATTAAACCATAATGATATAATAAAATTAGTTTATTGAATATAGTTATAATTTTTTATGTTAATATAATAACCTAAAACTATCTCCTCCTCCCTCAAATGGGATACAAAACCGTTGATAATGTGTACAACAGACAACCGCCTTACAGAATGATGTAATTCATTTTCCATCATCACTTATA
This sequence comes from Viscum album, assembly GCA_963277665.1. Taxonomy (NCBI): domain Eukaryota; kingdom Viridiplantae; phylum Streptophyta; class Magnoliopsida; order Santalales; family Viscaceae; genus Viscum; species Viscum album. The sequence continues at coordinate 805,159,319 of OY728128.1, read as the reverse complement.
ATGTTTGGATATAATGATGTATATAATGATTATATATAATATTAATGATATAATTATTATTATTTAATTATAATATTACATATACCTTTTTACTTTTCATTCCTTAGGGAATATAATAACATTTCTCATGTGTACGTTGGACAAGTGCCTCATGAAGCGATGTGAATAATTTTTCACCTTCACATTAATTAAAAGTTAATAAGTTTTGATTTTTTGTTTATATATTATATTTATTTAATAATAAAAATTACTTAATGTAAATATATCATCTTCTTTCATAGCTTACCATCAATTTAATATTTGATAATGTCGTTCATGTGTAAGGCAGAATGCCGCCCTATGAAGCGATGTGATTTTTTTACCAAATAAAATGGATGGTATATGTAAGGGTATTTGAAGAAATAATATTATATTTATAAAATAATTATAATATTTTTAATATAAAATAACACTTACCGTCCTTCTATCATTATAATTAAAAATAGAAATGTTACTCATGCATACGTACGACTTACATTCCCCATGATTGCAATGTAGTTCATTTTTCATAACTATATTTCATAGATGATTTTAAAATTATATTTTTTGTATAACGATGATATTTATGACCTTATTACCATTATAGAAATTATTAAAGAATAATTTATTTGGCCTTATTGAAATTACCAAAGTAATTTTGAACATATGATTCGTTTATCATTAAAACGTCCTATATAAAAATAATTGGTTACCTGATTGAATTTGATATGGTAACAAATAAACTAAAAAAATATAAAAAATGATAAAAATTTCATAATTAACTGAATAATTAAAATTATTTTATTATTCATAATGATAAGGAACACATGCGATGATTATGGCTGTAGGTTAGGGTTTCAACTAATTTTTTTTCTTTGAGACACATTCTCATTTATACACTTAATTTATTTTAAATGATATATATACTACCAATTTACATATTATATCATGAATCCTTAAAAATTAATTATATTTTATGTTTCCATTTGTCTACTTTATTCATGGGTCATAATTATTCAAAAGTTACCAAAGCAGTAAGGTTTTATGTTTCAATCTCATTTTATTCAGGATTTTTTAGGCTTGAGTTTAATTTCTGGACAATTATTAAATAATTTTATAATAAAACCATTTATTTTTATGATCCTTTATTTATTCTTTAAATTTTCATATAAATTTACCATTTTTATCTATTTTTTATATAAATTATTGAAATATTTGTTTTATGAAAAGATGGATTCATTTTTATCTTTGATAAAAATAATCATTTTTCTTCCATATAAATGTTTTATAAAAAAATTAGAAACTATTTCTATTATTGATATATGATAATTAAGAATAATTTCCCTATTTTTAACATAAAAAATTTGTTTAAATGTAATCTTCCTATCATTTTCAGAACACTTTACTTTTTGAATTTCACCAAAAATGTGAAAGGAATATTTTTTTAACATGTATGGGATGAATGGTATATTCCACCATTCTGAACATTATTTTATTTAAAGATTAATATATAATTTTAAAAATATATTTTCAAAGGAAAGGATTACCGTAATATTTTTTGAATTTTATTATTTAAAACTGATATTATAACTAGATAAGTTATTTTCCTAAAGCTTGTTTTAAATCATTCTAAAGGTATTTATATTCATGAATGAAAATAGACATTATTGTTATGTAATAATACTAAATTCTTTATATATGTTTTCCATATGTATACCTAGCTTAATATAACTTCCTTTAATGGTTTAATAAATTCCTTATGTTTATTTATTAAATTCCTTCATTATGGAATTTACATTGATTATTATATAGGATAATATTATGTAACACATTTTATTTCCATTAGAAATTATTATGTGCATGCCTTATGATTGATAACTTTGTGTGGAACTCATATGAATGTACATAAAATGAATGTGATGTGTGGTCCTAGAATTATATAACAATATAATTTATTTGGTAAATTTTTAGTTTCATGATACATCATGTATGACACTAGTGAGTGAACTTAATCTATTATGTGACTCTATCTACCATTTGATGTTGTATTGAAAGTTATCCTTGAATTATTTTTACCTCATGTTTTATTCCATTTCCACCTTCCCATATTTCATTGATGTTATGATACCATGTTGTTTAAGTTATGATTCTATGAGATTACTCATGATCCTTATATTTTTTGTATCATTTTATACTTTTGACTCACATGTTATATTTCATTATCATGATTATTACATTACTAACACTTTTATGTCACACTTTTTTTCTATGAATTCTCCATGTTTTCTGATGCAGTTTAGGATCTTGAAAGTACTTAAAATCCTTTCATGGAGAATAAAATTTAAAAAACATATTATTAGTCTCAATTTGATGTATTAATAACCTAGTGTACCAAATAAATGAGTCTTTTATGATCCTATTTTTTTAATTAATGTATATTTATGTTCAATAATCCACTAATAATATGTATCAAAGCAATGGGTATAAATAATTTGTACAAAAAGGAAAAGTTAACCCGTTAAGAAAATTTAGAATAATTCCTTACATATATTTTAAAATCTAAAGTATAACATAATATTTAATTAAGAAAACAATTAAGTAATAAAAAGTTCTTTGGTAGAATAATTTCGAACAAAATATATGGAAGGAAAATTTACCTAATTAAAAGGGAAATCAAATTAGTTTTTTGTTTAAAAATTTAATTTTTGATTTAGGTACCAATGGGTAGAAAAATTATAATAAAATATGTATAAATAAATAAATATCATGATGATAATTTAATTATTAGAGTTTATTATGAATAAATGATAATATTCCATATATGATAATATATGAAATCACAAAATAATGGGAGACTGTGAAATAAATTCTCAAGTATTTGGTTTTTTTAATTGTAACACCTAAAAAATAATTAATATGAATTGAAATAGTAATCATAATTAATAAATAGTTATCCATGTTAAATATATCAAATACTTAGTATAAAAAACACATAAAAATTATTATGATCATAATAAAAAATAAGTCTCAATGGAGTATAAATTGAGTCGAAATCCACCACCTCATTCTTCCCTTTTTAAACATGCTTTAGACTCATGTATGTTGGTTTTGAAAATGTTATTAATTTATAATAAAAGTGTATTTATATTTATAATATCATATATATAATCCTCCTATAACATCTTATGACATGTGTGTTAATAATATTTTATTATTTCCATTTTTTATCGTGTTAACTGCATCATTTTTTCATTAATGATTTTTCATGGGAGCTATAGTTCTTATTTATAGGATATATTTCCATAATATATATAATTATATTAATGTTATAATTATAATATTTCCTCATTGGATTCATTTTTAGAATCATTCTTGAATGTTGTACATGGAAAACAAATAACGTCGCTTTGTGGAGACAGTAGGATGTACTTATGTATGAGTGAGAATATCATTTCCATATTGGGATAAAGGGTAAGAAAATGGGTGATATATTAATTTTTAATATTAAATATAATATCATAATTATCATTTATATTCTTTATTTCTATAATTATGACTATCCATGGAGTTGGTGATGAAATAAAAAATACATCGGTTCGTGAGGCTCTAGTCTTCCAAAAAAATGAATAATGGTTTTCGTTCGCTTTTTATGGAGACGAATATGAAAAAATATTATAAAATCAATATAATAACTTCTCAAAACATGGTAGATACGTTTTTATTATATTTTAACTATTAATACATAATTTATATTAGTAAAATATGATGTAATAGAATAAAGAGTTTGGTGAAGACAATTACCTTCACTTAGAAAGATCTCCTTTGGATCTCTTATTAAGGACCCTAGGGTTGGTATTTTGGGAATTACAAAGCATAAATATTTTTATAATTATTTTGTGGAAATTTTATGGTAGGTTGTTTTTTTAGATAATCATCTTTATAGGTTTGAATAAGTGAGGGTAGGATGTTGCTTTTTATAATTGAGGTGAATATCACACTTGTAAATTTTCAATGTTTTTCAATAATTTATTGTAAATTTTTTATAAATGAGTCTAAAAATGTTTCATTTTATATATATAAATGTATATGTATTAAATATCACTAAAAATAGGTTTTTGAAAAAAATTTATGTGATTTTGGCACAAATCATTTTAGATAACCCTTAGTAAACTTGTTTCACCCTCAGGTGTTGTAATTTGTTTTTAAAACTTTTATTATTCATTAAGAAAAATAATAATATCAAATTATTACTTAATATTAATCATTATAATTATAAATATTTTATTCATTTAATGAAATTCAATTCATATGTTCTTCTTAATTTAGTTAGAAAATAAACCTCCAAAATGTTTCCAATTTTTTTTTCAAGAAATGCATTTTCCAAGCATAAGATGATCATATAATAATTATATGACTAAGAACAATAATTATATGGATTTAAATTCATATATTTAAAAATTTGATATTTAAATTTCATTTAAATAATTCACCCAAAAATTTTAATTTAATTATTTAAAATGGATAGGCACTATTACTTTTTTTAAAACTGAAACATTATTCAAAAAAAGGTTTATGAAAAATATATCATTTTTCATCAAACAGATCTTATAATTATTTATATAAATTTTATATTCAATAATTTTTATTATTATTAATATGTTAAAATAGTATTATAATTTAATGTGGGGATAATTAAATACTACATTTTTAATTATTCAAAAAAACATATTTCTTAGTGAAAACTTCAAAAAAATATCCTAGGATTTTTTTGTCTATATAAGTTCTAAATATATATTCATCCTATATAGTTATAATATGTATTACATGGTATATTAAAATTTTTAGTTTATTATATTTTTATTAAAATATATTTTTTAATTACTATAAATGAATCTTGGGTGTTATAGTTATGGTGGAATTTGATATTTTAGTAGAAATTGTCCAAATTTGAAAGGAAAACATGGGTAAATTTGAAGTTATATCATAAAATAATTTCTTTAGGAATAAGGATTTGAAATTAAGTAATAATATTTTACCATATAAAAGAAATGATAACATATTTTATAACCTAAAATGGAAAAGTTGTTTTTCAAATATGGTAGAACAATATTGTGATTAAAGTGAAGGTAAAGGGGATTCATCAACTAGTGATCATGATGAGAAATCTTTAATAACTAAGGTGAATAAATATTATTTTTCTAGTGAATAGAATAAAGAATAAATGAACATGAAATTCTTACTAATGTATGTTTTAATAGAATTAATCATCAAAATATCTAAATTGGAGAGGGATAAAAAGATTTTGGGTATGATTCCTCAATTGAAAACAAGGTTGATAAAGTCCAAATAGAAATAAATAAGTAGTTTGTGAATAATGTGAAGTATTTAAATGTATCAGTTAAAAAGGATAAAAATTTGGATTATTACTTAAAGGGGAATATTAAATAAAATGAAAAATAAATTGATAATTTTTAGAAAAAATGTCTTTGTTTATGAATATAAAATAAAGAAGATCATGTTTGGTAGAAAAATATCTAAGGATGATGTGTGTGAATGTTTAAAGAGGAATGGAAAGACTAGTGACACAAAAAAGAGTACTGATGATCATTTAAATCATTAAACATATTACACTATTGGTTTATAGTGTTTTTAAATTAAGGAAAACAAGACTAATAATAAAGTGGGAAGAAAGAAAAAGAAAAACGCTTCCACAAAATGTGAATTATAGAATATTAAAAAACATAACTATGGTGAATTAAAGCTAAATTTTTTATAAAATAAATTGTTTAAAAATAAATAAAGAATCTATAAATGAAATAAAAAAATTTAGAAACAAAAATGGTATTTAATAAAATGGTTATGGGATTAGTGGTAATAAATTTTTGAAAATTGGATCTTGAACCATTAGATAATGTTGGGATAAATGGTAATGGATTGTACTACACATAATTTTAAACTATCATAATTTGAACTTCATAGTGAGGTCACTATATGTTTTAGGGGGTACATACTCCATGGATGGTGGTATAAGAGTAGAAGGAACCCTAGCATAATTTACAATTCACTAGAGAAAAACAAACTAACTATAATAGAGCTTCTCGGTGACAAAAACCATAGTTAATATAGTAGAATTAGACTTTACTAAAATAGGAACTATAACTACACATACTTTTCTTCCATCTTTATGATATCACAATAGAATATCGTTTAATATATAAATCTATAGAGATATTGGGTTTTATATCATTAATATTCATTATGATCTCATTTTGAGAAAAATATTTATGTACTTAGTGAGTGTGATATGTAATTTTATGATACCCAAAACCCAAAATCCTAGATTCAGTGCTAATGTCATAACATTTAAATACTACCATTGGTACCAAATTAAACACCAGAAACCTAAAATTCTACCATTATAATAAAAATAATATATTTTTATTCACTTATATACCCAAGACCATTTAACTATAGAATTTTATAGGTTTGGGATAAATTTATAATTAATAAACCATATTCTTCTCATGTTTTTACATTATAACATGAATTTATTATTTTACATAATTTTTTCACACATGCTATACTAATATACTTATTGTACATAATAGAATTCATAATAACCTGGGAAAACATAAACATAATAAGGGTGAGATAAAAATCTTTGTAAGGGTAAACATAGGCATTAAAAATTAAGAATAATATGTGATAATACAGTTATCATATGATTAGTCTTACACAATCAAATTGGATGTACAAGACATATGATAATCATACTGAACATACCATTGATCATAAACTAAAAATCATTTTATAAATCTTTAGCATAAATTTATTCATGAGTCGCAAGTGAATCATAAAACATAATCTATTAGAGAATTATAAAGGCATACGAGTTTGGAATAAAGATAAGTACAAAAAACATAAAATTATAAACATACCTACCCATAATAACTTTCTTGCATAAACCTTTTAAAATATATAATCATAATCATGTCCACACATTACATTATAAACATAGAGTCTTGAAATCATTTCCACACTTCATATTGTGAGAATAGCTAATAATGATCATATAAAACATCATATCATTAGATTAAAGGATTTAAAAAATTCATTTTGATTCTATAATAGACCCACTATGGGATAAATAATATTCTCCATATGCGTGCCACTAGAACATGGAAACAATCTTAATTTTATTATAGAATAGAAAATCCATGGAATGAAACAGGTTTCATCAAAATATTTATAAAAAAAAATCATAATAAATTCATATAAAGAATGTACATGGTATCATTAGATATTATCCTTAGTATAAAATATAAATAATTAAACAATGGTAACAATGATGAAAATTACTTTTATGAAAACATTAAATACAATATTTTAAAAGAAAGAAGAAATATCCTTTTCATTTGGTTATATTTATAAAAATTAATAATTCATAGAGAAATGAAAATAGGATTTTTATTGAGAAAAAATTGATCCTTATTAAGGAATATTTATTATGAATAATTAAAAGGATGTAGGGAAACAATATTTAAGAGGTAAATGTTAAAAAAAACTCTTTTCCCACCTTTATTAAGAAAATAAAAGATAACCCATATGAAAAATGATTCAAATATCTCTACTTAAACCGTTATAATGAAATTAAAATATATTTTAAAATGGAATTAAACTATAATTTATTACTAAATAATAATTTTTTTTTCAAAAAAATATGAACACTAAAAAGAAAGAGTTGGTTAAAATAATTGAATACTTTTTAAAAAGTCATATTAAATAAATCCCTTATGGATTTGAAAATAGAAATATCCATAAAATAATGAGATTGAAATGGAACATTGAAATTACTTAACTATAAATTGATTCATGATATAATATATTAGGTGGAAATATATACACTATATTAATGAAAATAGGTTTAAAATATAAATCATGTCTCAGTGAAGTCGCATTTAGATGAAAAAAATCATTACAACATTGTTTACCTTTTAATAAAAGGTTCGTGAAAGTGGGAAAATTATAATTTTTTTTTAAAATCCATATATTTTGATGAGAAATATTATAAAATCCGTTTATGGCAATTATATAAACCATAAAATGGAAAAAAGTGATGAATATAAAACATATCTCAATAGAAGGGATATTGATATGAGAAAGCACTTCCAATGTTTGTAATACTTGAAATAATAATCAATGAATGAAGGAATTATGTGAAACAAATGAAAATAATCATAATAAGTTTAAATAAAACATAAAACAATATGAGGTTATAACACATATTATCTTGGAATAACTTACTCAATGGATTATTCATATATCCCAAGGGAAGGAAATTGATTTAAGAATCCCCTAACCTCAGGAATCTTTTGGATTGGACACACTCTAATCACTTGTAAAATTAATTTATATTTTTTTATAAATATATAATAAAACCATATTTTTATTTATATTACTAGATAATAATAACTTTCAATTTATTATTTCCTAATTAGTAATAATTCCTTTCAAAATTTCAATATTTTGTGTTAACTACTAAGATTTCCATGCATGTTATAATTATACAGATCCAGTTCATGAATTGTGGACATGATTTAATCATATACAGTATTTTAATGAACATTTATGTTATTTTATATATTTTTTTGAAGTCATATGGTCATTTCATTGAAATTATGGTGATGATTTTCATAGAAATATTGAACATTTCATTTTTTTATGTTTTTATTTCATGGAAAAGATTTTTTTAGTGACATGTATACATGTGTGTGTGTTAAAATTATAAAAAATTTGAAATATAATAAAATCATAATTAGTAAGTAATATTAACAATACATAAATCAAATTAATCATTCATTATAAGAACATTTTAAAAATGTTTGTGCATTTTGTAAAACCGACCAAAACATGAACTCGTTATAATGGTTGGATGAGAAAGAACATGTTTTTTATAAATATATTATAAAATTTTTATAATTATAATAATATTATAAATATCATATTTATTCATAAAATTGTTTTATAGTTCTATCCTTTTAAGGTGATTATTAATAATAAAATATGTCATCCATGGAGGTGGTAGCCCGCACATACACAATGGTGGTATTTTGTTTTTCTAAATGAATTATAGGGAAATAAAGTATATAATTATTTATGTTTATTGAATAATAATTATTTCATATATATCAAATTTATACATTAAATTATTTTTTATAACCATCCATGTGCGGTGGTGATGAAAAATGAAACATGTCACTTCATTGAGGAGATACCCCCATGTACACACAAACGATGTTTTCATTTTACATTGAAGGAAATGGAAGTAGATAATGAGTTTTCCATAAAAATATTAATATATTAGTATAAAAATTATAAAAATTTATTTAAATTAGTATGTTTATAGTGGGTTTCTAAGATGTATAATAAAAAATAAACTTGAATGAGCTCAGTTAAGATGATTAAATCTTCCTTGGGTATCCCCATTTAGATCCCTCTTTATGCCGTTTTAATATGGGTTTTGGTGAGACTAGAGCCCCAAGGTCATGAATATAAATTTTAGTAAGTTTTTTAGTATATTTTTCTGTTAAATGTGGGAAATATGGGTGGAGAAGTGATGTAGTTAAGGGATCCATTTATATTTGACAAGAGTAGCTCATTTGTAAATAATCTAAAATTTAAAATAATATAAATGTATTTCTCAATTTTATGAGGAACCAAGGAAACCAAAAATGAAATATAGGATATTATATTTCAAAATAAACTCATCCAATAAAATTTTATATAGTATTTTTCATTATTTTATACCCTTTCACATATTGTTTACCCTTTTAACCCTTTTAACACATTTAACCCTTACCATGGTGACTAAATTTTACAATAGTAATTAAATTTATGATTATAAAAAAAATAGAACATATAAAATATTTTAATTTTATAATTAAAAAATATAGAATCCATTTTATAATAATTAAATTAGATAGGTAATAAAAATTACTTTAAATATATGTACTCAAAACACGATGAAAACATTTTTATAAAAATTTATTTTTGAGAAAATAAATGAATTTACAAAACAAATCGTGTATAGAATCTTTCCCCATGATATTTCTGGGATTTTCAATAAAAAATGGAGATATATTTTACTTTAAAAAGAAACTAAAAGTAATGTAATATTATAAATACATAATTAAAGAATATGATTAAAAATAGTTCTTTTATTAGAATAAATCATCACATACTTTTTAAAATATCAATCATAGTTTTCTAAATTCAACATAATATTTTCAATTTTTTTATTTTGATACATAAAATAATATTTGGTCTCTTAAAAAAATTATAAACTTTTATTTCATTATTATGTCATGATGATTTCATAAAAGTCATAATATTTGTAAAACAATATTTTCACTATTCACCCAAAAAATAACCATTTCAGATAAATGAATAAAATTAAACCTATAATAACTATGAAATTATAAATTCAAAAATGTTTTTAATTTAATAAAAATAAAATTCTATCTTTGATAAATTTACTTATAAATAAAATATATTAAATATATAAGAAATACAATGTTTTTAAATAAAATATTTGTGTTTTAGCCATGAATAATTAAATTAACATTATTTATAATTTTTTAATAATTATATGGATGTTATTAATTTATTTTACTAATAAATTTTATTTATACCATTTCTTAAAAATCATTAAATATATCCAAAATTCGTAACTAATTAAAAAAATTATAGAATTGAGTGCATATTCCCAAGTAAAATAGAATCCTTTTAATAATAAAAAATAATTTATTTTTTAAAATATGTTTCATTTGAATATATTTTAATGTATATTATTTTTTGTTGTAATAAATAATTATTCCCTTTAGTTCATTGTTACATGTATCAAGCATTATAATACAAACTAGTATTATTTAATGAAGAACACATACTAAAAAGTCGAGGTGTTCTATTAGCCCCCCAAGATGAATTGTGTTCTCAAAATTTTGATTTATTCCTACCAAAAGTAATTTTTCTTGAATCATAAATTTATTTTATAATGATAAGTAATTTATATGTTAATATTGGGAAACTCATTATTTCATGATTAATTGTTTTAAAACCATCTATATATCATTATAAGAATCATAGTTATAAATTAGGTTACATAAGGATAACTTTATAAATGAGTGGTATTTTACATATAATACTCAATAGATATATCATCCTCTAGATTTTGTTTGATGAATTATTTTACCATCAAGATAGAGAATATTAAAAAATATACTTAATTGGATTCTTTCTATCCAATAAGAAAATTTTCATCAATGAGTTGTGTTTTGTATATTTTTTACATCTAGTTCATCTCACATTCTAAATGATTAATGAACAAGGCGAATTTTTAATTACTGAAGCATTAAAATTAACTTCAAGTGGTTAATTATATCCAAAAATGATAGAAAGATAATACACCTATTTTATCCATTTACCAAAACCAAAATGGTTGGTATAAATTAAGATAATACCAATTTTAATAAACTATCATTTTAAGAAATAAAAAATTATTCTTAAAAATCTTATTAATAACAACAATGTTAAACTTAATTCATTCTAAAAATAATTAAATCCTAAAACTCATAAAAATATGGTTGACTAAATTCAACACAGAAAAATCACAATTATTTTATAAAATATTATTCCAAACCCAATATAACATTTACCTAAAAATTATTGAACCTATATAATAATAAATATTCCATAATATCTTCAAAAAAACATGGAAATATATGCTCTCAAAAATAACAATAATCTCCTTAAAATAAAATTAATATTTAATTTGTAATTTTATTACTATTTATCAAAATATATTTCAAAAAAATAAATTATCTTATTGTCTTAATTAAATATAATCAAACCACATACCAAATTAAATGGTAATCTATAGATCAATATTATATTTTTCTTAAAACCCAATAAAAACTTCCCAAAATATAATTAATCACCTTACAATATAATAACACAAGTCCTTGAAAGGGTTAATTAGTCCTTTTAAATTATGATCAAGATTAAAATTGTTAACACATGATGGTATCCAAAACCCTTAAATTATCCTCATTTGATAACTTCTATACCTGTAATATTTTTGAACCCTTCTATAATACCGTATATGATTCCCTATACCTATACACACAGATGTAGTGTTAAAAACATACTCTTTACTTAATTACATTGATACAAATTAAAAATAATAATAAATAAATTCTATAATTATAATCTCAATAAAAAATATTGATTCACATACATACCCAGTTCCATTTAGATAAATATTTTTAGAGAGTTTGGATAAACGTATAACTAATAAAACCCATATTAATCTCAGCCAAATAAGTATTTTTTAGATTATAAAAAGAATATTTTATTTCACATAATGTCTTCAAAATATCCCACAAAACTCTTCATTATGATAACCTTATAGTCTTATCATATTTAATACTTTTTTGTAAAGGCGTTTCCTCAGTCAAAGACTAAAGCACAAAAATTATTATTAAAAAAACAATTACATGAGTCTAAAAGAAGGTATTTTTTACAATTTCTATCATAAAAGGGGAAGTAAATCAATAGGGAGGTCATCTAACTAGTTGGTGAAATGGTTGACTCCCATATTTTCAATACCATCTACCACCTTGTTCACTTCCGGAAAGGCATGAGTAATAATATAGTTGAAGTCCAAGAGAGAATGAAGACAATCCAACTATCAAGTTGTAAGAGGACACAAAAGGTGCATCACACCATTCCAAATAGCTTGAACGATAGAAGTCAAATCACTTTCAATCCAGATATTATTATAACCATGTTTTCTAGTAAAGGATATAGCATAGATCACACTCATCATTTCAGACTTCAGAGATGAGGAGATGCCACAAGTTCCATAGAAACATCCAAGAAGCTTCCTAGAGTAGTTTCTGAAAATATCACCACAACCCGAGGGGCCCAGGTTTCCTTTTGAAGATCCTTCAACATTAAATCGAATCCAACCAAGAGAAGAGATTTACAAAACACTTCAAAAGTGATTCAAGGTTGAGGATAAATACCAGTAACCACAGAATGAAGAATAATCCCAAATTCATTCACTATGTTCTTGCAAAATCTATTTTGAATCTAAGAATCTTTATGAATGACAATGAGGATCCTCATCCAACCTGATTTTAAACTAACTGAGTAGTTTTTATAAATAATTAAATTCCTATCATATCAAAGGAAATGAAGAAGTTATGCAATGGTAGTTAATAAAAGTCTCTTGATTTGATTATAGGCTTCAATATCCCCAAAACATTGAAGTTGAGAGTTGATTCAGTCATTAAGTAACCATCTGCACTCCAAAAGATCAAGCACATAATTCCACAGAGTAGTAGCAGTATCAAAATAATGAAAAATATGTTTAATTTCTTTGCGATAATGGTTACAAATATAAAATTTAGAGAAAAGATATATCCCAAAGTATTGATGAAAGGTGTCAGTGGAAACCCTCTTGTGAGAAATACACCAACTAGAGTGAATCTAGATGGTTTTAAACATAAGTTATCAAAGTTTTTAATACAAATAAAAGAATTATCAGAATTAATGAATCCATGGTTGTAAAAAGTTTTTGAGTCGAGGATGTCATTATGAATAGGTTCCCAAATTAAAAAATCATCAGTGTTGTCTAAATGGTATTTGTCAATGGAAGAAATAATATTATTGAGAAAATCAAAGATGTGAGATCAAAAAACATCCTTAATAGTATAGTTAGTGTGATCAGGATTTTGATTAGGGGAAATCATAGATATTAGAGGAGCACAATTCCATTTGTCAAGCTAGAAATTCATGGAATATTTTCTCCTCACCATCCATCTAGAGTTAGACATGATGTTGGAAAAAGAATTATTAATGGATGTCCAAATGTAAGTGCTCATGTAATTAAAATTTCCATTCTTCTGTTTGTCAAGAAATATGCTTTTAATGAAAGCAATAGAGTCAGAGTTATTATGAAGAAAGTTCAAAGTGATTATATCTTGTAAGGAATCCTTTAAGAGTTTGATTTTTTTTATACCGAGACCACCCTTCTTCAATGGTTTGCAACAAATAGACCAAGGAATAGTCACCAGTTTTATTTCAAGGGTTCTTCTGCTCCAAAAAAAGTTTTTGATGGATACATTAATTTTTTTATAAGATGATCATGCCATTTATAAATCATTAAATATTATAAAATTTTAGATACAGTTGAATATTTGGTGTGAAAAATCCTTCCAGCAATAGGGTAGTATTTCCCTTTCTAATATGAAATTTGATGGAGGATTTGGTCAGAAGTTTTAGAAAAGTATCAATCTTTGGGTCTGTCCCAAAAAATTGTAACACCAAGGTAGGTGAAGGAAAGATATCCTTCTTTAATATCTAAATCATTAATAATATTGGAATTTATATTAACAGGAAACCTTTTCCCAAAAAAGTTAAAGGATATTTTTCAACTAATTATCTTTAAAAAAATCTCTTCATAGTATGAGAGGGAACATTTAAGAATTTGGATATTCTGTTTATCCCCTTGTAAAAAAGGATGATATCATCTACATATAATAAGTGCATGGGAATATTCAAATTTTTAGAATCCTTAATTGGTTATGCTTGATTTGCTCAACAAGGTGAGTGATCAGTATTATTAAGTAATCTTCTGCAATTGAGAAAATAATGGTAGAGAGATGGTCACCTTGTCTATCACCTTTGGTGCATTTAAAGTAACCCTTAATATATCCATTAACATAGATGGATATGTTGGACGAGTTGAAAAGAGTTTTAATTTTACTAATAAAGTAGTCATTAAACCAAAGTTCCAAAGAACCTTGAAAGTAAAACTCCAGTCCATGGTATCGAAGACCTTTCGGATATCAAGATAAATAGTAATATTGACCCCATGTTTGTTCTATTTAATAAGTTAGTAAATTTAGAGGAAAGACAAATACAATATCGAATGGACCTATCTTTAAGAAAGAAAAATTGGTTCTAAGAAACAATTTTCATGATAATAAAATAAATTCTATTGGAAAAAAGTTTGTTGACGATTTTATAAAGGTTATTGATTAGGGAAATGCATCTTAATTAGAGAATTTCTAAGGAATTATCCACTTTGGGGATCAAGGAGAGAAACCAGGCTTTCAACTTGTGAGGGAACATCCCATTAGAAAAGAAATTCCTAACTACTCTAAAAATGTCAGTTTGAATAACATCATAAAAATGATGATATAATCCATTATTGAAACTATCAGGTCGCAGGGAACTTTCAGAATTTAAAATAAAGATAGTGTCATTAATCTCGTGATCAAGAGGGATTATAGTAAGGAAAGAGTTATCCTCTTCATTGACCACAACTGATATAACATTAGGTAGAAGGTACTTATTGGTGGTAGGCCCATTAAATATATTTCCAAAGTAAGAGACTACATGATTGTAAATACCATCCTCAATATCAATAAAGTTCTCACCATATCTTAGAAAGGAATGAGGTCTATTAGCTTTCCTGATTCATTGATGGAAGTTGTAGAATTTAGTATTACTATCACCATATGTGATCCATTTGGTTTTGATTTTTTTTTGCATGTTATCTTTAAAGGTGAGAAAGAAGACTAGTTTCATAGTAATATTGATTTCATGCTATGGATCAGTGAAAAAATTAGTTCCAGTAGGGGTTCTTTGAAGATGGGTAAGTTTCTCTTCCAAATAAAGAATGCCATTATCAATTTGTCTGGATTTGGTACTACGCCATTCTTTACTGACCTGTTTTAGATTTTGTAACTTAGTGGTACAAGAAGTAGTATCATTGTAATGATTCATGGAAGACCAAGAATGTTTAATAATGTTATCGTAATCAGGATCTGATGATCAAGTGTTGTTAAATCTAAATAGAAGAACTGTCTTTTGGTGTTTGATAGAGAGATTGATCAGGAGAGGATGGTGGTCATAATTAATATTAGGGAGGGTGATGCTAGAAATAGGGTCCCATATATCCAGGGTAATATCATTTGTGAAATCTTTATCCAATTTTCTAGCTACCTCCCTTCTATATTTTCTTTTATACCACATACACTTGGCACGAGTAATATTAATTTCAACAAGGTTTTTAGCCTCTATAGAAGATTTAAACTCTCTTGTAGATATATTAGAGTGAGTTGGTCCCATTTTCTCACCTGGGGCAAGGATATAATTATAGTCCCCAACCACTAACCAAGGGTCATGAAAACTATATCCTAAGTATGAAATGTCATTCCAAAGATGTCTCCTATCTTGGTATCTATTATTAGAATTGATAAAAGAACAATAAATATGTGAGTGATAAATAATAAAATCAAAAGTGAACTCATACTCTGAAATATTGAAAATATTAACATTCTAAAGAGTAGAGAGAGTAAATATCGAAAGGGTTTCAATAGAAGAACCATTTTTTACAAGAACCTACAAAGTTATATATAGACTGAAAAAGATGAGAAAAACAAGAGTAGAAACAGATCATAGGTTCAATAATGGAAAAAACATTTTTATGATGAGTATTAATACATATTTTTAAGTTAATAAGAGTGTATAATTTCATAATGACCTAAAAATTCCAAAACAAAATATTCATTAGAACTTTTTTTTGGGCTTACAACCCCCTTTCTCTTATTCCCTGAACCCTTCCTCTGAGAAGATCTTATAGGGATTTTTGTCAAGATTGGATATGACTTATTTCCCTACTTACTCATAGTAGAAACAGAAAAAATGTTAGTAGTATATGTACTAGCTTCATAATTTAATGAATCTTGCAATTTAGTTTTGAAGGGAGAAGTCAGTTTCCTATTATTTAAAATAGTCAAAGAGCTCTTAATATGAACTATAGGCAAGTCAGTCTTAGGAAGAGAAATGTCTTATATTGATGTCTAATGGGTAACTTCATTGGACTCAGTGGTATGAACATGATGTGTGTCACTACCTGTAGCTAAAATCAAGTTAATTGGGCTACCCATAACCTCAGGATATATATGAATATTGTCCATTTTAGTAAGATCAGTGGTCTGATGCTCCGAATTAGTAGCATTTATAGTGATTTCATATTTATCGTGCAAGGAATAATTGGTGTTATGGTCCTTAGAAAGAGAAGTGTCACTTGAGACTACATTAAATCTCCCTCCCCCATTACCTATGTGTAGTGGGAGACCAGCACACTAGTCACCGAAATCACTATAAGGGTGATTATTTTCCTCGGTTTTGTCCTTACTCTGGTTAGTAGGTGTGTTTAAATAGTCAAGGGACTATTTGGTGGCATTAGTATCCTTCATGTGTGACTCCGTCTACACATGTTCTGGATCAAGTTAAGACTGTTTAATGATCTCCATAATAAAACTTTCTAATTCTTAAACAAAATAGCGTTCTTCAGCTGCATGATCATCCTCTTTGGAAAATTATGCCCAAGATTTCTCCACTTAATCCCCATTGAGGTTCAAAGTCTTTTCATTTTTCACCCATTTTTCATTTTTCTTCTTTGAGGGCTCAGTTTTATCAAGGGACGGTCCTTTTTCTTTCTTTTGTTTTTAGATTTCCATCCATTCAGAGTCAATTGGTTGAGTGACTTGTTTTTTCAACACTCTATAGTTTAAAATAGAATGCCCTATGATCTTATAAAGTTTACAAAATGGGTTCTTACACTCATATTCTTTTCTAACATCTATTATATTTTCATTATAATTGAAGGTGATAATCTGGGGGGGCATATATTCTAAATTTACTTCTGTTATAACTCTAGAAAATAGGCCTAGCTCACTATTTAATTTTCATTGATCAATCATAATGGGCATGCTTATGTAGGAGGATATGTCATTTAAAATCTTCGGGTGCCAAAAATTCCAATGGAGACCATGAAATCCAACCCATATCTTGGTTGTAGTGTTCCTATGGGTGTGTGGATTGAAATCATAATCCCAATTATAAATACGAAGTAGACCAGGTTTGAGTTGAGTATTTTCTATCTTCCAGACTTGATCTAATTCATCCTCAAAGGTAAGAAATATATTAAAATATCCCTTCCCTATAGGTACGAGCTTCCAATTTTAAAAACCCCAAAAATGATCAATGTGATTATTGATATTAGAGTAAGAACATGCTTTAACACCTTTTATGTAAGTTATGGGTCCCATAATCGAGAACATACACATTTGACCTCTTTGTTGAAACACTTCAGGATCAGAATCGATTGAAAATCTATCACCATCCAGATTTTTTTACAAAGGAGGTTTCCAATATGACATCTTTAGAAGATTTGAGCCTTTGAGTGCCTTGTGGAAAGAAATTTCTTTAGAATGGTCGAGTGTATCATGAGTAGGAATAACTTACTTGAGGGGTTTTTCTTCCTTTGTTTCTAGATTCATAGGATAAAAAAACACTCCCATTCAGGGTTGAAGGATTTCATGACTCACCTAATGGAATGAGGAGAGGAACAACCATCATCGATATCGTGAGATATAGGGATTTCAAGCAGATATTTCATCAATTCACTTGAGGAGAATCCCTTTATTTTTCTTTTGGTGGTCAATATTTACCTTGAATATCATTATATGTAATACCTTTCTTTATAACCTTGCAAAATAGAATCATATTAAGCATGAGTTAAAACTCTCAGAAAGGGTAAATTTATTCATTAACAATCGATGATCATAAGTGAGTGTAGGATGATCATAAGGATATGGGAACAAAATCAAATTGCATGGTCTAAAAATAAGAGAACCATGTCAAAAATATTATGGATCATAGACCATGTTTCATGGAATAATCCTTTTGCATAACATAACACAAGAGTCACAATAGAAAAATCCACCATGATTCATAATATAATAACAAAGGTACAACAATATAGAATAAGAGTGTGGAAAATACATAAGTGTAGAAAAAATAATATTATGAACATAGTTGTCCTAAATTGTTTTCATGCATTATCTCGTGAAAATTGTTTACTGAAATCATGTGCACTCATTATCTTGTAAACATAGCTTATCGAAATATTTTCAACACATCTTCTTGTGAACTATCTAATTCCAATCACTTCCATTAATCATATAAGGATATTTAAAAATTTATCCAATTATTTGGAGGAATATACAGGATTCCTAATTCTCAAAATGAAAACCATACAAATTTTTACTACAATAACATTGAAAAAAAATGAATTTCATAATAGATTAGTTAAAATGTAGAAAAAATTTGTTTCATGAAATCATCCTTAAAGCCTCATAATAATTCATCATGAGAAAGAATGTGGATTGTATCATTAGATCTTATCCCAAGTGGATCATATCAACCATTAAAGGATGTCAACATATACGAAAAAAATCTAAGAAAATAATTATATATATGCTTTGAAAAATAGTCTGAAATATACTTTTATTTTAGTAACTCTTAAAAAACTCATAAAAAATGAAAATATTATTTTTCTTTAAAAATCATGGAGTTATGAGAAGTAAAATATATAAAAAATTATATTAAAAAAGGTATCACAATTTTTTTCAAGAGGTAAATAATAAATAAAATTGTTTCACACCTTCATTAAAAAGGTTAAAAATAACCCACATAGAACACATTTCAAATATTACTTTTTAAACATCAATAAATAAATCCAAATTTATTTTAAAATGACCTAAAAATCATAGAAGTATAGTGAATAAAATTAAGTAAAAATATTAAATAATATAAATTTGTAATATAATGTTTTTGTTAAAATACATTAAAACTCTTGTTACAATATTATTAAATAAACCCTATATGGAATTTGAAATAAGAAATCCCCATGAAAGAGAGAACATAAAATTAAACATTGAAATATGAATAGAATAATGAGATTCATGATATAATAATTCATAAGTTTTTATATAAACCATATAAATGTTCAATATTGTTTAGTCTTTGTATTTGATATGGTTCTAGAGTCTCATGGTTATTTCATTGAAAATATAGATACGATTTTCATAGAAATGCATAATAATTCCATTTTTCAATGTTTTTGTTTTATTTAATAGTTTAATTAATAATATATATATATATTGAAGTGAAAAAGGACAGGTTAGGTGCCACTGGTGGTGAATCAATCGTACACTAGTTCAACTAATTATTCATCTTTTAGTTAAACTTTTTCTGACCAATTGATATCTTTATCCCTTGTCTTTAGTTCAATTCCCGACACTCTAAAAACATTAATAAATAGATCACATAGAAAATGATTTTATAAGTTGTGTTCAAAATTTCTACTCATTATTGAATATTTTTGTTCCCCCCTTATTACAGATTCTTAACTTTATGCAAGTGGTTACATCTATGTGAAATATTATCCCCATCAACATGGATTCCCATAAAGTTCCCACTCTAGAGTCCCATTAGAGATAAATAGTTCCAGTCTACAGAATTTATCAACACAAATACCCATTTTACCTTCTCCTTCTCTAGATTCACATTGGAGGTGTAATGGCCCGGGTTTTAGGGGTCCATTACTTTGTGAAAATCTCATGTTGGATTTTCTGGTCTGGGAATCTTGGTGAAGTTTGGCGTAACGGTAGGCCTACCGATAACCTTAGCCTACCGATAGCAGGCCTACCAGTAACCTTAGCCTACCGGTAGCAGGCCTATCGGTAGCTCTGTCTACCGGTAGCCACAGCCTACCGGTAGCTCTGTCTACCAGTAGCTCGATCTACCGGTAGCTGCAGCCTACCGGTAGCTCGGTCTACCGCTGGCTGCAGCCTACTGGTAGCTGTCAGCCACCGGTGGTTCTCAGCCACCGGTGGCTCTGGCCTACCCCCACGGGTTCTTTCCAGTAGCACTCGTAAATTGGGTTTTAAACCCTATTTTGACCCCTTTAAGCTTGTTTTAATGCCCGATAATGCCCATAAACGTTTTAATTAAATATTTAATGAATTAAATCCAGTGTGTGTGTCGGTTTAAACCGCCCAACCTTTTTAATAACGTGTGGGGTGTCTCAACCGCGTGGTCAACCCACGACCCACTCCTTACGCGGTTTTGCGTTCTAATCTCAACCGTCCCCGCCCTTATAAACAAAAAATGGTTCTCCTGAGGTTTCTTTTCTCGATCACACTATGTTAGGAGTACCCTTCGTTCAGACAAACAACTTTTCATTCAGGCGAGCCACATCGCTATGTGTGAAGTTCCGCGCCCGGCTTAAGCATCGATCGTTGATCAACAAGTAGGTAATTTCTCCTTCGTCTCTCTTTTTTGTGTATCATGTAGGGTGGGAGTGCTTTTTATTCTGTAGAATTGGATGAAACAAACCTAAATGAAGATAATTAATGGAGTCTATAATAAACAAGGGGGGGGGGCTTTCATTGTTGATGGTGCTCTGTTTTATGATCTTCTTTTCTGATTTTTTCGGGCTTACCCTACTGAAAATCATAGCTGTTGGTGGTCTTTCTCTGTGCACTAATGAACCCTTGGTGATGTTTTAAATGACTTGTTTTGTAATTGTGAACTCCTGCTGTGAAAAAAGAGATTGTTTAATCACGTATATCTGGCTAAATAAATTGAGGCACCATGATCAATCCTTCTGTGATAACCCTGGTTAAAGCACACGGAAATTGAAATCATGGAGTGTGTTAAATATTATAAATCTGAAAATACCGGCATGGCCCTGCTTTGTGTTGGTGGTAGTGGTTTGGTTATATCGGGCTGATTTATGCGTGATGTGGGTGGGGATGGGATCCCATGTTTTTATGGATTCGGTGGTTGTGAATTTTAAGACCGGGTGGTTACCTTGTTTATATCACGAATTGGGGTGGGATCCTCTGTTGATGAGATACGTTTTTTTTGGGGGGGGGGGGACACGGGGTAGTGTCTCGGGGTTGTCTTTGGTTCCAGTACATCTAGGGATCTCACTTATCCCTTTGTTGTTGTGACTTTACAAGAGAACCAGGTGTGAACACTTAAATTGACTTTTGGAAGGATCTTTTCCTTGGTTTGTTCTTATGATATTAGTTGCCCAGTAGTGCATAAACATATTTAAACATTATTACTGAACATGAAAACAAGAATGGGACAAATGGGTTTTGTTAGAATGAGTCGTGACTCGGACCTGAGTGATGTTTGTGTCCTTTAGGCTGGCTAAAGAAAAACCTAACTTTGGGTGAGTGCTTGTTACCTATATATATACTTGTAGTTTTGTGTTTTTATTCATGCCCTACCAAAGTTGAGAACTTAGTGCTGAACACCCCCATTTCATGGGGGAGGGTGTTTTCCAAACACTATTATTAGTGGTTGGTTATTAGCTCCTTTTATGCTCCCTTTCCCGGATAGCCCAAGTATCTTCGGGAAGGCTGTGATGGCCTGAGGTCCATTATTAGCCCAAGAATCTTCGGACAGGGTAGTGTGGTGGTTGTCCAGGAGTGTGCGGAAGGTGGTTTCCCAAGTGTCTTCGGGATGAGGCCCAGGTGTCTTCGGGCGTGGCAGTGGATCTTATAGCCCAAGTTTCTTCGGGAATGGCGGTGGTTGTTCTAGACTAGGTGTTTACGGGCATGGTTACGTGTGACAGTTGTGCCCCAGGTGTTGGCAGGTGGGATTCGGCAGTGGAACTGCGTGTGGTTATGGCCTAGGTGTGTGCGGGCAGGTGTGGTTGTGGGACTGCGGTGAGAATGGCGGGATTAGTTCGATGCGTTGGATTTCTCAATAACTAGTGGGAAAGTGGCGTAGGGTACCCAAACATCGATGTGCTCTTATTATATATATTACTTGACTTGCGTTATTTGGGGAGTGTGCCTTGGTGAGTATTGGGTGGATAGTTTACCTTGTTAGGTGTTTGGTTTACTCCTTTTTCTCATGGGACTGTAGTACGTTCCCCCACTTGTGCAGGAGAGTCTTTCGTTTTCCCTACTGAGTGTACTTGTATGCTCACCCTACGTATATAAAACTGCTTTGAAGATTCCAGGAGGACTTCAGGGACCGCGCAGGACCTTACTAGCTCGGACCTTTGGGGCAGTTGCAGTTGCTGTTTTTTCTTCTTTGGTACTTACCCTTGTAGTCACTTTTGTACTTTTTGGCTTTTACTTTTGGAACATGCATGTGGGAATGGTTTACTTTTGGATTTACTTTTATTTTAGATTTGGTGTTGTTGGGTTTCATCATCTTATCTCCCGATCCTATAAAAAAAGGGTAATGTCTTCCATTTGTGTGTAATTTCCATACCCTTCGTGCTAGTCGCCTCTCCGGGACCTATAGAAGGTAGGTTTTTGGGGTCATTATCTCTCCTTCAACTTAAAGAAGGAAGGGCTTGGCAACCTGATGACCCTTCCCTCCTTCTGGTGAAGGTGGGTCCTGACAAAATGGTATCAGAGGCGATGGTTGAGATATAGGATGGAGTCTGGAGTTAGGCATAGTGAGTATTGCATGGGATGGTAGGGAAATAGTGTTGGGTGACCTTGGTGTGTGAATTAGGCCAGGGAATACCAGTTAGGAAATGGGATTTTAGGGCCCCCCATGATCCGATGCAAGGACTCTAGACCTACCGAACGACCAGGTGAAGCCACACTGATTGCAGGGTAGAGACCCTAGGAAAGGTACATGCATCATAATTACTTATGTTCTCATGTTTCTGGGATGTCTTGTGAATTAAGAATAAATTAAAAGTTTAAGAAGTTTTAAAGAACAATATTCTGCACTACGTGGGATTAGGCATTCCTCATTTATCTTGAAGCTATGGAACCTGGAAGGAAACCACGTGTGGTACAAGAGATCGAGGCCCCGGAGACTACTTTGGCCGATTGGTAGAGAGATGATCAAGAGGAGGAGGATGACCAGTGGCAGAAGACTCTTCGGTCCTTCCAGCGACAGACCCTCAAGAGGTATGAGGGCAGCACCTCTGACATGAAGATGGAAGGTTGTCTAGAGGATCTAGTGATAACTTTCGTCCTGATTCAGGCCCCGACCGAGTACAGGGTTCCTCTGGCCATCAGCCAGATGCGGGGAGCAGCACGTTAGTGGTGGATGCTTTACCTATGGGAGAGGAGAGAGGCTGAGGTGGCATGGGCTGATTTCGAGAGGGAGTTCCGGGAGGAATTCCTCTCCTCGACGATGAAGGCAGAAAAGAGATAGGAGCTACTCTCCCTCCAACAGGGGAGTATGTCAGTGAGGGAGCTTGGAATCAAGTTTAAGGACCTCCTACGTTTTTATCTGGACCTCTTTCCCGAAGAGGAGTCTCGGGTAAGATGTTTAGAGGAGGCGCTCCGACCTCCCTCCAGTATGCTGTTACCCCCTTTACCCTGCCGACGTACTTGGAGGTCCAGAAGAAGGCCAAAGTGGTGGAGAGGATGCACACTCTAGGAGGAGTGTCACGAGAGGGGATCCAACTGGGACCATCGAAGGGGAAGGCCGTCAGCACCAGGCCTCCAGCGTCAGGGCCCTCCAGGTTTTGACCAGTAGGGAGGAGGCCGCAACAGTTTTAGTTCTGATCCCCTAGTCCTCGCCCATTTTCTTCAGGACCAGGGCCGCGATGCTTTGTCTGTGGGAGCCCTGGACATCTCTAGAGTCAGTTCCTGGACCGGGTACAATATAGCGGTGGCGGACATCCCCACCACCTAGCCGAGCAGCAACTTCCATCCAGGCCTTTCCAGAAGCAGCAACAGGGATAGTGAGCTCCCGCTCCTCCGAGGGCAGACATAGGAGGAGGAGGCTGACTTCAGGGCACTCCTCAGGGACCTCGACCGGGGCGTGGTCAGGGAGGTGGCTGATAGCCGAGGGGAAGAGGAGCTGGGCATGGAAAGCTACACATCGCGGAGGCAGAAGTTCTAGCAGGTCCGAAGGTTGTTCGAGGTACGATCTGTTTGTTCAGTACCCTTGCTTTTTCCTTGTTCGATACCAGAGCTTCACACTCCTTTGTTTCACCCAGTCTAGCCCATGCCTTGGGTCTAGATGACGAGAGACTTCCAGTGCCCCTGGTGTTGAGCACACCAGTCAGAGGTCATTCCGACTTGTTGTTTGTTTATCAGGGATGCAGACTGATGATAGGGCTACATCAGTCGGTTAGAGATCTTCTTCTACTACAGATACATCCATACGATGTCATCCTAGGCATCGAATGGATATTCTCTGTGTGTGCCGTCATCGACTGTTTCCAAGGAAGGGTTGTGTTCTCAGACTTGGGCGGCCGGCGTGTTACCTTCACCAGTGAGCGGAGCAGTCAGAAGGGCATCATGCGAGAGGAACCCCTCCTCTCCTTGTTAGCTGAGCTGTCAGTAGAGTCAGTAGATGCTGAAATGGTGGAGGTGCTCGAGATCGTCCGTGTGTTTATGGACGTCTTCCCTGAGGAGCTGACGAATCTACCCCCTCGACGTGATATCAAGTTCGGGATAGACATGCAGCCCGGTGCTCATCCGATCTCGATGGGTCCATACCAAATGGCACCTTCAGAGCTATAGGAGTTTCAAATCCAAATTGACGATTTGATGAAGAGGGGATATGTTTGGCCAAGTGAGTCACCATGGGGTGCTCCAGTCTTGTTTGAAAAGAAGGTAGATGGTGGTCTCAGGTTGTGCATAGACTACAGGAGGCTGAATCAAGTGACGATCAAGAATCGCTACCCTCTTCCAAGGATAGGCGATCTTTTAGACCAGCTGAAAGGGGAAGGGTGGTTCTCGAAGATTGACATGCAGTCTAGGTATAACCAGCTGAGAGTGAAGGAAAGTGAAATCCTGAAGATGACATTCAAATGAAGATATGGACACTTCGAGTTCGTGGTCATTCCCTTTGGTGTTACGAACGCCTCGGCTGTGTTCACGGGGCTTATGAAATCCATCTTCTGGAAGTACCTGTATCTGTTTGTAGTTATGTTTATCAACGACATACTGATCTATTCAAGATCAGAGGAGGACCATGCAGAGCACTTGAGGACGGTTTTGGAGGTCCTTCGACAACATCATCTCTATGGGAAGTTTTCAAAATGCAAGTTCTGGACACGAGAAGTGCACTTCCTTGGGCACGTGGTGTCCGAGCAGGGGGTAGCGGTGGACCCATCAAAGGTTGAGGCAGTTGTTTCTTAGGCATCACCCAAGAATGTGGAAGAGGTTCGTAGTTTCCTTAGGCTGGCAGGTTACTATCGAAGGTTTGTACCCTACATCTCCTGAGTAGTAGCCCCTTTGATATCCTTGACCAAGAAGGACCAGGTTTTCGTGTGGAGTGAGAAGTGTGAGTTAGCCTTCATCTATCTGAAGGATAAGTTGGTCAATGCCCCAGTGCTGAGATTTCCAGAAGAAGGGACAACGTATGAGGTGTTTTGTGATGCTTCAGGACAAGGACTGGGATGTGTGTTGATGCAGTGACAAGGGGTGATCTCTTATGGGTCCAGGAAGCTACGCCCTCAAGAGCGTAATTACGCCACCCACGACCTGGAGCTTTCAGCGGTCATTTTTGCGCTAAATTTTTGGTGGCACTACCTCATCAGATAACGCTTTGTGGTCTTCACAGATCACAAAATCTTGAGGTATATCTTCTCCCAGTGGGACCTAAACACGCGACAATGGAGATGGGTAGAGTTCCTCCAGGATTACAACTTCGAGATCTATTATACTGATGGAATGGGTAATGTAGTGGCCGATGCCTTGAGCAGTAGGATGCAGAAGGATGCGGCCCGAGAGTCGGAGGATGACTAGAAGGTGATGGAAGAGTTGGATTCCTTACACCTGGATGCGAGGATGGATAGCGGTAGAGGCTACCTGTATCAGATGACAGTGCAGTCTTCTCTGTTGCAGTAAGTGGGGAATTCTCAGTGGGGAGACCCAGAGTGCGAAGTGATGCGTGACTGAGTTGACCAGGGCAATGCTCTGGAAGGATGGACGGAGGATGGTCAGAACCGGATGCTTTTCCAGGGAAGGTTTTTTGTTCAAGAAGTGATGCGTGGAACGTTTCTCAGTGAGTTCCACAGCTCACCCCTAGAAGTGCACCCTGGAGTGTCCAAGATGTACCTAGGACTGAAGAGATGGTTTTGGTGGCCCAGAGTTAAGCGAGCAGTCGAAGAATTTGTGGCCAAGTGCTTAGTGTGTCAGCAAGTGAAGGCTGAACACCGAGTTCCAGGAGGCCTACCGCAGTCTCTAGATGTCCCCAAGTGGAAGTGGGACGACATCTCGATGGATTTCATCACAGGACTACCCAAGGTCCAAGGGGGATACGGTGCCATCTGGGTGGTAGTGGACCGATTGACAAAATAGGCTCCCTTTTTGGCGATCAAGGAGTAGAGTGCAGTGGATGCTTTGGCGCGAAGGTACGTGGATGAGGTGGTGCGGTTGCATGGGATTCTGAGGTTTATAGTCTCGAATAGGGATGCACGGTTTACCTTGCGAGTCTGGAGAGGATTGCAGTGTGCTTTTGGAACCTAGCTGCGTCTTAGCACTGCTTTCTATCCCCAGACAGATGGACAGATAGAGCTCACCATCCAGACCTTGGAGGATATGCTGCGGGCATGTGTTCTGGACTCAGGAGGATCATGGGTACGATGCTTGACCCTGGTAGATTTTGCCTATAATAATAGCTACCACTCTACCATTGGTATGGCCCCGTTTGAATCCTTGTACGGGAGGCCATGCCGCTTAACTGTGTGTTAGACCGAAGTCGGAGAGGCGGGCATCCTTGGCTCGGAGGTGGTGCAGAGAACGACGGAGAAAGTTCAGCTTATATGGGGGAGGATGAAGGTGGCCCAGGACCGATAGAAGTCGTATGCTGATACCAGGAGGAGACCCTTGGAGTTTGAGGTTCGAGACCACATATTCTTGAAGGTCTCCCCTCAGAATGGACAACGAAGGTTCGGTAAGGGGAGTAAACTTTCTCTCAGGTTCATCGGGCCCTTTGAAGTGTTGCGGCGGGTCGGTGAAGTGGCTTATCACCTAGCGTTACCACTGCCGCTACTGAGGATACATGATGTCTTCCATGTGTCCTAGCTCCATCGGTATCTTCACAATGATTCACACGTCCTTGATTGGGGTGAGATGGACATCGAGGACGACGCGACTTTTGTGGAGAGACCGGTAATGATCAAGGATCTCAAGGAGAAGGTGATTTGTGGACGATCCATTACTTTGGTTCGTGTGTTGTGGAGACATGGTGGGCTTGAGGAGAGTACGTGGGAGAGGGAAGAACAGATGCATGCCCAGTACCCAGAGTTGTTTTAAGTTTTGTAATGTTCTGTTTGTTATACCTGTTGTGGTAGAAAGTTTTGGTCTTTTTTTCTATGAAATGTACTGGTTTTCTTTCCTCGGAATGTGTGTGAAAAGCCCTGGCTATGGGAGAGAGAACCTGACCCCTAATCAAGACGCATTTAGGTGTATGTGATTAAACTCATGCGGGAAAGTCAGTGCCGCCCAAAGCAGATAATATCTTGACATGGGGAAGGAGACTCCCCAACCCCCACATGCCTGGGCAGTTTGACATGATATGTTGCTTGGTTCTTGACAGAAGGGCGTTTTTAGTTAACAAGGGGTTTACTCCTAAGAGGTATCTTTCGAGGTGGTTGTTTGGACCCTCTCTTTCCTTCCAGATTGATTTGATTCTCGAGGATGAGAATTGTTGAAGAGGTATCTGATGTAATGGCCTGGGTTTTAGGGGTCCATTACTTTGTGAAAATCTCATGTTGGGTTTTCTTGTCTGGGAATCTTGGTGAAGTTTGGTGTAATGGTAAGCCTATTGGTATCCTTAGCCTACCAGAATCAGGCCTACCAGTAGCTCGGTCTACCGGTAGCCGCAGCCTACCGGTAGCTCTGTCTACTGGTAGCTCAGTCTACCGGTAGCTACAGCCTACCGGTAGCTTGGTCTAGCTGCAGCCTACTGGTAGCTCGGTCTACCGGTAGCTGCAACCTACTAGTAGCTCGGTCTACCCATAGCTATAGCCTACCGGTAGATCTCAGCTACCGGTAGCTGTCAGCCACCGGTGGTTCTCAGCTACCGGTGGCTCCGGCCTACCCCCGCGGGTTCTTTCCAGTAGTGCTCACAAATTGGGTTTTAAACCCTATTTTTTCCACTTTAAGCTTATTTTAAAGCCCGGTAATGCCCATGAACGTTTTAATTAAATATTTAATGAATTAAAGCTGGTTTGTACGCCGGTTTAAACCGCCTGACCTTTTTAATAACGTGTGGGGTGTCTCAACTGCATGGTCAACCCAAGACCCGCTCCTTACGCGGTTTCGTGTTCTAATCTCAACTGTCCCCGCCCTTATAAACAAAAAAGGGTTCTCCTGAGGTTTCTTTTCTCGATCACCCTATGATAGGAGTACCCTTCATTCAGACAAACAACTTTTCGCTCCGGAGAGCCGCATCGCTATGCGTGAAGTTCCACGCCCGGTCTAAGCGTCGATCGTTGATCAACAAGTAGGGAATATCTCCTTCGTCTCTGCTCTTTGTGTATCATGCGGGGTGGGCATGCTTTTGATTCTGTATAATTGGATGAAACAAACCTAAATGAAGATAATGAACGGATTCTATAAGAAATGAAGGGGGGATTTGATTGTTAACGGTGATCTGTTTTATGATCTTCTTTTCTGAATTTTGCGGGCTTACCCTACTAGAAATCATGTCCTATGGTGGTCTTTCTCTGTGCACTAATGAACCCCTGGTGTTGTTTTAAATTACTTGTTTTGTAATTGTGAAATCCTGCTGTGAAAAAGGGGATTGGTTAATCACGTATATCCGGCTAAATAAATTGAGGCACCAGGATCAATCCTTCTGTGATAACCCCGGTTAAAGCACACAAAAATTGAAATCATGGAGTGTGTTAAATATTATAAATATGAAAATACTGGCATGGCCCTGCTTTGTGTTGGTGGTAGTGGTTTGGTTATATCCTTTCACTGGCCGATTTCTGGGTGATGTGGGTGGGAATGGGATCCCCTGTTGTTATGGATTCAGTGGTTGTGAATTTTAAGACCGGGTGGTTACCTTGTTTATATCACGAATTGGGGTGGGATCCTCTATTGATGAGAAACCTTTGGGGGGGGGGACACGGGGTAGTGTCTTGGGGTTGTCTTTGGTTCCAGTACTTCACGGGATCTCACTTATCCCTTTGTTGTTGTGTCTTTACAAGAGAACCGGGTGTGAACACTTAAATTGACTTTTGGATGGATCTTTTCCTTAGTTTGTGCTTATGATATTATTTGTCCAGTAGTGCATAAAATTATTTAAACATTATTACTGAACAAGAAAACAATAATGGGAAAAATTGGTTTTGTTGGAGTGAGTCGTGACTCAGACTTGAGTGTTGTTTGTGTCCTTTAGGTTGGCTGAAGAAAAACCTAACTTTGGGTGAGTGCTTGTTACCTATATATATACTTGTAGTTTTGTGTTTCTTATTCGCGCCCCACCTAAGTTGATAACTTAGTGCCGAACACCCCCATTTCATGGGGGAGGGTGTTTTTACCAACACTATTATTAGTGGATGGTTATTAGCTCCTTTTCTGCTCCCTTTCCCGGATAGCCCAAGCATCTTCGGGCAGGCTGTGATGGCCTGAGGTCCATTATTAGCCCAAGAATCTTCGGGCAGGGTAGTGTGGTGGTTGTCCAGGTGTGTGCGGTAGGTGGTTTCCCAAGTGTCTTCGGGATGAGGACCAGGTGTCTTCAGGCGTGGCAGTGGATATTCTAGCCCAGGTGTCTTTGGGTGTGGTGGTGGTTGTTCTGGCCTAGGTGTTTGTAGGCGTGGTTACGTGTGACAGTTGTGGCCCAGGTGTTTGTGGGCGGGATTCAGCCGTGGTACTACGTGTGGTTGTGGCCTAGGTGTGTGCGGGCGGGTGTGGCAGTGGGACTGCGGTGATAATGGTGGGATTGGTTCGATGCGTAGGATGTCTCAATAACTAGTGGGAAAGTGGCGCGGGGTACCCAAACATCGATGTGCTATTTTTATATATATTACATGACTTTAGTTATTTGGGGAGTGTGCCTTGGTGAGGCTTGGGTGGATAGTTTACCTTGTTAGGTGTTTGGTTTACTCATTTTTCTCACGGGACTTTAGTACGTTCCCCTACTTGTGCACGAGAGTCTTTGGTTTTCCCTACTGAGTGTACTTGTATGCTCACCCTACATATATAAAACTGCTTTCAGGATTCCAGGAGGAATTCAAGGACCGCGCAGGACCTTACTAGCTCGGACCTTTGGGGTAGTTGCAGTTGCTTTTTTTCCTTTTTTGGTACTTACCCTTGTAGTCACTTTTGTACTTTGTGGATTTTACTTTTAGAACATGCATGTGGGAATGGTTTACTTTTGGCTTTACTTTTCTTTTAGTTTTGGTTTTGTTGGGTTTCATCATCTTATCTCCCGATCCTATAAAACAAAAAGGGTAATGCCTTCCATTTTTGTGTAATTTCCATACCATTGGTGCTAGTCTCCACTCCGGGACCTATAGATGGTGGGTTTTAGGGTTTATTATCTCTCCTTCAACTTAAACAAGGAAGGGCTAGGCAACCTGCTGACCCTTCCCTCCTTCTGGTGAAGGCGGGTCGTGACAGGAGGCATCCATATCTCATCTAATATGATCCACTAAAACAAAGATATATGTTGTATTTTGGTAGCATCTTTACAACCTCATGATAAAATTTCCTCCACCAACAAACTGGATCACTTGATATATTTTTTTAAAAATTAATTAACTTTAGAAACTTGCAATTATTTTTATATTATCATTCTCACAGTATATTGATCTTCAAAAGATCACGACCTTCTCAAGACATAAAATACTCAGGTATGAATACCTTATAAAATACTGATCACCTTTATTCTCAAATTTCACTAAAAACTATTAATACAAATTATATTGCATATGAAATTTTCAAAATTCATGTGTGTGTGATATAATTTGTGGATTTATCTTTTTTTATTTATATTATTTTATACAAATAAATTGTCACACTCCACACATTTCCTTATTATATTTCTTTCACAAATGCATATAGCAAAGAATATGAAACAAATATAATGTATTCATCTTACTTAATGAATATATATCATTTATAGTTCTATTTATTTATGAATAACTATTAAAACCTCAAAAAATACTAAACAACCATCAAGAACTTGGAACATGTTCACTCTAACTCATGAATTCATATTATCAAATTCATGGCTCACAAATCCAATGATACCACTTCAAGAAAATAAAAATACAATTCATAGTTATATGAAAATTTTAGTATATTTGTATAGATATAAGAATGTGATATATATATATATATAATCACATGCTTGTGATACTAGATCATCCTTCATGTTATCACAAAAATAATTGGGAAGAATAGTATGAACTTTGATAGAACCCTCCCACGAAATCATAGTACGCTTGAGTCTTTGTATATCACTATCAATATTATCTCAAATTAATATTACAATATTAACTACACATGAGATAATCTAGTTGTATTTATATAAAAAACCAACCAACATACTTCTCCACATCAATATATTATGTGAATTTCCTCACTTATTCTTGTGTACAGCTCCATAACTCTTTCACACACCGACTCATTACATGCATTTTTCAATTGAAAAATCAACATCTTAGAAAAATGTAGCTACTATATTCCTTCAACATAAGCCATTTTTTAAAATATGTTTTCATAATAAATCATAATTCGTGAATGATAACCTTCACTACACTTTTGTTTTAAGGTTATCCTCCATTATAGAACTCATTTGCGATCTCATTTCATAATTTCAAGCATATAATGAACTAAGAAAGGATCATCAACACTCTTATAATGGTTAAAAAAGATCATAATTGGATATATAAAAATCAAAAACATTGATCAATTTTAAAATGTTTTACCACCAATGAATATTTATTCATGTAGATCCCTTCAATGGTCTATGGTTGAAGATGATCCCGGTGCTGATTAGATGGACCAGATAAAATAGATTAGATGGTCATTACTCTTTTTTAAATTTTTTAAATGAAGGAACAATGTCATTAATCATGGGACCCCAAATTTATCTTTCACATATTCATGTACCTCTTTATAATTACATTCATTCCCTTTATTGTTCCTGTTTTATTATTGGGATATACTCCAGCTTTCGGTAGTACTAACACATGTCAACACCCCTCCATCATTGTGTCTCTCTGTATGGTGGTTCCACTTGATTCTATGAGAACTATGTACATTCTATTCATTCCTAAAAATCAATCTCTCACCTATTCCACCAAATATTACCTAATTTATTTTCCTCCCATCTAGTCTACCAAGGTCTTATATTTTTTGTTGAGTTGGATCCATTTATGGCTAATAGATGGCCTATTTAAGGTATAAGTCCAACTCATAAAACATTGTGAAAACTAAGTATGCAATTCCACCACACCTCCTCAAATATAAATATAATTTTTTCATAATTATCCATTTAAATATTCTTTAAATAACCTAAAATATTCCCATGGAAAACATGTTTCTTATGGTCTTTTCAATACCATCTTCCCAGATCTTCAAATATTCCTCATTTTTATGAAAAAATTTTAATTTCAAACCACCAATGAAACATGTTATAGAAATTAATAATAGGGGAAAAATCATCAAAATTAAGTTGATGAGGTTTTCATAACAATAATCCAAGAATCATCAATTGTGTCAGCACATATTGACATCTTCTCACAACAATATCAGTTAAAATTATTGAAAAAAATACAATTATCTCAAATGGAACATTATCTATCATTTTTTATTTTTTTTCAATAATGCTAAAAAAATCATACTTTAATATGTATGATCTTATTTTTTTTTCATATAAACAATGAATATAATGAATGCATAGAGGATATCTCTTCTCATCAATCATCTGTATCTCCCATTAGGATGATACCACACAATTTATTTTGAAAATTTTCTTTAGCTATCCAACTATATGTCTATGTGGAAAAAACTGTTGTAGAAAATAATAGTTCATAAAAAATGTGGTAAATTTTTTCTATAAACATACATGCATTTGATTCTAATCTTAGATAACTCTAGGTTTGTACATTAAAGTAACTTAAATAAATATTTTTATCATTCACTCATCTAAAAAATCATATTTGAAATCTATGTTGAAAAATATATAGATCCCCCTTTCTATCTCAATATTAACTATATTTTGATAATAGTTTTTCAAAACTACCCAAATTATGAATTTAACTTTGATTATAATTCTTAATTTAAAAATATGTTTTATAAATTCCATATTCATAGAGTTTATGAATATTTGACATCTTGAAATCGTTCATGCTCCCCCTCAGGAGATTCACCATCCTCATTTAATAACCAACATGTTAATTAAAATCATATATATATATATGATAATATGGATGGAATGGTTTGTTCTTCAAACATATTACTTAGGATGATAGTTTCCTCCCATCCTTGCCTTGTCCTTCATATAATTGATCACAAATTTGGATGAGTTAACCTTCTCATTCATATTCTTTATTAGTTATATTCTCACATTATTCCCATGAGTTTTTTATTTATGTGGGAAATCCTTCTCCACCATTCTATTATAGTAACATTATTTTATTCTAATTTTATATACATTTTAAACAAATCATCTA
This sequence comes from Viscum album, assembly GCA_963277665.1. Taxonomy (NCBI): domain Eukaryota; kingdom Viridiplantae; phylum Streptophyta; class Magnoliopsida; order Santalales; family Viscaceae; genus Viscum; species Viscum album. The sequence goes on along the minus strand of OY728128.1, from coordinate 805,124,728 downwards.
TAATTGGGAAGATAGTCAAACATATCTTCATATCATTCCCATCCCATTCTTACTAATTCTTTTGATTGTCTAGATCATCACCAGTAGATCAATTCTTATGATATTTGTAACGTCCCGGTTCCGGGTGCCACTCAACAGGTGCCCCAAACCCGGTTCACCACATGACCTCAAGCGCATTTCCCCAAACGCCAGAAGCTGCTGACTAGCAGCGAGGGACTAGGTCTGATAGTGGAGAAACTATGCCCTCATTTTTCAAAGTGTAGCGCAGCAGAATATAAAATAAACATATAACAACAACGAAAGCAATAAACCATACACATTTAATATAACAACAGCAGTAAAAGAAAACCAAACAGTTATATAGATATGATGAAACATGTCTCAAGTTCTAAGAAAATATCCAGAACATGTTACATAGTAGTAAAATACAATATAGAGTACATAAAAACAAAAATGGAATATCCAGTAGCATAGCGAGCCTAAGCCCGGTCCAATGCTCCCCTACTCCTCAGCAGCACTCAAGTACCTGTATAAGGACTCTTTCCCTTATCTATACCTGCAGAAACGTAATTTTTTTGGGCTGAAAAGCATGAACCAAATAGGGTGTGAGAAATATATCTTAGTAGGCAACCACCAAAGGCCCGTCCCCAACTGGGTGTACACATGCAACAACAGTGTGCAGTAATAAAACGCAATAAAGTAAGAAGTACTGATAGAAACTAACTTAACCAGTTATATTTCCATTTTAATATCCATTTTATCATTTAATTTAATATACCACCATAGTTAATCTTCTAAGTAAATAGCCAATGTCCTCAGACACGTAAACCCCTACCCTTTGGTAAAGAGTATCCAACACAAGAATCTGCCCACAGGCATACGGTATTTTCCCACAGGCGTAGGAAGTGTCACCCATAGGCACAAAATAAACTGCCCACAGGCATAAAAGAAGTTTACCATAGGCTAAGTAGTACAATGCCCACAGGCTAATCAAAACACCGCCCTCAGGCTAAACAGGTAACCAGGCCATGCCCAACATGTAAATAAACGTTGACAAGCAATTTCCTCTCAAGGAAATTTCACAATCATTACTTTAGAAGAATAATATAAAAAAGGCATACCCTCGGGTATCCTGGACAAAAAGCTAAATAGAGGAACGCACCGCCGGGGGGGTCCTGGATCCAAGCACTGATCCCAAACAATAGTTTTACAATTTTATTTAATAACCTATAAAATTCTAGGTATTAAAATAGCCACGACCTCAGCCACACGACACCCCAAACATGGGTTCGTAGCTCAAAAACACACAAAGCACATAGCAGTTGGAAAACTAAACACCAAGCCACTTACCTTTAACGCCAACAGATGTTATACGTGAACGTCGATTGCAGAAACACCCAAGAATGATGTAGATTTGATGAAGAAGAAAACCCATTCAAACGTAAATAACTTTCCCTCAAGAAAGAATTTGTATGAACGGCTTAGGGAGAGCATAGGGAATACCCATGCGGTTCCAACGAGATCATCCGAGGTGGAAACAGATTCCAGAAGAACACTCAGCAGATCTTTAAAGGTTCGGCCATCCCCTCCCGCTCCTTCCTCCGGTTCTAAGCCTTCCCTGTGAACAGGGAAGGCTACTGCCCATTTTAAGTGAAAAAAGTACACAGCATGTACTTCCAAGTACACGGCGTGTACTACCTTCATTTAACTATTCCTATGGCGGCACCTCCTCACTTTTCATCCGTTGACATGAGTACACGACATGTACTCCCGACTACACAGCGTGTACTATCGCCCAGCTGGTGGCTGCTCCACCGCCTTACTGTTTTGGCCTACCGACTGACTACATGGCATGTAAAGGACCACTACACGACATGTAGTTAGTTTCTACACCCTTCATCCCTGGCTTGGCCATACACCCCATGTACCCATCCCACACGGCCAAAAGTACACAGCATGTGGACAAAGTACACGGCATGTACTTTCCAAATTTGGGATTTTCCCCATTTTTCATATTTTCCCAAAAACACTTAAGGAAAAAAGAAAATAAGAAACATGTACCTCAAAATAAGAACCGAGTTCTTAATAAATTCCCCCCCTTAATGAAATTCATCCTCGAATTTCCCTTCCAAGGGTGGAAAAGATAAAGCCATGAACAACTTCGACCACAGAGCATGTACATCGGTCTCCCGCTCCCAGGTTTCATCCTACACTCAGCCATGCTGCCATATCACCCGTACGAGAGAAACTAACCAACCTCAAAGAACCTTCGTGCTCATTTCAACGATATGAATCAGATGATCCTCGAAGGACACATCCATCTGAAGCTCAACCTCCTCGGGCTGAAGGACATGAGACGGGTCTGAATGATAGCGGTGCAACTGAGATACATGGAAGACATCATGCATGGCCGGATACCTCTGACTTAACTGCAACCAATAAGCAACCAGACCGACTCTCTCCAGAATCTCAAATGGACCCACATACCGCGGTGAAAGTTTACCCTGTCTCCTAATCCTCTTGTGTCCCAGCCTCGGTGAAACATGCAAGAAAACCTGATCCCCAACCACGAACTCCAAAGGTCATCTGTGGCGATCAGCATATGATTTATGACGAGACTGTGCAGTATCCATCTGCTTCTGAATCAACCGGACCTCCTTAGAAGTCTCCTGCACGAGACGTGGTCCTAGTAAAGCTGCCTCACCTACCTCTAACCAGCACAAAGGTGATCGGCATGGCCTACCATATAAAGCCTTGTATGGTTCCATTTCAATAGTTTCCTGAAAACTATCGTTATAGGCAAACTCGACTAAGTGTATATGCTTCTACCAAGATCCCCCAAAGTCTAGGATGCATGCATGTAGCATGTCCTCAAGCACTTCTATCGTACGATCTGACTGGACATCGGTCTGAGGGTGGTAAGCTGTGCTCAGAAGCACCTGTGTACCCAGTTCCCTAAGAAAACTCTGCCAGAAACAAGACGTAAAACGTGCATCCCTATCTGAAATGATAGAACGAGGGAACCCATGAAGACGTACGATCTCTCAAATATACAACCTTATGATCTCTTAAACACCGAAGGTTTCCTTGATCGAAAAAAGTGAGATACCTTCGTGGGTATATCCACAAAAACCCTCACGACATCATTTCCTCTAGGTGACCTCGGAAACCCAGTCACAAAGTCCATCACGACATCATCCCATTTCCACTTCGGGATGGGTAACTGCTGTAACAGTCCATCTAGTCTCTGATACTCCGCCTTCACCTGCTGATAGGTGGAACATCTCATAATAAAACCAGCTACTTCTCTCTTTATACTCGGTCACTAGTACTGATGTCTCAAGTCACGGTACATCTTGGTGACTCTGGGATGAACTGCCCAAGCTGAAGCATGAAACTCTTGCATCAGCTCCTCGCATATATCCCCTGGAACCCACACTCGTCCATGGAAATTAAATACCTCATCACCACCTATTGTACACCCAGGAGGAGGGTCCTCACTTGCCACTGACTCCCGTAGAACTAGGCCTTCTGAATCAGATAGTTGTCTCATCCTCACTCTATCCAGGAGGGTATAAGTCACAACTAAAGATGAAAGATATGTTTTCCCCTGACTATTGTGCACCTTCAGATGTATCTCATAGAACAAATGCATGAGCTACCACTCGCCACTGGCCTCCTACACAGCCTGTATTTGAGTCTTTCTGCTCAGTGCATCAGCTACTGCATTACCTTTACCAGGTGTATAGGCAAGATAAAAGTCGAAGGACTGTAGGTATAAAACCCACCTTCACTGTCTTAGATTCAAGTCACACTGAGTAAAGATGTACTTGAGACTTTTTTGGTCCATGAACACAACAAAATGTTCTCCCAAAAGGTAATGTCTCCAACAACGCAACGTATGCACAACTGCAGCCAACTCGAGATCATGTGTCGGGTAATTCCTCTCATCTGGCCTCAACTGCTGAGATCCATATGCAACAACATTATCTCCCTTCATCAACACTGCTCCCAGCCCAATAACTGATGCATCACAGTAAACTGTATAGCTCTTCCCCTACTCTGGGATTATGAGGATCAGTGCTGATGTCAACCTTCATTTCTGGTCTTGAAAGGTTGTCTCACAAGCTTCAGTCCAAAAAAACTTCACACCCTTCTTAGTCAAACCTGTCAATGACACGACTAAGAGGGAGAAGTCCTGGATGAAACGTCTATAGTAACCAGCCTTCCCTAAGAAACTCCGTATCTCAAACACGTTCTTAGGCTGCTCCCAGGAAACTACTGCTCTCACCTTCTCTGGGTCTACTACAACTCCTGCCTCTGAGATGATATGACCCAGGAAGTGAATATGGTCCATCCAAAAGTGGCACTTTGAGAGCTTAGCATATAGCCAATGCTCTCTCAGTGTACTCAATACAATCTCAAGATGGGTGGCATGGTCATGTCGAGTGTGAGAGTAAAACAAGATGTCGTCCACGAATACTACCACAAAAGAGTCCAGATAAGGATGGAACACATGATTCATCATAGCCATGAAAACCGTTTGTGTGTTCGTGAGTCCAAACGGAATAACCGTATACTCGTATAGACCATACCTGATCCTGAAAGCTGTGAGAGGTACATCATATGGTCTAACACGCAGCTGATGATATCCTGATCTAAATTCAATCTTTGAGAACACTCGTGATCCAAGAAGTTGGTAAAAAATATCATCAATCCTCAGCAAAGGATATCGGTTCTTAACCGTCAACTGGTTCAGCTTCTGATAATCCAAACAGAGTCTAAGAGTACCATCCGCCTTTTTTTGTAAAAAGGACCGGAGAACCCCAAGGAGAAGTACTGGGTTGGATAAAACCCTTTTCCTATAACTCCTCTAACTGTCTCTTGAGCTCCTGAAACTCAGGTGTAGCCATCCTATAAGGTGGAATGGACACCGGTGATGCTCCTGAAACTATCTTGATAGAGAAATCCACCTCATGCTCCAAAGGAAGACCTGAAAAGTCGTCCGGAAAGACATCCCTGAAACGATCAACCATTGGAGGGAAATCCATCTGACAAGTCCCATGGTCGTCTAGATATAAGATTTCAATCTGGGCTGTTAATCCACCACACCCACGATGCTCTGGTCCAGCTCGACTCGCCTGAACATCCCACTCACCTTTGTATAGGAACTCTCTGCCCTCTAGTGACGTGAAACACACCCTATGACGATAGAAGTCTACAAATGATCGAAATGGAACCAACCAGTACATCCCAAGAATGACGTCATATACTGTCATCTCTAATACATAGAGGTCCCAAAGAAAGTGACACCCACTAACCTCGAGGGGGAACTCCTTTCACTAATGCACACCAGCCGTTCTAGTTCCCAACGGAGTGTCTAGCGTCATGATATCAAAAGAAGTAGAAACACATAGCCCAAGGCTCTCCACAATGGGTACAAATATGAAACTATGTGTAGCACCCATATCAACAAGTACTAAAGACAAGACAAAAGCTACTAGAATAGTACCTCTGAATGTAGAAGGTCCGGGATCCTGCTCCTGCTGGGTCTGTTGCACTGCATATGCTTGCCCAGTGCCGCGACTCTGCGATATAGCCTGGCTACCCTGAGCTGTCCCGCCCTACTGCCCCTGAGATCCTAGTGTCTGGATACCACGACCATGACCACCATCTATTCCTGCACGCCCAAACGTATTCCAGTTCCCCGACTGGTAAGAAGCTGTTGGTCCTACTCCCGCACGCGGAGTCTGCACAGAACCCCTCTCACTAGCCATCGGTGGAAACGACCTGCAAAAGTGCTGCAGATGACCCATCCTGCCGCAAGCTTAGAACTCCACTGGGTCTCGTGGACACTCTGGCCTCTTGTGCCCCTCTCTACCACACTGGTAGCACATGACCTGTCCACCTGAAGCATTTGTATGACTGGTACTGCCACCCTGAGAGAAGTCCACCTGTCTCTTCCTCTTGCCATAAGAAATAGTACCAATAACTGGTGATGAACTGCCCTGGCCCACACCACTAGATTCCCACAGGTTCCTCTCTGTGATCAATTCCTGATTCACAATATCATGTACAGTAGACAACCTGAAAACATTCACCAGTGCCCGAATGTCATACCGAAGACCATCCTCGAAGCGTCTAGCTCATAGTGTCTCATCGCACACCAAAACATGTGCAAAATGCTGAAGCTCGGTAAAGCGAGCAGAATAGTCCATCACCGATATAGCACCATGCTACAGATTCATGAAATCTTGAGCTCTATCTTCCCTCAGCATCTCCAGAAAGAAAAAGTCATAGAAGACTGCCTGAAAATATTCCCACGCCATGTCCCTGTGATGCTCTATCTGGGTGGTAACATCCCACCACCTCTTACCGGAAGCACGCAGCATATATGTCGCGAGCTTGACCCTCCGCCCTGGAGGCGTCTCAAGATGCTTGAAAATAGTCTGCATCGATCCAAGCCAAGACTCCACAGCCTGTGGTCCACCATCCCCTGAAAACATAGGCGGGTGCTGCTGTTGGAATATACGTGTCAGCTCAGCCATAGATATGGTAGCCGACGGTGCTCCTTGAAAGGTCTTCAAGAACTGCAATAAGACTTCACGGAACTACACCTCCGTGCCTGTGTTCGGTATAACAGCTGGTGCCGCATTTGGCTCTATTGGTTGATCAACTGGTAGCACATGGCCCACCATCTCTGGAGTATACTCGTTGCCACTCTCCTGGTGAACAACGCGCGGTCGTCTAGGCGGCATGACACTACAAGGTCAAAAACATGCCTTAGAGAAATATTATCAAAGACTGAAAACGAAGAAACCCAAAAGGGAACAGGAGGAAGAAGGCATTCAAAATTTTCAAAACAAGACTGCATGCCGTGTATACTGACTACACAACATGTAATTGACTTCCTTTCCCTGCCCGGGTCCTTCTACACGGCTGAGCCACACAGATCCTACTGACCAAAAACTACACGGTGTGTATAACATCTACACGGCGTGTATGGTGAAAATTTTCCAACTGCCCGTGTTGTCTGTGACATGGCCGACTACTCGGCTTGACACTACACGCCGTGTTACACCCACACACGACGTGCACACCACCCCGTTTTCTAGTCACACGGCTAACTCCACACGGTCTGTCATCGGAAAAGACTACACAGTGTGTCCCATAGGTACACGACATGTTCGAGGAGATGTGACACCGACCCGTGTTGTTAGTTACATGGCTGAGTCCCTAGGTCACACTACACGGCATGTCCATCATTGACACGGCGTGTTTGTCTCAAGTTCCCCTCCGTCCGTGTTTTCTAGTTACACATGCGGACTCCGGGTCCATACTACACGGTGTGTACAGAAGCTACACGGAGTGTTCGCCCCAAGATCTTCTCTTCCCGGTGTCGCCACCCACACGGTTTGTGACACGATAAGATACTATAAGGCGTGTACTAAAAAAGTTTGTTTTTCTTCCCGAACAGAAGGCCATACACGGCGTGTATATTATCTACATGGCATGTATACTGGGTTTCCAGACAGTATGCCTCAAGAACTTCTTTGGAACCCAGAAAATATCTAGAAACAACACCTAAGTGTCAAATTCTGACTCGTGAGGGCCCATACTCCCCACGAATCAATGTCTGACATCTGATCTGTGTTATAACAAAATAAATAGTCAATGAACCACAAAATTCCGGTAAATGGGGGCCCATACTCCCCAAAAACCAATGTTTGGCGTCCATTCTATAAAAAATCTCACACAATAATACCCTATCACATAACAGGTATTTATCAAGATGCTATCACAACAACATGCTATTCTAGCACCACAACTATCACAACAACATGCAATTTCTAATGCACTTACATGGCATGGAACTATGCATGGGATATGATTTATAGTATGTGCCTATATGATGAATGAGATGGAATACCCTCATCTCATCGGGTTTCAACTAAATAGAACCCATAGATAAAATATAAACATCACAATTCCAAGTGCGTCACCCAACGGTGAAATCATATCAACTGTAAATTACAAAATCAGTAAAAGTACAATACGTGGTAAATCGGATTTCCCCTATACACGGGTTAGATACACTTAGGAAAATCTTATTAACAACCACCGTTCTCTTCCTAGTACTGACTAAGGCTCCAAATAGTCATTCAAAGAAAAGAACTCCTCTGATACCACTTTGTAACGTCTCGGTTCCAGGTGCCACTCAACGGGTGCCCCGGACCCAGTTTTCCACATGACCTCAAGCGCATTTCCCCAAACGCCAGAGGCTGTCGACTAGTACTGAGGGCCCAGGTCTGATAGTGGGGAAACTATTCCCTCATTTTTCAAAGTGTAGCGCAACAAAATATATAATAAACATACAACAATAGTGTAAGCAATAAACCATACACATTTAATATAACAACAACAGTAAAAGATAACCAACCAGTTATATATATATGATGAAACATGTCTAAAGTTTTAAGAAACCAGCGAGAACATGTTACATAGCAGTACGATACAATACAGAGTACAAAAAAACAAAAACGGAACATCAGGTAGCATCGTGAGCCTAAGCCCGGTCCCATGCTCCCCTGCTCCTCAGCAGCACTCAAGTACTTGTATAAGGACTCTTGACCTTATCTATACCTACAGAAACGTAATCTGTTTGGTCTGAAAAGCATGACCCAAACAGGGTGTGAGAAATATATCTCAGTAGGCACCCACCAAAGGCCCATGCCCAACTGGGTGTACACATGCAATAATAGTGTTCAGTAAAAAAACACAATAAAGTAAGAAGTAATGATAGTAAATAACTTAACCAGTTATATTTCCATTTTAATATCCATTTAATAATTTAATTTAAAATACCACCACAGTGAATATTATAAGTAAACAGACAATGTCCTCAGACACGTAAACCCCTACCCTCAGGTAAAGAGTATCCAACACAAGAATCTTCCCACATGCATATAGTATTTTCCCACAGGCATATTAAGTGTCACCCACAGGAACAAAATCAACTGCCCACAGGCATGGAAGAAGTTTCCCACAGGCTAAGTAGTACAATGCCCATAGGCTAATCACAACACTGCCCTGAGGCTAAATAGGTAACCGGGCCATTCCCAACAAGTAAATAAACATTCACAAGTAATTAATCTCAAGGAAATTCCACAATAATTACTTTAGAGGCATAATATAAACAAGGCTTACCCTTGGGTATCCTGGACAAATGGATAAACAGAGGAACTCACAGCCGGGGTGGTCCTGGATCCAATAACTGATCCTAAACAACAATTTTACAATTTTATTTAATCACATATACAATTCTAGGTATTAAAAGAGCCACGACCTCAGCCACACGACACCCCAAACATGGGTTTGTAGCTCAAAATCACACAAAGCACACAACAATAGGAAAAATAAACACCAAGCCACCTACCTTTAACGCCAACAGACATTATACGTGAACGTCGATTGTAGAAATTCCCAAGAACGACGTAGATCTGACGAAGAATAAAACCCATTCAAACGTAAATAACTTTCCCTCGTGAAAGAATTGGTAAGAAAAGATTAAGGAGAGAAAAGGGCTTACCTGTGTGGTTCCAACGAGATCTTCCGAGGAGGAAACAGATTCCAGATGAACACTCAGCGGATCTTCAAATGTTCGGCCGTCCCCTCCCACTCCTTCCTCTGGTTCTAAGCCTTCCCTGTGAATAGGGGAGTCTACTGCCCATTTTAAGTGAAAAAACAAAGTACAATGCATGTACTTCTAAGTACACAACATGTACTTCCTTCATTTAACTGTTCCTCTGGTGGCACCTCCTCACTGTTCATCCGTCGACATGAGTACACGGCATGTACTCCCAACTACATGGCGTGTACTGTTGCCCAGTTGCCGGCTGCTCCACCGCCTTACTATTTTTTTAAAGACCTGTAAAATTCAAGGGAAATTTTTTCTTACTTTTCTTTGAGATTTTACAAGAATGCAGTTTCTGACGGCACCTGATTCCGAGGTCCGGTGTGTCCGGAATTTCTATCCTAAGTTTAGCTCGGGTACGTTCAATGAACGAACGAGCGGGAAATTCTAACTTTTGAACCAGTGCTCGGAATCGAATTCTGAGGGCACTGATGAAACCACATCGTCGGTAATTTCTTATGAACGCCTATTTCGGAGTTGCGTTTACTCGAGAGAAGTTGATAAAAATTGTGGAAGTTAAAAATAAAAATTTAACAAAAATTTTTATTTTACTCTAAGTGTTTAATCCTTTGGAAGGAAGTTGGGTAACTACCCAACCTCCCATGGGAGGTTATGAGGGTGGTGGGGCCCACACGAACCCCACCCCTTAATATCCTTTAACCCCCTCAACTCACCATTAATATTGTTAACTTAAGTTAATAACTTATGACATTAATGTAGTGAGTTTAATGTGAGTTTTTGAAATTCAAACACTTGAATTTCAAAAGCCATGTTGAGTTATTAAATTAAGTGTGGCTTAATTTATTTTGGGTTAGTTCCTTTGTTGCTTGAGAGGACTTGGGGGAAAAAGAAGGCAAGAAGCTTAGATATCATATTCTTCATCTTCGACGAAGAACGCGAAAAAAGAACGATTCCCAACGAAGAATGCTGAGCCCTCGGAGACCGTTTACCGCAACGCCATACCCGCGACGCGCCACCCTTTGTTCTTCTTCCCATGTCAAAGGAAGGGAGATGACGATCCATCTCAGACAATCTCCGTCAAACGTCTTCAAATTCTCTTTCCGTGACGTCTCTTCCCGCGACGGTTTCTCTGCGACGAATTTTCTCTGCGACGAAAACCTCGTTCAAGCTGCGCTCGAGGTAGGGGGTTTACGTGTTTTCTATACGTGATTCTCTTCCGTCTTTTATCCGTGTCTATTTGGACCGCATGATATCAGTTAACGGGAGGAGGCCGGACCGCACAAACACGGCCATCCCCCTCCCTTATTATTTTTCTTATTGTTGCAGATCGAGCGGCAAGGATGCGCGACATCGTCACACCGCGCAGGATCGAGCGGCAAGCACGCGCGACATCATCACACCGCACGGGATGGAGTGGTAAGAATGCGGGACATCGTCACATCGCGCAATCAAATTTTTAAACTCTCGTGTGGGGGTATTTGATTGCAAGGGGTTCATATAATTTATTTTGGATAAATTATACCCTCTTCATGATTAAAACCATGTGTTTATTATTTTCTAGTTGATAACACCTAACGCGGAGGACGCGGGCCGAACAAACACGACCCGACAACCCTCCGCAGCTTGTTTACCGATGTGCGGATCAATGGACGATGAAAAAGAAGGCCGCTATGGCGTTTGAATCCCTTCGCAGTGAAGGTCGGGTCCCGGGAAGACCATTGCCGAAGAAGGAAGGAGAAACGGACCACCGGAGCGCGTCCGGTGGTCCGCGGAAGGTGGTGGCGGCGCGCCACGCCGGCGCGGCGGCGGCGTGCTGCCGGAAGGACGGCGGCGGCGGTTCGCCGCCGGCTTCAATCAGCGGCGAGGGAGGGGGGGGGGAGCCGCGCACCCTGCTCCGCGGTTTCCGCTCGGCCGCGCTGGCCAAGCCGCGGCTGGCCGGTCGGGCCGGGCCGGGCCTATCCGGGTCGACCCGGTTCGGGCCGATCCAGGGGGGTCGGGCCGGGTCGGTCCGGGCCTAGACCCCCCGTTTTCAGACCCTCTTTGATCTTTTGCCCATATCTTGGGCTACAGACCTCCTATCGACGCACCGTTAGTTGCGTAGAGATCCTTGGAACGAGAAGGGAGTTTTGGTATATTATACTCAATGTTTCGGAATACTTTGGGTTCGGCCGGTTTGGTTCAGATACGAAACCAACCGGGACCTCGGAGCGGAAACACTCATATCTTGAGCTCCGGATGTCCGATTGACATGCCGTCGACTTTGATGGATTCCTATAAGTGAGACGGATCTTTTAGCTTACTCTGCTTGAGGTTTAGATTCCATTGGAGTGCGGTTGGGTTGGTTCGCTCATGAAACCAACCGAGCCCCTGGAACGAAAAATCCAATAACTCACAGACCGGGTGTCCAATTGACGCGCCATCTATCTCGTTGAATTCCTCTAAGTGAGATGGAACTTTTGGCATACTTCGCCTGAGTTTTGGTTTCTTTTGGATAGTGGCCGGGTTGGATCGTACCCGAAATTCAACCGGGCCCCTGGAACGGAAAAGCTGATATCTTTAGGACCAGACGTCTGTTTGACGAACCGTCAGCGGTGTTGGTGATCACGTTGAGAAACAATCCCTATGGGTATACCCTATGAGAGTTCGGGGTACAGTTGAGATACGGCCAGGTTGGTTCGCACTCGAAACCAACCGGGCCCCTGGGACGAAAAGGCTAATAACTCCCAGACCGGATGTCCGATTGACGCGCCGTCTGTTGCGTTGAGACCCTTATGACGAGGCGGTCCTTTGAGATAAATCTTAGTGGGAATTTGTGATACTTGGAGTATTAACTAGTAGCTCGTGGAGCGGTCCCTCCCAGAGATGAGCATACGGAGTACGAAGACCGTGTAGACGACTGAGACCTGACGACTGCTTGACTGACTCGACTTGGAGTGAGTCGACTAGCCCAGTGGACGGAGCGCCCGGTATTTGGCGGAAGACCCACAGAGGATGGAGCACCTGGTAGTTGGCAGCAGACCCGCGGTACTCGACCGGAGGAGTACCTCTATAGGATATTAGGGGGAGCACCCGATATTTAGCGACAGACCCATAGCGGACAGAGCGCCTAATATTTCACAGCAGACCCGCAGTACTCGACAGGAGGAGTACCTCAGAGACTTGGATTAGTGAGCAGTAACTCAGAGTCATGACGGGACCACTGTACACTCCAGAGACGGGGCTCTTCAGCAGTTACGGTTTCGATAATGAAAATCCTAGTTTGAGTTGAGTCTATGAACTTTGTGTTTCTTCATGATTGAGGTTAGTTACTTGATAAATTAGGTATATGTATGGGAATATACCTGGGTAGTGGTTATCCGTTGATTTCATAATCCTTGTGTTTCCTCATGATTGAGATGGGTTACTTGATAACTTAGGTATATGTATGGGCATATACCTAAGTAGAGGTTATCTGTTGAGATCTTCTTTGTGGTTATCCTTGTTGGGTTTAGTGAGACCTTGAGGGTCTCGGGGTCCCTACTGAGTATCGATATACTAACCCCTGCACGGGATATGGCCGCACCTCGTTGTGTTGGTTGCAGACGACGAGCAGTGCTAACGGAGGCCGAGTGCTCAAGGACTGGATGGTACTCGGAGGTGGACTACACGACGAGTCAGTATCCGGAGGAGGACTTCACGGCGAGACGACACGCGGAGGAGGTTGACGGGCGAGAGCGTTGTGGAGGCTATCTGTACCTACCCTTCAGGTAGGATCCGTGGTGGACGATCCAGGAGCTGCGCCATCTATACCTACCCTTTAGGTATGATCTGAGGAGGAGGACCCAGGAGCCGCTTCCGTCCTTCCAGCTGTTGTCTTTTCCTGTTGTACTTTGTTCAGTTGTAGTTTAACTTTCATTTGGGTTTGTATTCTGGCCCATTTACCTTTCAACACTTCTCTTTGTACTTAGTGTTTTACTTTCACTTGTACTCTGTGGTGTTTTGTTTACTTTTATAAAGGCAATGCCTTCCTAGTTATTGGGATTTACGCCTTTGGTGCTAGTCGCCAGCCCCTAGGTTATGAAAGGCAGGCTTGGGGTAGTCACGGCACGGGCCCCGAGGACGGGTCGTGACAAATTGGTATCAGAGGAGTTCGGTTCTACCGCAGAACTTGGGAATCTGTTCTTTTTCTATGTGAAGAAATAGTGTTTAGCGTATTGGGTGTGGATATCAGTCCAGGGAGTCCAGTGTTGGTGCGGCGGCCGATGTATCCGTACACTAGGACCCTGACTTCTGATTTCCGACTTTGTGTCCGAAAACACTGATTGTGTGTGTGTTTCCAGAAGTTTTTAAATATCATCCCAAACCAGGTCAGCTCACCAGGTATAAATCTTTTCACCGTGTCATGTTTGTTTCTTTCAGGATGCATCCTCGCAGACAACCAGCTAAAGCCCCGAGAGTTGTTCGTACTGACAGCCCGCCGAGCGATGTGGCCTCAGTACAAGGCTCTATCATAGTTGAGGCACTAGCAGGCGCACCAGAGGTACTACAACCTGTTGGGCCACCGATGCCACCGGCCCCAGTAGCAGAGGGTGCACGTCGCTTGAGCGCACTGCACGAGTTACAACACCAGAGGCCACCCAGGTTTTGGGGAGAGACGGACCCGCAGGCGGCTGAGGATTGGCTGGAGGCTATGGTGAGAGTCTTCAGGCTAGTGGGGACGACGACAGACTTCATGGTGATCCTTGCTGCCAGCCTTCTTTAGGAAGCAATATTCAGATGGTGGAGCCTGATGCTCCAGATGCATGACGAGGAAACACTTCTTTGGGAAGACTTCGAGAGCCTTTTCCGGGCAGATTTTGTACCAGCCACCCTTCGAGCAGTGCGTATACAGGAGCTACTTCAGCTACGGCAGGGCATCATGACAGTGGCACAGTATTCAGTGAGGTTCACATACCTTTCGTGCTACTCCACAGATATGGTACGAGACCTGTTCTTCAGGGCCCGAACCTTTGAGCAGGGGCTCAGGTGGGAGATTAGAGCTTCTGTTGTTTCTCACAGCATTCCGACCTAGACAGGGGTGTTGGAGAGAGCCCTCCTAGTGGAGAGTTTCCTTGCTGAGCAGTCTCCAGCAGACAACCCACCACTAGCCGGCTTACGGCAGAGTCTTCTACAGCAGACAATAGACAGATGACGTAGAGGTCCAAGAGGACCAGACCTACCAGTGGCCGACTGCACAACTCAGGTTCAGTTGTGTGGGGGAACCAGGGTGGAGTCAGAGCCAGTCATGCCGAGAGTGGACAGTGTTACTCCTGCGGCGGGATTGGTCACATGGCACGTGACTGTCTGACCCTCCATGCAGATGACCAATAGTTGAATGAAGAACCTCCCAGGCAGGGTCATAGGTTCGATAAGGGCAGACCGCAAGGAGCAGGCAGCCATGGAAGAGGAGCTGGCCGTGCAGCTGGAGGTGGACGATACTTCTGGGTATTGCCACCACCACCACCAGGAGGCCCACCCTGACCGCAGGGGACAGGAGGACATGGGAGAGCTCAGCTTCAGGCAGCTGAGGCCTATGGTCATGGAGCTCCGGAAGCAGATGGACAAGAGCGGGACTAGCTCCAGACCTGGAGGCTATTGATCATGTTGCTTCTTGTTTTGTTATAGTTACATTTGTGTCTTTGTACTATGAGCTGCAATAATGAAAAGACACTTATCTTTGTGATGTTTTCTTTCCTGTCCTTTTGTTTGGTTGATACTGAGAGGTCCCAGTTAAAACTATTGACTTAACCCTCAATTTCGAGATTTCTACTGGAGGAGACCTAGTGACCTCACCCTGATGCCGACAGTGTGACTCGACCCTTGGAGGTGAGAGTGAAAGTTGGATCTCTTGGTAGTTACGTCGAGGCCTTACGATGTCATCCATGGCATGAATGCATCATTCATGTCAGGATTGACTGTATTAGGCAATGAATGTGGTTCATCCAGGGGATGAGACCAGATTTCTCTTATCGGCAAAGAAGAAATCATAGTAGCTCTTGTGAGACTAGAGAGGGTCCGGGTCATCCAAGAGCGGATGAGGATAGCACATGGCCGACATAATCCTTATGGTGACAGGAATTGGAGGCCTCTAGAGTTCAAGGATGACGATCACGTCCTTATACGGGATTCACCTTGACGAGGTTTACAGATATGTGGCCAAGGCAGCAAGTTATTCTGGAGGTTCATTGGACCATTTATAAGTCCTCAACTGGGTAGGCGAGGTGGTTTACCACTTGAACCATCCACCTCAGTTGCACCAGGTGCACAACGACTTCCGCGTATCATAACTGAGGAGATACGTGCGTGATCCTTCACACATCATCGACCATGGGAAACTGGATGATGGTGGTGGGGTGTCTTTCACGGAGGTTCCAGTGGGAATCAAGGATCGACATGAGCGGATCCTATGAGGATGGACGATTAATCGAGTGTGCTTTCACTGACAGTATGGGAACCTCTAGGTGAGCAGATGAGAGCTGGAGGCTCAGATGCGTGCTCAGTACCGTTTTTGTATCCCTGGTTTGTGTTGTAGCTTTACGGGGACGTAAAGCCCTAAGGTGGGAGTAATGTAAAGACCCGTAAAATTCAAGGGAAATTTTTTCTTAATTTTCTTTGAGATTTTACAAGAATGTAGTTTCTGACGGCACCTGATTCTGAGGTCCGGTGTGTCCAGAATTACTATCCAAAGTTTAGCTCGGGTACGTTCAGTGAACGAACGAGCGGGAAATTCTAACTTTTTAACCGGTGCTCGGAATCGAATTCCGAGGGCACCGATGAAACCACAGCGCCGATAATTTCTTATGAACACCTATTCCGGATTTGCGTTTACTCGAGAGAAGTTGAAAAAAATTGTGGAAGTTAAAAATAAAAATTTAAAAATAATTTTTATTTTACTCTAAGTGTTTAATCCTTTGGAAGGAAGTTGGGTAACTACCCAACCTCCCTTGAGAGGTTATGAGGGTGGTGGGGCCCACATGAACCCCATCCCTTCATATCCTCTAACCCCCTAAACTCACTATTAATATTGTTAACTTAAGTTAATAACTTATGACATTAATGTAGTGAGTTTAATGTGAGTTTTTGAAATTCAAACACTTGAATTTCAAAAGCCATGTTGAGTTAATAAATTAAGCGTGGCTTAATTTATTTTGGGTTAGTTCCTTTGTTGCTTGAGAGGACTTGGGGGAAAAAGAAGGCAAGGAGCTTAGAGATCATCTTCTTCATCTTCGACGAAGAACGCGAAGAACGAACGATTGCCAATGAAGAACGCTGAGCCCTCAGAGACCGTTTACCATGACGCCATACCCGCGACACACCACCCTTTGTTCTTCTTCCCACGTCAATGAAAGGGAGACAACGTTCCATCTTGGAAAATCTCCGTCAAATGTCTTCGAATCCTCTTTCTGCGACGTCTCTTCCCGCGACGGTTTCTCTGCCAAAAATTTTCTCCGCGACGAAAACCTCGTTCAAGCCGCGCTCAAGGTAGGGGGTTTACGTGTTTTCTATACGTGATTCTCTTCTATCTTTTATCCACGTCTATTTGGACCACATGATATCAGTTAACGGGAGGAGGCCGGACCGCACAAACACGGCCGTCCCCCTCCCTTATTATTTTTCTTGTTGTTGCGGATCGAGCGGCAAGGATGCGCGACATCGTCACACCGCGCAGGATCGAGCGGCACGCATGCGCGACATCGTCACGCCGCGCGGGATCGAGCGGCAAGAATGCGCGACGTCGTCACGTCGCACAATCAAAATTTTAAACTCTCGTGCGTGGGTATTTGGTTGCAAGGTGTTCATATAATTTATTTTGGATAAATTATACCCTCGTCATGATTAAAACCATGTGTTTATTATTTTCCAATTGATAACACATAACATGGAGGACGCGGGCCGAACAAACACGGCCCGACAACCCTCCGCAGCTTGTTTACTGATGTGCGGATCAACGGACGACGACGAAGCATGCCGATATGGTGTTTGAATCCCTTCAAAGTGAAGTTTGGGTCCCGAGCGGACCGTTGGCGAAGACGGTAGGAGAAACGAACCACCGGAGCGTGTCCGGTGGTCCGCGGAAGGTGGTGGCGGTGCGCCACACCGGCTCGGCGGCGCCGGCGACCGGCGGCGGTTCGCCGCCAGCTTCAATCAGCGGCGAGGGAGGGGGGGGGGAGCCACCCACCTCGCTCCGTGGTTTCTGCTCGGCCGCGCTGGCCGAGCCGCGACTGGCTGGTCGGGCCGGACCGAGCCGGCCGGGCCGGGCCCAGACCCCCCGTTTTCAGACCCTTTTTGATCTTTTGGCCATATCTTGGGCTAAAGACCTCTGATCGACACACCGTCAGTTGCGTAGCGATCTTTGGAACGAGACGGTCGTTTTGGTATATTATACTCAAGGTTTCAGAATACTTTGGGTTCGGCTGGGTTGGTTCGAATACGAAACCAACCGGGCCCTCGAAGCGGAAACACTCATATCATGAGCTCCGGACGTCCGATTGACGTGCCGTGGAATTTGATGGATTCCTCTAAGTGAGACGGATCTTTTGGCTTACTCCGCTTGAGGTTTAGATTCCATCGGAGTGCGGTCGGGTTGGTTCGCTCACGAAACCAACCGGGCCCCTGGAACAAAAAAGCCAATAACTCACAGATCGGGCATCCGATTGACGCGCCATCTGTCTCGTTGAATTCCTCTAAGTGAGACAGATCTTTTGGCATACTTCGGCTGAGTTTTGGTTGCTGTTGGATAGTGTCCTGGTTGGATCATACCCGAAATTCAACCGGGCCCCAGGAACGGAAAAGCTGATATTTTTCAGACCGGACGTCTGTTTGACGAACCATCAGCGGCGTTGGTGATCACGTTGAGAAATGGTCCCTATGGGTATACCCTATGAGAGTTCGGGGTACAGTTGAGATACGGCCGGGTTGGTTCACACTCGAAACCAACCGGGCCCCTAGGACGAAAAGGCTAATAACTCCCAGACCGGGCGTCCGATTGATGCGCCTTCTGTTGCGTTGAGACCCTTATGACGAGGCGGTCATTTGAGATACATCTTCGTGGGACTTTGTGATACTTGGAGTATTGACCAGTAGCTTGTGGAGTGGTCCCTCTCAGAGATGAGCATACGGAGTACGGAGACTGTGTAGACGACTGAGACCTGACGACTGCTTGACTGACTCGACTTGGAGTGAGTCGACTAGCATAGTGGACGGAGCGCCCGGTATTTGGCGGCAGAACCACGGCGGACCGAGCGCCTGGTAGTTGGCAGCAGACCCACGATACTCCACCGGAGGAGTACCTCTGTAGGATATTAGGGGGAGCGCCCGGTATTTGGCGGCAGAACCATAGCAGACGGAGTTCCTAGTATTTGGCAGCAGACCCGCGGTACTCGACAGGAGGAGTACCTCAGAGACTTGGATTAGTGAGCAGTACCTCGGAGTCATGACAGGACCATTGTAAACTCCAGAGACGGGGCTCTTCAGTAGTTACGATTTCGATAATGAAAATCCTGGTTTGAGATGAGTCTATGACCTTTGTGTTTCCTCATGATTGTGATTGGTTACTTGATAACTTAGGTATATGTGTGGGCATATACCTAGGTAGTGGTTATCCGTTGATTTCATAATCCTTGTGTTTCCTCATGATTGAGATGGGTTACTTGATAACTTAGGTATATGTATGGGCATATACCTAAGTAGAGGTTATTTGTTGAGATATTTTTTGTTGTTATCCTTGTTGGTTTTAGTGAGACCTTGAGGGTCTCGGGGTCCCTACTGAGTATCGATATACTCACCCCTGCACGGGCTATGCCCGCACCTCGTTGTCTTGGTTGCAGACGACGGGCAGTGCTGACGGAGGCAGAGTGTTCGAGGAATTGACGGTACCCGGAGGTGGAATACACGACGAGTCAGTATTCGGAGGAGGACTTCACGGCAAGACGACACTTGGAGGAGGTTGACGGGTGAGAGCGTTGTGGAGGCTATCTGTACCTACCCTTCAGGTAGGATCCGTGGTGGACGATCCAGGAGCTGCGCCATCTGTACCTACCCTTCAGGTAGGATCCGAGGAGGACGACCCAGGAGCTGCTTCCGTCTTTCCAGCTGTTTTATTTTTCTGTTGTACTTTGTTCAGTTGTAGTTGTAATTTCATTTGGGTTTGTATTCTGGACCATTTACCTTTCAGCACTTCTCTTTGTACTTAGTGTTTTACTTCCGCTTGTACTCTGTGGTGTTTTGTTTACTTTTATAAAGGCAATGCCTTCCCAGTTATAGAGATTTATGCCTTTGGTGCTAGTCGCCAGCCCCTAGCCTATGGAAGGTGGGCTTGGGGTAGTCACGGCACGGGCCCCGAGCACGGGGCGTGATAGTTTTGGCCTACCGACTGACTACACGATGTGTAAAGGACCACTACACAGCGTGTAGTTGGTTCCTACAACCTTCATCCCTGGCATGGCCACACGCCCCGTGTACCCATCCCACATGGCCAAAAGTACATAGCGTGTGGAAAAACTACATGACGTGTACTTTCCAAATTTGGGATTTTCCCATTTTCCATATTTTCTCAAAAACACTTAAGGAAAAGAGAAAAGAAGAGAACCATACCTCAAAATAAGAACCGGGTTCTTACAATATTCAACACATTCTTCTTAAGTAACCTTCATACCATTAGTTCTAATATTTGTTTGAGATTTCTCTATTTTTTATATATTTTCTACTGATCTGGTCATATATTCAAACCTTAATTCATTAAATTTTATTCTTTTTCGGTACCTCAAATTTATTCTAAGATTAAAATGAATTACTCTTATTTTTATTCTGTTTTTTATTCCCCTTTATATTTTAAAAAACCTCTCCATATAATTTTTTTATTAATACTTTATCTCTTTGACATTCTATTAAGAATCTTCACCAAACTTATTTTAATAATTCATAGTTTTTTTATATTGTAATCTTGGATATATTTATGTTCACTAGTTTATATCATTAATAATTTGTTCATGTACATTCACTAAGGATCACCCTTAGTTTATGTTTGTTTCCTATAAATAAAATTTTATACTTGAAGGAGTTGTCTTTATGTCTATACTTTCAACAACACTAGAAAAATTATTTGAATTTTGAGCTTTAACTTTGTTGATAAACCTATCTACAAAATTCATGATCTCATATTGTTATAATGAAATCTTGCTTATACAAAGGGGAAATAGTCTCTCTGGAATATTATATTTTTAATTATATGTGGTATAATTCCTTTCTCATTATTTATCATAAAACACATATCCAACTATAATATTATTGATATCTTATCTATTTTGAAACTATTTAAATTGATATACCTTGTTTGTAGGAACCCTCCATATCATTAATATTGTAGGACTCATCTTTTACATAAAAATACTTAATGAAGTATTCTATGTTCTTTTTAAATTCATGTTTGACTATTAGATGCATTTATTGTGTCTTGGAGAACTCATCCTAATTTTGAGTCATTTTATAATAAATATGGATCACCATATTCTCAATCTCGATCACCTTAAATATATAATTATTATTTTTATAAAATAAATAAATCTATTTTCTATCCTGAAACTACTTTTTAGTAGAAATTTTTTCATTTCATTTCCCAAGCTTCTGCTTCACTTTATTGAGAATAGTGTTTTTCTTAAGAGAATCCTCTATCTCTTGATTCATCCTCAATGAAATATCTGTTATAACTTCTCCATCATCACTACATGATTAATTATAGTATTTCTTAACAGAGGCAAAAAAATTGAGTTTATATTATATAGAAATAAAAGATGATGAATTTTCTTATTTATACTTTCTCATAAAATTACTCTTTTTATTTCTGTAATTATTTTTCTTCATTTTAGCCTTTTTCAATTTTTAGGATTTCTTATTCTCCCCGTTATATTTTTATTCAATCATTTTCTTCTATAAATTTATTAAAAATCTTCCAATTACATTGGAGTTGTATCAAATTAGTAGTTTCTTTCATTTTTAATTTCCATATTATCTTTTTAAACCTTATTTAAATAAGAGTAATAATTTAACTAAGAACTTTATAAACTTCACCATCATCATAATAAAATGATTACTCAACTTCCACCTCTTTGAACAATATTTTTATTAAATAATTAAATTCATCTCTTCTTTTATCTTGTTTTTTGAATTTTTATCAATTATCATTTCACAGTATATGGATATTTTGTGTAACTCATCCAATGAAATGGTTTCCCTATCTTCCAAGGATTATACCTTAGGATAAAGTTTTTCATGTAAATTTCCCACAATAATCATCCAAATTATTTAATATTTTAAATTCTCACTAAATCAATGAATATTATATAATACCTCATCAGATAAAACGAAATAATAATACTTTTTCTCATCATTTACCCCTTTAATATCCTTAAACATGCTTCTATAAATTTTCAAATTAGCTTCATTGAATGTAATATTTCTCTCATAAAATTATATATGTTTATCCAATATTTCCTTGGTAGTATAAAGATCCATCACTTTATTATATACCTTTTCTGATAATTCCATCAAGATATAATTATGATACTTTCCATTAACTATCATATTTATCAAGTCAACATGATTAATATAAACATCCTAAATAATTTGTGGGAATCCCACTACTAATACATTTCTAACTTCCAGGCGAAGATATATGAGGTAATGTAGTATCCTATTCATATAGTTATGGTATAACTTTTCATTAAAAGTAATAATTACTTGATTTTACCTAAATTATAATTCTGATTTTTTCATAAAGTTATTATATATTCTAATGTAACTATATCCTTACACTAATTTAAGTACCCAAGGACTAGTTATGTATATCTAATAGGTGGGGGTGAATTAGTGGTACACTTTTAAAAAAATCAATTTTATTTCATACTCTTTGAATGATTAAAGTCTTGGTCCCTCTAATTTAGTTCTTAGACTCACAATATGGGAAAAAAGTTATAATGAGAACAAACCACACATCGATTTTATAACATTAATTCAAAATACCTAATCATTATTGTAATTTGTTATTTCACCCTGGTTAAAAATTCTTTACTATATTTTGATGATTACATCAAAGGAAAGACTCATTCCCATAAAAAATAATTCTTATAATGTTTACACTAGATATAACAAGTTCCCACCTACACAGGTTATCAACATAATGTCCCACTATGAATTCTCATACTCATGAGTCCCATTGGAGTATTCCATTTATCCTTATATACGATCTACTGACATAAAAATCCTTATTGAATTTTACTAGCTTCTGAACTAACTTAAGTTAAACTATTCCTCCACAAAAAATACTAGATCACATAATTTGTTCATGTATAAATTCATGAACATTAAAAAATGATAATCAAGTCTTAATTCTATTTCTCATTATTCGGTGATCATTAAATGATATAGACCTTATCAAGTCATTGAATACTTAGGTATGAATACCTTCAAAAATATATCTTGGCTTTAATCTCAAAAATCACTTCCCACTATTCATGAAAAGTATATTGCATGTTTATTTCTAAAACAACATAAATTTATGATGAAATCCATGGTATTCTTTTTTTTTATTTATAGTATTTTATGAAAAAAATATGCACAAGACTCATACTACCTTATAATATTTCTTTCACACATGCATATAGAATTAGATTCGCATCACGTAGAAAGTTTTAAACTTCCTTCATATGAGTATATCAAATAATACATTGGATTCTTCTATGAAATCATTTAAAAACCTCACAACTTCCATGTGAAACCTTGATCTCATAGAATAATTTCACTCAAACATTTACATGCATATTATCACATGAATGAATCAAAAATTCCATGATATTGCTTCACGCATATTATAATATAGTATATTTTTCTCTACTAGTATTAGTATTATCATATAGCTATGTAAATGTGATTTACACAACTATGACCCCTTGGAACTAGATCCCCCTTTATACTATCTCAAATGATTTAGAAATCATAGTACAAACTAATATGGAACCCCTCACAAAATCAGAGCACTCTTCAGTCATTTTTTCACACTCATTCTTAACACTAATTAATGTTAGGACCATCCTTGAAAATGATCTCATAA
This sequence comes from Viscum album, assembly GCA_963277665.1. Classification (NCBI taxonomy): domain Eukaryota; kingdom Viridiplantae; phylum Streptophyta; class Magnoliopsida; order Santalales; family Viscaceae; genus Viscum; species Viscum album. Next base: position 805,100,951 of record OY728128.1, on the reverse strand, counting down.
AGGTGTATTTATTATCACCCCAAATTAATCCACCACCTCAGTATAGTACATGAATCGCCTCATATGTTTATGCTTGAATAACCATACCTATTTCACTCATTGACTTATCTAATAATTCAAGGATTTAGAAAATCACCATATTCACAATATTAAACTCTTATTTTCCTTCTAATTAACCTATATATTTCCCCTATGATATCATCACCCATAAGCATAAATGATCTCAAACCTTAACTTCACCATTCTTATAAGATTCCCCTCTATGGTAAAACACATTCGTAACCTCAGTTCACCATTTTAAGTATCTCAATAATTCATAAAGAATCATCGATAATCCTAATATAATCACATAATCTTGTTGTTAGATATATGGAACTATACTACAAGGATAAATCACTAAATTTAGTGTAATGAATAAATATATATGCATGAAAGTCTCATTGAAGGTTGAAGCTTGAATATGATCCCATCACTGATCAGATAACCCATATATAACAGATACGATGGTCATCATTCTTTATGTAACTTTTTAAAAATGAGGAATAGTGTTAAACATTACGAAATACCACATTTATCATGAAATTATTTGGTTTATATTTAATAACTAAATTAATTTCCTTCATTTGTCATTTTTGTGTATCAGGGTCCACCCGAACTTTTGGGGGCACCAACCCATGTCGAGACCCCTCTATCTTCATGTTTCCTTGCATGGTGGTGGTTCTTTATCTTACGTGCTCTATTCACATGATATAACTTATAAACCCTTTGGCACTCACCACTCCCTCATTTTAAAACCTAGTTGATCTTCCTCCCACAAGGAAGGCCTAGGTCCCACATGTGTGGTTGACGTAGATCCCCGGTTTCCCTAGGGCGGGCAATTTTTTGTATAAGTCTAACTCATAACATTTAGTGAGAACTATGTATAAAATTCATCCACACTTACTAAAATATAAATATCTATTTCTCAAAATTGTCCATGTAAATATTCTCTAAATTGCTACTCAAATTTCTCAAGAAATACAAGTTTTTGATGGTCTTCTTAAAATCATCTTTTAAATTATTTATGCCTTCTTCATTATTATAAAAATATATCAATTAAAATAACTATTGACACATTTTCTAAGAATTAGGGACATTGAAAAAATAATGAATATTATGTAAATGATTTTTTTTATAATAATCCTCCAAACATAATCACATACCATTTTACATATTGTAATCTTATACAACGAGTTTAATCAACCATATTTAGAACAAATGCAATTCAATCAAATGTGAATTTATATATATATATATATTAACATTACATAATTTTTAAATAATAAAAAATTATTAATTATTATATAATATTACCATTAAATAAAATTACTTAATAATTCATGGCACAAACATTATAACAATGTTCATGTAGGTGGTTAGACAGACCAAAACTAGAACATGTTGTATTAGGTTAATAAGAAATATCATGTTATTATATAATTATAATATAAAAATTAATTAATCTTAATAGTGTAATAACTATCAAATTTATTCACTAAATAAATTTATCTAACCATCATTGTATGGGGGTGATGAAAAATGAAATATGTCATTCATGGAGGTGATGGTTTTTACATACACACATGTGACTTTTTTATTTTTTTAATGGGTGGGAGGAAAAGGTAATGTATATTGATTTGGTGGGAGGAAAATCTAATATATATTTATTCTCTTTTAGAATAATTATTATGTCATCTATATCATATTTATTCATTTTATTCATCTTTATAATAATCCATTTGATATGGTGATGGAAAATTGAAGGTGTCACTTCCTAGAGATGTTAGTTTTCACTTACACATGAGAGACATTTTTATTTTTCATTTGATAGAGGGGAAGTAGATATACTTTAATAAAAAATAATAATAAGATGTCAATATAATAATGATACAAGTTTAATTAAATTAATATGGTTAAAAAATTGAATGAGTATGAGGAAGAAAGAAACTTTAATGAGCATGGTTAAGATGACTGCATCTTCCTTGGGTATCCTGCTATGGATCTCTCATTAGGCCTTTTTATGTTGGTATTTTTTTTAATAAAATAACCTAAATTTCATGAATAATGGTTATATTAATTGATTTGGGTAGATCTTGGTTGAGATAAGGTTCTCAAAGTGGTTGAAAATTTAAAGGGGTGAATAACCCATTTTATATGTGAGTGGAGTAATGCTTTAAAAGATACTATTAAAATTAAAATATTATAAATGTTTTCTCAAGATCAAGTGGAACCAAAAAAATATATGATATTATTTTATTGGGAAAAATTAAATCATAAATGAAAATTATAAAAATTACTTTTTAATATTTTTTACATTATTACCTAATTTTAACAAATATTAAATTATTTAACCCCTAAACTAGTAACTACCATCTACTGTGTTAAATTAATTTTATGAATAAATTTGAAACCAGAATTATTACATAATTATAATATTCAAATTAATAATATGAAATCAATTTTATATGAATAAATTTATAGAGGTGTTGAAAACTACTTTTAATATAATTACACAAACCTCTATGGAAAATAGTTTTTAAAAAAAATTTCATTTTAATAAAAAAAATAAAATTACTCCAAAACCATGTATAGAATTTATCCCACAGATTTTTTTCCATTTACCAATAATAAAATAAGGTATATGGTTTTTTAAAATTAATAAAAACTAAATGTAACATTTTAAATAATTAATTAACAAAAATATCTAGAATAATTCTTTTACTAAAATAAACCATATCTTAATTAAGATCAAAAAGTTCTTTTATTAGAAAAAAACCACTCTTAGTATTTTGAATTTAAAAAACTGGTTTCTAAATTCAATATAATACTATTAAATGTTTTATATTTTTCCTTAAACACATATTTTTTCTATAATAATTGATTCATAAAATTTTAATTCATTCATATATCATGAAGATGTTATAAAAGTGAGAGTACTTGAAAAAAATGTGTTTTCACTATTCAATAAAAACAAACAATTTTAGAAAACAATTAACCATAAGTTAGTATTTATTTTTAAAATTAAAAATGAATATACCAACAAGTTGAGCCAGAATAAAATATTTTGACCATTTATTAAGAAGAAATAAAACTTATAGATAAGCTGGACATGATCAAACAAGCAAAAATGTCCTCATCCACCAATTTTTTTTTCAAATATCATAATACAACAAATAATTTCCATAATTAGAGTCACTAGAAGGCTCTCAATAAAATTGATATTTGTCCTGGTTGAAAATATTAAGATGTTCTGTGTCCACCTTCCTAGGAATGTTCGAAGATGATCTAGTAGATATGTTCCTATGAAGGTTAGAATAATCCTTGTGTGGTCATCGCTTTGAGGGAATATAGGTGAAGCCCTCACCATCAATCATCTTTTACTTTCCACTCAAGACTAATTTCTTAAAAGAAGCACACCCACCGCTATCTGAAGCCTTAATAGGGGTAACATTCCCCATTTCATCATTAGAAACTTTCCCACATATCATAGATAATTCAGAAGATTGAAATAGCTTTTGGATTTCATGGTGAAAATCAACACACTGTTGTTCATCAATCTGATTGGAGACATCAAACTAAGAGTGACCATGGATCATCAATCATGAAGACAGTGCAAAGGTTTTCCTAGTTGACATAACCTCTTTAACCAAATCAACCTGAGGGTCTGAGGGACCAGTATGAGCTCTTGCTGGAGACACAACCACCAGAAAACTCTTACCTTCGTGCTTAGATACCTGAGAGTCAGATTCCAAAGAAGTAATCACATTAGTCACAATGGAAGTTGGATCCTTGAGTGTGTCACCATCATGAACTAAGGGCTTTAAAAAATCCACATCATTCTTACTTGACTTTTTTTTACAGAGATTTATGGGATGCCTCATCACCCCACATTCATTACATGAAACACTCTTTTGACACATCTCAAGAGAATTTCCCACATCCATAAATTCATTATAAAAAGTGGTTTTTTTTCATACTCAAAATCAATTTGATTTTCATCAAAATGATTATAAAGAGTTACCTTATCAATAAAGATAGAGCTTAGGTCAACCTCCACTAACATCCTGGAAGATTTACCAAACTAGACATCCTTGGTCTCCTTGTCAAGACGAATATGAGTCCCAATTGTTGTGGTAATATCATACAAAATCCTCAGATGCCAAAAGACCCAATTGGGACTATAAAGACAAACCCAGACTTGAGAAAAGGAATTTCTTTCATGCAAAACATTGAAGTCCAAAGACCATTCATGTAATTAAATCCAACTAGGTTTCAACAACAGAGTCCCAAATCTCCATGCACGAAGCTTCAAATCATCTAAACAAAACATGCAATGAAAAAAACATCAACCAAGAGAGATGAATTTACAATTAGAGAAAACCTATAAGATAGATTTTATGAAAATCAAATTGTCAAGCATCCAAGTTTTGTCACCTTTAGGTAAAATAATTCGTACAATCAAAGAGTTTTTCACAATTGTCATTATCTCAGTGAGAGTTATATGGTTAGCTTCAATATGAGATGATGAACCCTTTAGAAGGATTATACCAGGGCATAAGTCTTTTAACATCCCTAAATAAGTAAAAAATGAATATGATTTTATCAAATTAAAATTATAAAATTCATAAATTTATTTTTAAATAAAATATTTATAATATAAAATTTAAAAATATTAAGAAAAATATTTTTATTTTATAAATTAATTATTAAATAATGATTTATTATCATATCTTAACCATTATTTGAATTTTATAAATTTATTTTAGTAATATATTTAATTGATACCATTTTCTAAAAATTATTAAATTTGTCTAAAACACATGATCCATAAAATTTGTTTCTCAAAAATTATTGGTATAATAATAAGTATAATACAATCCTTTTAATGTTAAAAAATAATTTATTTTCTCAATTATGTTTCATTTAACTCTTTATTGATGTATTTAATTAATTATTTTAATTAATTGTTAACACTTTATTTCATTGATGCATGTATCATAATTTATCAGACATCGTGTTTTTATTTATAGGATAATACATACTAAAATCTCAAGGTATTTCAAATTTTGTCCTAAAAAAAGTGAATTGTTTCTACATCTCCATGTACATAAGGATTATTTAAAAACCATGTAAATATCTATCATTGGAGATCTTGTAATTTTTAGAACAAATTGTATCAGAGATTTAATTCTAAATATCAATTTTAAATTTATCAAATTGAAATATCATTATAAGGGAAGGAAAGGTGAAGAATTTCCACTTAGAAAAATATGAAATTAGTTACTAGAGGATTTAAATTGAGTATTAGAATTACTAGAAAAAATATAATTAATAATTTTTTGTTTTAAACTAAAAGGCGATTGTGAACACTAGGGGAGTGAATGGATTAGTAGGTTATTGGATTTGTGTTATTTAAATTTAAAAAAAATTTATCATTAAACTTCATAGAGTTGAAGATGATGTATTGGTTGATTAAATAACTCTTCAATATGTACAAGAATCGTTTTTTAGAAAACAAAGTGTACCATTTGTGGTGGTAATTAATTTTGAAGATGATAAAAGTTAATTTTTTGTTAACTATGTCAAAAAAATCAATATCATCCCAACTCAATTTACATTGGTTGGAATTGTAGTTAAATAGGTATATTCATTGGTTTTATTTTGTTAATTATATAATAATTGGGAAATTATTATAACAGATTTTAGTAGTTCAATATGGTATACAAAGTTGAAGTTAAATGTTTTGTGAGATCTAATACTCAATAAGGATTTTCAATGAAGATATTTGGGATGATTCTCTGGTTCTACTCTACACATAAATGGAATATGATGATAAATGTAGTTAAATGACTATATATAATTATCAAGATAATTAAAAAAGATCTAAGATAATCCATTGGGGCTTGGTCCTCCATTATTGAGTTATGGGATGAAATAACACATCATGAAAGAGTGTATATAAAAACAAAATTCACCTAAAACCAATATAGAAAACATAGAATCTTAATGAAGTTATAATGTTTTATTATTGACTATGGATTTATCTATAGAGTATTAGATTTTTGATATAGGTACATCCTTCCATTTTACATCATAAAAGGTATTAGTAAATAATAATGTTTCACTGGTGGTACATGGGAAATTACCAATCGTTATATAGTCACAACTCATGAAGTAAATAATGTAATACTATATAATATGATAAAAAATTTCATAGACATGATTTTATTAATTAATTAAATAAATTATTCATAAATGATGCATTATAGATTTTTCCTCATGAGTGTAATGGTAATGAAGGTTCAAAAACAAAATGGATACAATTAAATAAAAAGTTAATGTAATATGGAAAATGTGAAGATTATATATTTTTAAAATCAAATAAAGGTATATTTTTTAAGATATTTTACACAATGATTTATGTAGACCAATAAAAATTCATTCCCTTGGATGTTAACTATATTATTTGAAATTTAACAATGGGTTAATAAAGAAGGTATTGGTTTACATTCAAGAAAAAAAGTTTGTTGTATTTACCATGTTTCAAAAGTGGGAGACTTTAGTGGAGAATGAGTTATGGTCAGAGATGAAATGATTTATATTTGATAATAGATGATAGTGTGATAGTAATAATTTTAATGAATTTCATTCTAATAATTTAATTTATTGGTATAAAACTCATCTCAATACACCTAAATATAATGTTGTAGTTTATTGGATGAATAGTACCTTGAATAAATGATCTAGAAGTATGAGGATTCAGTTGAAGTTACAAAATAACATCTGGGAAGAGGTGTTTAATATGGTAGTATATCTCATAAACCAGATTCTATCAATACCAATGGGATAATGTCAACACAATGTGTTTGGTTTGGGAAAGGATAAAAGACTCTATCATTTGTGAGCCTTTGGGTTTTTATCATATGTCTATATAGATTCTTATGAAAAGTATAATGTGGATAAAAAACTAAAACATAACTATTTATAGGATATAATATTAAGGAATTTGGATATCACTTTTTGAGATGATGAGAATAAGAATAACATCCAATGATATAAGGTAATATTTAATATATGTTCATTTTATACAGACTATCTTGTAGTTATAACCGGTGGTGGGAATAAATAATCAGAGTGCCCAGAGAATGTGAAAAATGAATTTATAACAGATAATTTCATAATAGTATTAGTGGATCCCACTACTTATGTGTATTTTAATAGATCAATGGGGTTGAGAAGATCATTATGAATTATTCATCATCCATAAACTATTTTTCACTAACTAATAGTGGATATTATGAATGCTTCGAAGAGGAATTTCAATTAAAGGAGTAGGGAAATTGGGAGCTATAAATGAAGTATTATATTTCTACATTTCATGCAAAAAAATAATTTATATATGAATCCTTATCCACAAGTAAATAATTTATTTAAAATAAACGTAAAAGGTGATGTTGTGTGTTCTATCAATAGTGTTTACATATAAAGTACATAGGTGCAACAGAGTGGATAAAAAAGGTCATTATCAAAGGATGAAATATTTTTAAAAAATATATTCAACATAATTGAAAAAATATTAAAATTAAAACCTATAAAAAATATGGTTATTTAATTATAAAACATAAATAATTATGCTGGAAAAATATTGAATTTTTTTTGAAATGGGGTTGAGAAAATTTAATGAGAATATGTTTTTTAGAAAATATTTATCTAACTCTACCTATTCTCAAACATATTAATAATTTTAATTTAAATTAAACTCCACTTATTTATGATCATCTTATTTTTTAACCCTCAAACCCTACAGTAGTAAACTTAACCACAATGATGAAATTTATTAAACCCTTGTATAAAATCAGAACATGTAATCGTAGAACCATCCTTTGATTGTTAATATAAGGGTAGATTATGGTCATTGGTAAATTAGGGCACATATCCATTCTAGAAATGAGTAAGAATTGAGGTTTTTGGATTTTATTTTAACAATAAAAAAATTGATCTAGTGTTGTTTTGTTTTAGAATTTAAGACCATGATCTCATAATTCCCACATTACTCAACCTCAGGTGTTTTGCATTAATTGATCAAAATAATTATTAGTTTCCTTTAAGTTAATAATTATATTCATGTATCATATTATTTTAATTACATTATCTCTTTGATTCTAAAAAAATAAGTGATAAAGGTGATAATTATATCAATTAATTTGAGAAAATATTATGCCATGGGTGGTGTAGTCATCGTAGAAATGTTTTGCATGTGAAAATGTTTATAAAGGGTATAAACCAGTCAAGTTTGTATTATTGATTTCAAGACTAAGTATGATTTTTAAAAGAGTGTAAAATTATTTAGAGAAATTAAATATAATAGAATCTAAGATGTTTGTTACGAAAACACAAACATTACAATGTGAAGAAGAAGAATAATACTATGATAAAGGGGTCCTTACATGAAAATATATCCCTCTTGAAATGACTGGATAAATAGAGTGTAACCACATATATTATTCCTTAAATCTGTTAATTGATTTCCATCCCCCTCCAAAGGATAAAAACTCCATTTATAGTGGGTATGGTAGGCTCTCGTTCCATGAATTTACAAGTGTGAATAGGCAATTCAACAAGATATTTTAATTCAACATTCACATACATATTGAACAATAAACTCCTGTACTATCTTTCCTAATAAAATTATTATATTTTATTAATTGGGTGCTATATATTTTAACCATATTTTTTCACAATCCAAGCATGGATGAAGAAGTTATAGTTAAAAAATTGAAGTTGTGTCAACTCTGGTGAGTCTAGTCTAGCTTTAAATTCATGGCCCACATATTCCAATCAAATCCAGGATCTAGCTTGAATGGTCTTAATTAAAGTATTATCCCAGTAAGTGAATCATTTTTCACAATGTTTTATATTAAAATAATCTATGGAAATATATTTATGAATAAAATATTGCAATTCACTTTAAAGGGTAAAAACTGGAATGTTAATCAAATCTATAATTGAATGATATAATCCCAAATATTCTATAAATAAATATATTTAGCTTATAGTAAAGATAATATTTCATTTATTATCAATAAATTATTCTATAAAAATTATGAAATCCCCCACACTTACACATTTTCACTCATGGGAAAATTCACATGTCTTGTATTCAAACAAATTGTGATATGATATTCATGTTCAGATTTCCCAATACACAATAGTAATATAAGAAAATTGTGAATATAATAAAAATTAAATATCAATAAATTTGAGATTTATTGTCTCATAAATTTTATCAAAACAAATTATAATGAGATTAATAATACTAATCATAGTGGAATAAGTTATGGGTCTACCATCCTATTAATTCCCCATATGTGTGTTTTCTATCCATTTTAGGATCATATATCCAATTTTTATTTAGCATATTCTAGTTATGTAAAACATTTCATCATATCTGGTTTAATTCAATAGAACATGGCCTACTTTCCTTTACAATCAAATTTCAAGATAGACTCACTTAGAATTCTCAAAAGTAAAACCATAATCTCTTGATATAGATATAGCTATGTGTTTTACATATCATCACTTGCCTCATTATTAGGATAATATTTTTTATAATATATTTTTATTTTTGTTTTTAGGGTGTAAAACTGTTGGATATCTGGTACATAAGCATAGGTAAATTCAGTACTACAATAAAACTGATCAAAAGAGAAATAAATAAAGGGATTAAATATTTATATAAGATGATTTTTTACCAAACTTGGATATAACTTCAACTGAGTATGGAAGTTTTCATAATTCATTGTTGGGTGAAAATATATGTTGATAAATCAATTAAATGATTTACCATGAATAAATATCATAAATAATAGTGAAAAAATATAAACATTTTTACAATAACATATCCAATCATATCATATATGTCTCCTTTTTTATGAAAATCAACCCTTGATGACAAAATATTTCTCATTCAAAACATATTAATAATGAATTTTGGAATAAATTCATTCTTATATGGTCCACATGTAAATGATCATGTTATATGATGTGTTTTTTTGTTTTTTATTTTTTTTATTTTATTTTTTTTTCATTTTTTTTAAAAAAAAATTACAAAAAAAATCAAACACCCAAAACTTATAAATTAAAACCCAAAATAGATACACTAATATATTAACCCCACCCCACAATTAAAATATTACATTTTTCTCAATGTGATACTATGAGATGATAAATGAACATGAAGTGATAAATTTATTATAGGAAAAACAATATAAAATTAAAAAGGCCAGGGACCACTTTATATTATCAAGTGATGATTAGTTCTTATAGTGTGATAAAATCAACTACAGGGGTGGGAATTCCCTCAATGTATTACTTTAAACTTCTACCATAGACAATAAAGATCCTTCATATGTCTTATTGTGTGATCTCCACTTCACCATAATGAAAAACATTAGATACAACAGAAGGACCTAAAAATCAGGAATGAAACATATTGGGCATTATCCTTAATCTTGAACTGTATAGAATGACTTTTTATCCAACATGGAAATCCCATTTTTTGATCATTCTATAATGAGCCTCTTTTTATCTTTACTTATAGATCTTTCAGTTCTCATATTATTACAATAAAATCTCCTCTTGCTCTTGAATTTTCAGTTTAATTTGACATACATAATAGGCTACATACAAGTTTCATTTCATTATATCCCAATATGGATGATGTTCAATATCCAAGAGAAGATGACATACTTTTATAAAAATGATCTAGAAGTGGGAAATGCCAATGGGAGTTTTGAATTTTTTCTTATAATCCCATAGCATATTATCCAATTTCTTGCTCAAATCCCTCTTATTTGGCAGCATTATTTTCTCTAAAATTATTTTCAAATCCTAATTTGAAACTTCATCCTTGCCATTTGTTTGAGGGTGGTATGGAATAGAAGTTTTATGTGTCACCAAAATATTTTGAAGGATGGAATACAAATTATGCTAGAAAATGTGTCTCCCTTAGTTAGTGATGATAGCCTTTGGTACTCAAATCCTATAGAAAACTTGATCATTGAAAAGATACAGTACATCGTGAGATTCATCCGTCCTATTGGTCTTGGATTACACCAATTTACCAAAATAATCAATAGAGACAAGAATTTAAAATAATCCAAATGATCCCTAAAATTTACCCATAAAATCCATTCCACATACATAAAAATATCACCAAATAATATGGGTTGTCGGGAAATCTTTCATCTTCTTAAAGTGTCTCTAGTGTTTTTGTAACAACATCATGACTTAAAAAACACATGGGCGTCATAAAACAGGGTAGTGCAATATAATTCAGTGTCTATAAATATCATATCCACCCTTTTGGGTCCAAAGTGTACACCATATGAAAGTGTACAATAAAAATGGAAAATAGATTGAAACTCGTTATTAGGAACACATCTTTGAATGATTCGGTCATAAAAAATGTGCTAAAGGAAAAGATCATCCCATAGATAAAACCTAGATTCACTCTTCACATTTTCAAATTGGTGTTTATTTTGGTTTGAATGGATTTCAAAATCAAACCATGTAATTTTATAAATCTACATATCAAGGATCCATAAATAATATTCCATAGATATTGTAACATCTCATATTTTCTATATATTAATTTTGGATATTATATGGATTTATTTCAATTGATTTTAAGACTAGGTGTTGAGACGACATGTGATTCTGAGGCCTGGTGTTTCTGAAATAAATGATTGAAAATATTTAAATATTTAATTTAATGCATGTGTGATTTTCATAAAAAAATGTAATAACTCTTTAATGGGTTCATAGATCAAAAATATGAAGGAACCATTGAGTTTATAATAGTGGATTTACCCTAGGTGCGAACTAAATTTAGTCAGTACAAGTTGATTTTGGAAAAAGAAGTTGGGAATGTAAAAGTAATAAAATAATTTATTAAATATTATTTTTGACGCAATGAATTTTCATTTAAATTTATCCTTATGTTAGAAATTATGGGTTATATGCATAACCCTGGAGATGCCAGAGGACTATTGTAGAGAACTCTGGATAATTATCTCAGGTGAATGACAACGGATCAAGATTGGATTGCAGATCGTTGTGCAAAAGAAATCTGTATAACTCCTCAATAATGGTAAACTAATACTTCTTCATCGAAAATCGAAACATATTCAATTAGGGTGTATGATTTATTGGTTTAATTCCCTGTTCTTGATTCCTATGATTAATGTGGAATAATCTATGAATAGATTAGCCTGTGGATCGATCACAGTTACATGATGGAATTTTTTTAAGGGTTATCTAGATTTATTTGATGTGGTTTTCTAACTCGAATCCCATGATCTTGATCAGTTTCCAAGAAATATTGGACAATGATGATAACCCTTTTCACATCGGAATTTATCCCTTCACTCTTCAAGTTCTTCACCATTTAAACCCCATAGTTTCTAGATTGACATTTTCGGGTGGTTCTAAATGTTATTGGACCCCAAATTCAAGGTGAATCAACAATAGAGGACAAATTTGTGTAAATCAGGACCCAAGGACCTCAGATATGTGGTAATTTGGTTTTTGAGGAATCAGAGGAAACTTGGTCATCTATGGGTGGGACCACTGGCGTGGCAGTGGAAACCAAAAAACTGTGGTGGCGTGCAATGGTAGATAACATGTGGGCGGCTACAACCTATAGCACCATGGTGGTGGGACATGGTGGAGGAATGCGACGACGGTGGCGAGAAACGTGGTGGCGGACATGGAGTATGCTAGGTCAGCGAACCACGTCAGGTTGGTAGGTCTGGTCAGGTCGGTGGGGTAGGTCGGACCTGGGTCAGATCCATCCCAACCGGGGTGGATCCTAGTGGTGGTTGACCATGACCATGGACCACAATTGTTGACCCCAGGGTCACGACAGCTCAAGCTACCATAGGTGCACCGACCATGATGGATGACTACAATGGTCGACTACGGGTGGAGAGACCACATGACCGAGTCATGTGGTAATTCGACCAACTATGGAAGTCAACCATAGTGGTAGGGGGACCTACCATAGTGGTTGTATTGTGGAAAGTTTCTCTCAATTGATCATTCTTTGAAACAAAGTGTCCAACCAAAGAGTCATCAACAACATTGAGACCCTAATATTGAGAAAGTCATTTTAATATAACTAGTGTGTTTTTATTTTAGACCATTATAGGTTGAGAGTTTTCTCTTGGTCATATCCTCAATCGTTCAGTACAACATTATATCAACATTACTGGATTGTAATCCCCTCTAGAGGATACGTTTTAGATTGAGTATGATATCCCGCCCTGAGAATGAAGTGTGATCCTCTATTACCCCAAGTACAGTTTTTGGAATTTCATTACCCCCTTGAGTTGGGTAATGATCCTCCATCTAGAGGGCCACATTGGTAGGGTCTATGGAGTCCCCTAGTGATTCTAGGCATAATCCTTTATGTAGTGGGTTCATCCAGATTGGGAATGTGGTATCCCCCAGTTGTTTTGGGGGTGATATATTGTGTCCCTCAATCAGTTCTAGGCGTGATCCACTCTAAGTGTATCATAATATTCCTTGACCAATGCGTTCTCTTTTTGTAGGACCCAAAAGAGATAGAACTTTTTGTGGAGTTTCTTTGATGATATCATCTCCCAAGGAGTGAGTTCTCCCAGCATGAGTATTCTTTAAAATTAATCCTATGGATAGTAGTTGGTTGTGACCGGCCAATGGTGTGGTGCCTCTCTTGAGTATATCTAGATATTCTTTTTATATATGATATAGAAATATAATTATGCAGAGATGATTGTACTTTCCCTTGATGTATTTATTTTTGGTTTCAGGGTGTCCTAATAAGTATTATTATACTCACCCCTACATCTGTGTTTCCCGCATGTGTCATGTCTTATGGAGATTATCGACCTTTTGATGGAGTTCTATACGGACCTAGACCAAGCGGTTCCTAGTGAGACTGTAATAACCAAGGTTTATTCCTATGGATTTAAGGTAGTAGTCCCAGTATATTTACTTTCATATTAGATTTGTGTTACAAACTCTTTGTGGTAGGCTTGTATTTGGCCCTATTTACATTCCAGTACTTTTACTATTATACACTTTTGTGAGATATTAGATGTTTACATGAATTATTTTAGTAGTTTTACATTTCAGAATTTATGGCATTGAGATGTGTGCATGTGTACATGTACTTTAAGATAGCGCCTCCCATTTATGTGATATACCTACTCGGTGCTAGTCATCAGCCCCTGGCTTATTGAAGGCAAGCTTGGGTTAGTCACGTCACGGGTCCCTCAAGGATAGGTCATGATAGAGTTGTATCATAGGAGGTCAGTTTTACATTTGGACCAAGATTCTATGATATTGTTTTGGGGAAACATTTTTAAGTGTTTGAAGTCTAGATTTTAGGAAAGGGACTACAGTTTCGGTGCTACTTCCGATGTATCCATATACTAGGACTATAAATACCTACTTTTCGACTATGTGCATGAATACATTGGTTGCAGTGAAAAACAATTGTACATGCATCATATATGAATGGTTTTGTTTTCCATGTCCTTCTTGAGTGAGACCTCCATATATACCCTATTGATCATGGTATGCCTGGTTTTAGTTCAGGATTCTTCCATGTAGATATCCATCTAGGATTCCACCATGTGATCACAACGATGATTCGCCTAGTGAAGAGGCATCATTATAGGGGCATGTATCGAAGATACCACCTCTGGGTGGTTTACCAGCTATACCGCTACCCATTGAGTAGTAGCTACTACTAGAAATACTAGATGAGTATTCATATAGGATGAATGATTTGCAAGAGTTTCAGAGGAAATGAACTCATAGGTTTTGGGGTTAAGAAAACCACCAAATTGCTGAGGATTAGTGAGATGTAGTCAACCATGTTTTTCACCTTTTGAGTAATCCTACTAACTAGATGGTATTATTTACTATGAGTATTCATCAGGGCTCTGTGGAGAGATGGTGGAGCTTGGTGCCCAAGTCACATGATGAGTCATATCTATTATGGATAGACTTCAAGCATATCTTCTAGGAGGAGTTCTATCTAAACATGTTGGAATCGGTATGTATACAGGAGATTCTGCATCTACAGCATGGTAGTATGACCGTGGTGGAGTAATCATCAAAATTTATTGACCTTTGATGCTACTCCATTGATACTTTACAAGCCTGTTCTTTAGGGTTCAGAACATAGAGTAGGGATTAGGATGGGATGTCAAGGAATAAATGGTATCTTTTATAATTCCTACATATTCTAGGGTATTTGAGCGATCATTACTACTAGACAGTGTTCTGGAAGTGCAGACACTAGTAGTGGGAGCTAGCAGTGGAAACCGTGTAGCTGGGACCTTGGAAGGAGGTATCCAATGGGAGTCACATTGATCTAAGTGGGTAAGACTCTTCAGGGGAGATCCTAAGACTCAAGGTTATTGTTCCGGAGCTCCCATGGAGGCTCAAATCAGCCCATGGATAGGCGGTGTTACTCATGTAGCGGTTGGGGACATTTGGAAAAAGATTTTCTAAACTATCATATAGTAGATCGGTTTACAGTTGAGGGACCACCTATATAGAGGCAGAGACCAGAGTAGGGTGGTCCGTAAGGCAGTGGATGTGGTAGATAGGCAGGCATGGTAGCAGAAGGTGGTTAGATGTTGGCCCTATTACCACCACCACCCTCAAGTTGTCCACACCAGGCTTAGTGAACTGGTGGGATGGGATGAGTCCAACTATAGGTGATAAAGGCTTATGACCCTGGGGATCTAGGGATGATACATGGCATGATCATTCTGTTTTCCATCTTTTTTCTACTTTTAATACATACAAGAGATAATCACTCCTTTTTTTCCATAAACCTTGTCCAGGACTCAAAGATTTTAGTTGATCCGTTGACTTGACCCTTACATTTGGAGACTTTTACTGAAGGATACTCAATGATCAAACACTGGTGAAGACACTGTGACCTGACTCTATGAGGAGAGAGTTTAGATAGGGATCTATTGGTAGTGACATCAAGGTCTTATGAAATGATTCTTGGTATGGACTAGTAATCCACAATTCATGCTCATATTGACTGTTTTAGGATAAGAGTGTGGTGTGTATGTAGTGCTACAACCAGGTTTTCCATTATTGGTGAAAAAGAAACTAATACATCATAGGAAAGACTTTCACATAAGATGGTGCATCCTATTACTAATCATTTGGCTAGATTCTCCCTCGGTATAGTGGATGATATGAGTCCTCAATTTTCTGATGTAGTGGTGGAGTATGAGGAAATATTTCCTAAATATGTTCTTGGTTTACCTCCCTATATAGAGATTTAATTATGCATTGATATACACCCATAGATTAAACTGATATCTACACATGAATATCATATGGCTCCCACAGAACTTTGTGAACTAAGGGTATAGTTGGAGGACTTGCAAAGGAAGGGATTGATGAGACCCATTGTTTCACCCCGGGCAGCACCAGTTTTGTTTGTAAAGATGGAAGATGGAATATCAAGGTTATGTGTGGATTACAGGTTCTTAAAATAGGTTAATTTTAATAATAAGTATCCACTACTAAGGATTGATGAACTCTTTGATCAGTTGAAAATGTAATTATGGTTAGTAAAGATTTACCTCAGATCAGGCTATCACCAGCTACGAGTACGAGATGAGAATATAACAAAGATGACCTTCATATATCATTGAGGTTACTATGAGTACTTTGTGATTTTGTTTGGCAGGAAGAATGTCCCATATGTTTTCAAGATACTCATGAACCAAGTCTTTCAAACTTACATAGACCAGTTCATAGTGTCCATCATCAATGAAATCCTAGTTTATTCAGTGTCTAAGGAGGAGCATTCAAAAAACATGAGGAAGGTCCTTGAAACACTCCGAGGGAACCAAATTTATGGTAATCCCTCAATGTTCTAGTTTTGTATTTGTGAGGTCCAGTCTATAGGAAAAATTATCTCATAGGCTTGAGTTGTAGTGGGTAAAGAGAATTTTGAGGTAGAGCTTTCTTGGGAGCCACCCAAGAGTGTTACCGAGGTGAGAAGTTTCCTTGGAATAATAGGGTACTATAGAAGGTTTTCACCTGACTTATTTAGAGTGGAAACACCCTAGATTGATTTTACATGAAAGGTGAATCCTTTAATTTGGATAGAAACGTTCAAATAGTGATTTCTGGAGCTGAGGCAAAGGTTGATGAGTGCTCCCATCCTAAAGTTACCATAGGAAGGTTTCGAGTACATAGTTTTTGGATATACATTAGAAATCAGGTTTAGTTGTGTCCTGATGCAGAGGAAAGTGGTGATTACATATCTTTCATTCTTATTGAGACCACATAACAATAACTACACGACCCATGATCTTGAGTTAGCAGCGGTAGTCTTGGAATTAAATATGTGAAGAAACTACATAATGGGTAATCGATTAATCATATACTCTAATCAAAATAGTCTTAAGTATATATTATCTTATAAGGTTATGACAATTTTATAGATGAATTGGCTAAATTTACTCTTGGATTATGACTTTGATATTGTCTTTACTTATGGGAAGGGAAAAATGGTGGCATATTCTCTCTGCAAGAGTTTATGAACAAGGTGGTAGAGAAGTTGGTCTCATTACAATAATCCTTTATGGATTGAGATGGAGCAACTTACCTATAGTTGATTGTTTTCCCCCCTCCACTCTTACAGTGAGTCAGAGAGGTCTATCTTGGGGGTAATGACTAGGTGACCATACGATCTCAGATGTCCAAAGTGAATATTCATGATAGATATTTTAAAGGTGGAGAGAATGTTTTTCTTTTTAGAGGATTCACAGTAGTACGAATGGAGATGTAAGAGGAGGTTCTTAGAGAGTTTCATACAACACCATTGGAGGTACATCCCATTGTGGAGGATATGTACTAGGACCTCCGATGTCATTTTTGGTTTCTAGTGATAAATAAAGAAGTTGCAGAGTCTGTTTCATGATGACTTGCTTATCAGTAAGTTACGGTTGAGCACCAGGTTCTAATTGGTTTATCCCCACACCTTAAGGGTCCAAAATGGAATTGGAATGAGATATCAATGGAATTCATTATAGGGTTACCATGTACGTCTAGGGGACACGATTCCATCAGGTGATCATTGAAAAAATCACTATGTCATACCACTTCCTATCTATCTAAGAGTAGAGTTAAATAGAGAGGATAAGACACCTCTATATACATGAGATAGTTTGAATCCATGGATTTCCATGTATGTTAGTTTCATATCATGATTATCACATTATATACCAGTTGTGGAAGGGATTACAGGAGGTTTTTTTGGACCCAGCTATGCTTGAGAACAATGTCTCACCCATAGATGGATGGTCAGACTGAGTGGACCATTCATGTTCTGGAGGACATGTTGCGGGTCTTCATGTTAGATATTGGATATATAAGGGTGCATCTCCTACCATTGGTGGAGTTTTCATAAAAAAAATCTACCATTCCACCATTGGTATGGCAGCATTAGAGGCCTTGTACGGGTGACCCTAAAGGTCACAACTACATTGGACTGACCCAGGAGATTCAACACTCATGGGCCCTGAGTTAGTAAAAGATACAATAGAGGAAGGGATGATCATTCTAGAGCAGATGAAGAATTCACAGAGTAGATATAAGTCTTATAAAGATAGTTGATGAAGGCCTTTATAGTTTTAGGAAGGATACTGTGGGTTTCTTTGGGTTTCACCTCAATGGGGATTATGGATATTTGGTTGGGGAGGCAAGTTATCTTTGAGATGCATTGGCCCTTTTCCAGATACTAAGAATAATTGGCGAGGTGGCATACCACTTGGCTCTACGACTATAATTAGATTGGGTAAATGACCTCTTCTACATGTTGCAGTTGAGGAGATATGTGCATGACACATTGCACGTCATCGACTAGGGCGAGCTGGTCATTGAGGATGGAGTGAATTTCTCTAAGTACCCAATGGATATTGAGGATCATCATGAGATGATCCTTCATGGATTATTTATTCCTTTAGTGTGTGTTCGGTGGCATCATGGGAATATCTAGGAGAGCACATGGGAGTAGAAGGCTCATATTCGTGCTCAATACCCTCATCTGTTTGAGTAGACATTGTTTCAGATTTTCAGGGATATAAAGACCCAAGGTGGGGAGATTGTAATGTATCATATTTTTTGTATATTATTTTTGGATATTATATGGGTAAATTTCAAGGCTAGGTTCTAAGAAGACATGTGATTTTGAGGCATGGTGCGCTCAAAATAAATGTTCGCAAAATATTAAAACATTTAATAGCTCACACACGTGTTTTTCATGAAAAAGTGGAATAACTCTTAAACAGGTTAATGAATCAAAATTCCTAGGGAACCATTGAGTTTATAACAATGGTTTACTATAGGAATGACCTAACCTTATTCATCATGGGTCATTTGTGGAAAAATCTATTGGGAATGTAAAAGGAATAAAATAATTTGTTAAAATTTATTTTTGATGAAATGTATTTTCCTTTAAATTTATAATTATGTTGGAAATCCAAGGTTATCTAAAAAACCCTAGATATTCCAAAGGACCATTATATATATCTCTATAGAATTCTATTAAGAGAATGATAACAAATGAAGATCATATCACAGATCATTGCACCAATGGAATCAGTGGGACTCATCAATGACGAAAACAAAATCTTTATTCGTCGAAAATTGATCCAAATTCAAGAAGGGTGAATGATTTGTTGGTTTAATTCCCTATTCTTGACTAATATTATTAATTCGGACTAATCCATGAATATATTAGCCTATAGATCGATTGTATTTGTGGGATGGGATTTGTCTACGGGTTATCGGGATTTTTTAGATATGGTTCTCTAACATGAATCGATCAATATTCATCATTGGCCAAGAACGCTTGGCCAAAGATGATAAAACATTGATCATGTTTAGTTATCCTTATTTTATTCACATTCATCACTGTTATAACCCCATGGTTCCTAGATCGACATTTCCGGGTGGTTCTGAATAAGATCAGACCTCCAGATTTGAGGAAAATTGACAATTGAGGCTGGATCTATGAAGATCAAGACCAAAGGACATGGATCTATGAATGTTTGTTTTTCATCCATCAGATGAAGTGCTATATTATACAGAAGGGACCAATAGCACAATGACAGTGACCGATGGTTGGCGGTGGCATGAGGTAGTGGGGCATGTGCCAGTGGTAGCGATTGGTGGCGCATCAGTGGTGGGATGCAGTGATGGAGGCCGAGAATATATGGGCGGTAGTGACCAGTGGCGTGGTGGTATATGCAGAGTAGTCGTGGACACAAAGTAGGCAGAGCCAGTGGGCAAGGTTAGTCTGATGGAATAGGTAGGTTCGGCAGGTCGGGTCAGGCCGGTGGATCGGGTAGGACCCGGGTTGGATCCAGGGCAATCAGGGTGAGGGCCAGTTGCGGAAACTGTAATGGTTGATCGTGATAGTCAACTTTTGGGTCATGGAACCTCGATCTATCACTGGTTCACTAAACATGAAGGTAAACCATGGGTGCATTGACTGTGTAGCCGAGTCATGTGGTATGTTGACCGACCGTGGCGGTCGACCGCAACGGTAGGTCAGCAGGTCTGTGGGAAGTTCTACCCAATCAATCATATATCCTAAATAGGGAATGCAATCGATGATCCATCTTTATATTTGAGACCATAAAATTGAATAAATCAATTTGAGAAAAGTGGTGTGTTTTTATATTGGACCAGTATATGTTGATTGCATTCCCTTTGTCCATTCCTAGAGGGTTTAGTACAACTTTACATCCAAATTATTGGACTATAATCCCCAATAGAGGTTGAGTATCATATAGAGTATGGTATCCCTCTCCAAGAATAGAGTGTGATCATATATCAACCCTAGTGGAGTTTTTGGAATCGTGTAACCCCCTTGAGTAGGTTGCTGATCCTCTATATAGTAGGCCACATTGGTAGGGTCTGTGGAATCCCCTATTGATTTTGGGTATGATCCTCTAAGTAGTAGGTTGATCCAAATTTGGTACATGGTATCCCCCAATAGTTCGGTACATGATATATGGTATCCTCAATCAGTTCTAGGCATGACCCCCTCTCTGTGTATCATAGTCCTCCTTGGCCAATGTGTTCTCTCTAGGCGGATCCAAAATGAGCTAGACCTATTCATGGAGTTTCTATGATGATATCATGACTTGAGGAGTGAGTTATCCTAGAATGAGTGTTCTTCCATCAAACTACAGTGGCTAGAAGTTGTTTGTGACCACCTGATGGTGTGGTGTCTATCTTGAGTATATTTGGCTATTCTTATTATATGTGTTGTAGACATATACCTTGGTAGAGATGAATATGCTTTCAATTTATGTATTTTTTTATGGATTTGGGGGGTCCTACTGAGTATTGTTATACTCACCCTTGTATGGGATTTTCCGTTATGTGTCATTTCTTGTGAAGATGATTAGCCTTTTGATGGTGTCCAAGGAGGACCTGGACCAACTGATTCATAGTGATACATGACATACTAAGGTGTGTTCCTACAAATTTCAGACATAAGTCCCAATTCCTTGAATTTCATGTTTGAATTGTGTTATAGAATCTTTTTGGTGGGTTTTCATTTGTCCATTTTTACATTCTGTTACTTTTATTATCATCTTCTATTATGATATCTTATATGTATGCATCCATTCTTTCAGCAGTTTTACACTTCATCATTTGTGGCTTAGAGGTGTGAATTTGTTAATGTGTACAGGTAAATTAGGTTAATTTCTCCCATTTTTATGATATTGCTACTTTTTGATAGTCACCATGCCTTGGCCTATTAGAGGCGAGCATGGAAAAGTTAGAACATGGGCCCCTCTGGGATAAGTCGTGATAGATATTCTCATTGGAGAAAGTTTCCTGAAGTGGTAAATGGTTTGTGATATCATACGCCAATATATGAGTGATCTTTCTCATTTGGTCATCCACCAAGTTCCCTAAACCCTTCTTATCCAATATCCCAATATCAAACTACTGAAGAAGGAGAATCCAATGAATAATTCATGTCTTTACATCAAGCTTCTTTAGGTGGTACCTCAATGCTTCTTGATCAGATAAAAACCCACCTTATATCCTAATAAATAAGAGCATAATTTGTGTATATAAAATATAATAGCAAGAAAAACCATTTATATTGTGGGGTAATTATACTTGGATGAATAAAAAGTAATTGATTCATAATCAATCAAATGGGACCACCCTTCCACCCATTAGGACAAGGATAATCCAGCTGTGAAGATAGAAGCATTACACATAATCATAAGTGGGAGGTTCGACCATCGAGGATCTATGATTGGGGGTGCCATGAGAATATTTTTAATATTGTAAAATGATACCCTTCACGAATCATCAAAAAATAAGAAATATCTTTTTGAATAATTTGTGATAAGGGTAGAGAGATCTTACTGAAATCACCGATGAAGTGTCAATAAAAACTAGAATACCCAAGGAATGATCAATCATCACCCACACATATAGGATATGGAAAAGATGAAATAATATATATTATAGATTAATCAACCACAATTCCATGATGTGACACTACATAACCTTGAAATATTCCCTTATCTACCATGAAATGACAATTTTCATATAATAAAATAAAAAATTTCTCAATGCATCAATGGAGAAATTTATCGAAACTTGAGATACACTCATCAAATAAGGAACCATACACAAAAAAATAAACCATAAATACCACCATGAAAGGTTCTTTGGGTGTTAACAAGACCAAATGGCATCATTTGGTATGAAAATTTATTGAACATGCAGGTGAATTTCATATTCTCATGGCCCTCTATTTCTATGTAATCCTAAAAATATCCTCAGAAACCATCCAAGAATAAATATTGTGTCCTACATGCAAGTATCTGAAGAATATGGTCAATGAATGGAAGTGGGTAATGATCCTTACAAGTGGACTAATTTATTTTCCTATAATATATACATGCCCACCAACTATTCTGTAAACTCATGGGAACTAACTCCTCATTTTAATTATTTATAACAATTAATATGATTTTATTGGGTACAAACTGGATAGTGTTAACCCAATAAGATTCAGAAATGGGGTAAATGATACCTACCTCAAGAAACTTTTACACTTATTTTTTCACAACTTCTAATAGTTTTGGGTTAAGTCCCCTTTTTGGTTTCCTAACCAGTTTAACCCCATTCTCAAAAAGAATCATATTCATACAAATGGAATGGATAATACATGGAATGTCTTATATGGTCCACCTAATTTCCCCAATATTCTCCCTTAAAAGATTTAAAAGTTGTGTTTCTTGTTCAGGTTGGAGAATATTAGCAATTATCATAGGAAAATTTTCATTTTTCAATAGGTATGAATATTTTATGATTGGTGTAAATTATTTGACTTCCAGTTTGGGTGGGTTCTATATTGATGGTAATGATGTTGGAGTAGATATATGTTCATAATTAATGTTAGGGATTGGATATACATCATCAAAATCAGTGAATAATGAATAAACCCCATCTTAAAAAAAGTCATGTCATAATAAAAAATTACATGCCTAGAATCAGAATATGAATTCACTTCAAAATAAAAAATGAGTGTGTTTTGATAATTAGGGATAGGTGTAAAAATATTTAGTGACCTTAAACTAGAACCAATCATTATGATCTCTCTAATCATGGAATGATCCCCATTTAAAAAGATTGAAAATAAAAATATGAAGATTTATTACAAGATGGGTTAGAATGGGAGATGAAGAAATTAAAAAGGTCTTATAAGGTGTACTTCATGAAGTAAAAAATATTAAATCATAATATCTCATCTCCAGACTCCATAGAAAGTTTTCCCTCATGAACATTTTTGATTTTTTTGGAAGTTTTGTGTAAAAGTCTTCCAAGAATGATGGGTTCATGTGTAAGACCCAAATACATTAAAATATTTTAATTTTTGAATAAATTTTATTTATTTTCCGAATTTATTTATACACAACACCATGGTAAGCTTACATTACATGTAACACAGAGTAATCTTAAATTACACACAAGAGCGATTTTTACCATCTTTTAATAGAACTCCAATTTTAAATATAAATTTTAACACATATATAAATTTTAGTTTTCAAAATAAAATTCATTTTTGAATTTGGAATGTAAAAATTATCTTATGGTGAATTTTTGGTGTTTTTATGAGAAATTTCAATTTATTATGAATAGTGAAAAATACTAGATTTTAGTTGAGAAAAACCTTTTGAACTAAATAATTATTAATTTAAATTGTATTTAATGTTTTTTTAACAAACAATAGATAAATTATATGTGAATTTTTCCATTTTTGACTATTTGAACAATTTTTATATTTAATTTAGATATAAAGACTTAATGAAATTTTGAGCATTTTAACTTTAAAACCCTACTTTCTCGCTATGTTTGTAGGATTAGATTTAAACATAATTTTACCACTAATGTCAATTAAATTTATAAAAATAGATATACATTGTTGTAATCAGTATAATACTTATAGTCCAATAAGATCAACATAGATTTTAACCAAAAAAGTTAGTAAAAGTATTTAAAATTAATTATAGTGATTAAGGTAAAATTATTCTTTGAAAGGGATTAAACCTTAAACATAAGGTCCAAATGACCTTGAACCATTTCCAAAAGAAATTTGATGCCAATATTTCCACCGTATACTTTCTTGGTTCTAATTTTATTAGTCAGTGGGGTAAATGTTCCTGAAAGTGTCCCATATAATAAATTAAGTAACAAAATGACAATAAAGGAACATTTAACCTTGACATTTATAAAGATTTAGAGTATTGAAGAAGCTAAATAATATCAATTATAAACATTATTTTTAAATTAAAATGAGTTTTTTATCATGGTACTTTAACTTTAATTTTTATAGTTTATATAATTACATTAACCACTTAACAAATACTAACACATGGATTATTTAGCTAACAACTAAATAAGATAAATTATGCTAAAATATAAAAAGTAAAGAAAATATAGTTAAATTTTGTGTTCCATTATTATTTTAGATAAATATATCTTGTTAGACATATTTTAAATTATTATATTTTAATTCCAAAATAAATCTATTTTCAAACAAAACAAAAATAAATAATGTCAAAATTGACATTAAAGTTATTTTACAATAAATGATAATTTGATAAATGATTTAAAATTAATACAAATTCAATAATCTGAAAAGTTAATTTTAAGTGTAAATAAATATCAAATATGATCAATTACTGGACCAATATATATTTTATAATTAACATATTGACTCATATATAGTAAATACATTGTCAGGACGATCAAGGTAAAGGTAGTGTTTTTTGCATGTTACATGTGTTTCCTTTAAAGTTAATTTTCAACACACATTATATTTATATTTTATGAATTAGATATAACATTTATAATTAATTGGGTATATATTTTATAAAAATATCACTTTAATATAGTCTTAATGGTTAAATAACTTAATTCCAAAAACTATTAAGATTAATAAAAACCAAAATGATAAAATTGGGGAAACATATAATTTAAGGAACAAAATTATAAAAATTAACATATTTTTTTGGTGATGTTTTTTATAGACCATAATTCCCATTTAATCCATTATTTGTCCTTTTCTGAGGAACATGAGGTATGGGAGGCCTCCCAATAGTGTATACCTTTTGGTATTTACAAGAATAAAACTCCCCCACCATTATCAAAAAGAATTTAATCTTCCCCTTCGTCACACCTCTCAATCCACATTTTCTTATAAAAACTCTTTAAATAGTCTCCAAATATATATCCTATAAATATAGAATCCTAATATTTTGATTAAATAAAAATAAGGAAGACCATTGGTGCAAACCAAATGTAGTTACCCAAAAAAGAGGTAACATTCTTCATTGTGAATTTATACTTTATTTTTTTATCCACCACTTCAGTTGTTCTTATTACATGATTATATAATAACATCATTATATTAAATATAATAAAAAAAATTTAGGTTAAGGTTCTAACCTACACCTATATAAACTTCCATAAAATGGATAACGAACTTACTATTCGTGTACTTTGAACTTCCGCCTTGCGAAACGGTGTTGTTTGTTCTTACTTTACCACCTTTCAAGGTTGGGAATTTTGATGGAAAAATTGTTTATATATTATATATATAATATTTATTATTTCTTTGTTCGTCTATAATTTTTATATAACATATACCTTTATACATTTCTTTTGGTGAAAATACAGTAACTTTGTTTGTGGACGTGTGGACTACTGCCTCCTCAAAGCGATGTGATACTTTCACACATTACACTGAATGTATTAATAAAGATTTAAATTGAAAATATGTGAAATAAATGAAATATATTTGACACTCATGAAATAATTTACTTTATATATCTTTTTATTCATTACACTTTTCACATACTAGAAAAATGATAACATCAGTCATGGATGTGTGGACTACCACCTCCTCGATGTGATACAATTCCTTTTGCATCACAAGAATTATATATATATAAGTGTATATGAGTAAATAATGTGGTATTTATGATATAATAATAATTATATAAATAGAAATTTTACTTACCTTATTTCTACAATGATCCTTGACAAATGGGAACGTTACTCATGGATACGTATGACCTATCGTCCCCATGATTGCAACTTTGGATGATTATTCATAACCATCTTTAATAATTGGTTCAAAAAAAATAATTTATGTATAAATATGATAATTTTTTCATGATTATTATTCTTTTTATGTTTATATAATAACCCCTTTGACTATAGTATACCGACCATAGTCATTTTTAACACATGAACCGATTTTTTTCAAAAGCACCCAATGTAAACTTAATTGTTTGAGTAGTTGTATACAACATTATAATTAGTAAATTGAAAGTAATAATAAAATTTAATAAGGTTATAAAGTAAGTAAATAATTAACATATGTTTATTATTCATTAAGATAAAGACTCACATGACATGTCAAACTCTAGTTAAGTGATTTCATATCAATTTCATTTCATTGAGGCATATTGAAATGTTATACACAAAGTTTCTTTTATATGGTGTATATACTACCCTTTGAGAATTTATATCTTTAATATCATTATTAAAATGATATATGATTAATTTAATATTATTAATTCATGGTGATTATGATTCAGATATTTCAAAGTGGTATGTGTCACTTTTTAATGTTTAAATATTATTTTCCTCAATAATGTTTTAATGGTCTTTCAATGGTATTTCCATTAATTTACATCAACAAACCTTATAGTTAATTATCCTCCACTAAGTATTTTTTGTTAAATCTGTATTATTTATTCAATATGAGTATTTTATGATAAGGATAATTTTTTATTAATTAAATTGATTATTTAGTATATGAGGAATGCATTAGTTTTTGTATGTGATTGGTGGGGCCCGCTATAACCCCCAATGCATCGATAGGTTTCATGAGACAAAATAGACATGTTTTTGGATGAGGCCTTACCCATTTATTATTTTTTTGGAATTAAGCCTTTATAGAAATAGATTCTTGGAATGACGCCTTAATAGAATTGGATTCTTTGCATGTTGCCTTGACAATATTATATTCTTGGCATGAAGCCTTGACAGTATTATATTATTAGCATGGAACCATGGTAGCATTATATTCTTGGTACAATTACATGATGGTATGTTTTAGATATAAATCATTATACATTATATCAATATGAATTAGGTCATTTTTATTCCATGTGATTATTAAATTAGTTGGAATATCCATATTTAAGTTTCATTCTCATATTATCGTTTAAATGGAATGTGTTTTAGTTATCTGACATTCCATATTGATTTTTCCATATCAATTTTTTTAAATCTAAAGTGTGTATAATTATTTATTTTTACATATTGTTTATTAGTATTGACTCATGATTACTTATGTCATAATTTTACCTTAACTGATCATTTTAGATCACCGTTATTTTTTTTTTCATTCCCAAGGATATGAAATGAATTATTGGAATGATTTTCATGGATGAAGTTTATTTTTATTTTTTATTTATTCTATTATACTACAAATGTAAAATGTGTATCACTTATGTAATATTTGTTTTCCAAAAATGATTAATTGATCAGTCCTTTAGATTTCATTCCCTATTATCACGCTAATATAATTAAGTAATGCATCTGGTCTGGGCTTCTAGGGTCAGGGTGATATATTTGGTATCAAAGGATGACTAGTAGAAACCTTGAGAACTTTATTTAGGAAAATATATATTAGGGAACATAACCCTAAGGTAGGATTTGAGGATATGTATATAAGATCATCCTAAAGAAACCATGTATATTATTATGATATTAGATACACATAAAATTTTCAATTTATGTTAAGTATTTATCTAGTTTTGGGATTACATTTTATGTTTCATAATGATAAGAACTAATTGAGTTTATTCCATCATTTATAAATTGATCCTAGTAGAAGTAATGTGAACCTCACTATTACAAGTGTTCCAAAGAGTAATAAGGATCATATATTTTATGATCTTAGATCAATCTTTCAAAAGAAATTAGTCTCCCAATAATTCTCATCATATAGGGACACAGTATCAATATCTAATGAGATAGATAAAATATTATATACGAATTATGGCTTCTAAGGGAAGAATGAGAAGAAGATAACAACTAGGAAAATGTTGGATAAAGGTAAAAAGGGAATGAAATATTTTCACATAAGTAATAATTGTGGAAATAATCAACCTGGTCTTTGTTTATAAGGAAGGGGAGTTTAATATAAGTGTGGAGAGAAAGGACACCATGCTTGTGATTTTAAGGATAAAGAAAAAGTTTCCCAGTGTAATATTATTTGACAACAAGAAGGTATGACACTATGCAAATCAATTTCTCAAGTGTCAAACTAACATACACTAATAGAGGCTAATGGATCATGGTCATGATTTTGATGTTAACATATATGAAGAGTAATGATTAATATTCCTATGACTGGATTTAAGAATTATTTCATTTATGTTTTTTTATCATTAAGGCATTGGCCATGGGAATTACAAAATATATATAAGGATTTTACTATAGTAATATTTCATCA
Organism: Viscum album; assembly: GCA_963277665.1. Classification (NCBI taxonomy): domain Eukaryota; kingdom Viridiplantae; phylum Streptophyta; class Magnoliopsida; order Santalales; family Viscaceae; genus Viscum; species Viscum album. The sequence goes on along the minus strand of OY728128.1, from coordinate 805,071,736 downwards.
TAGATTTAAAAGGTTGCGATGATTGATACCGACAGCCATTAAAATAGATTCAGTGGAATATTGAACATTTTTGGAAAACACATAGTTGATAGAAAGTGAACCCTTAATATGTTCCTGATATAGAGATAATGATCATGGAATAAATAGATGATTGATATGGATAAATCATACTGGTTATTAAAAACATCCTTGGAACTGATTAATGATTTATTGAAAATAAGGATTACACTATCATTTATTGGGTTTAAAACACTTTTGGATTTAAGTAATATATCTAATAATAGGTGTTTTACTTATGTAATAAGGAAGTATGAATTATTTCAATAAATTTTCATAGTAATATATGTTATTACCATATTTATAGAAATATATAATGTAGGTATTCACATGTTTAGGAAGTGACAATTTAGATATGCTTCTTATTGATTAAAGAGAAATGATAAGTTCATTTTAGAGATTCATGGACCTTATTTATAAATTTTTGGATCATAAAATTTTGGAAAAGTTAACCATTTATGGAATCATTTATGTTAAAATTTTTATGTGGTTTTAGAGATTTATTTATTACTTCACTATATGAATCATCATGTGCCAAGAGATTAAGTAGAAATAGTTCAAGGATTAATCAAAAGAAAATAATATTTTTTAGAAATTTATATTTACTTATATTCACAGAGTGTGAAAGAATTATACAAATCTAGGAAAAGGGTATTTAAAAAACTTCTGTCCAATTATCATCATTTTTTATGATATCAATGATCCATTTTAAAACTTTTTTTATGACTCTTCTATCATTAACTTTCAGCTGAACATTTTCTATATCGCTCTCCAATTGAGTTTTATAGTTTTATTTTCTTCCATTTTCAGGTTTTCACGAAATTTCATATAATTAAAAGACTTGTTTTTATGACTTTCTCATTTTATTTTCCCTATTATTATGAATAATTTTTATTATCCCTAGTTATGATATGGGTTTTTTCATCAATAGTATTTTCAAATATCAAACCCTTGATTACTGAGATTAAGTTTAAATTGTGAGAATGAAATTTAATTAAGGTGGGGATAATGTAACACACCAATTATTTATCAATATTTTTATTTTATGGTAACTTTTATTTTGTAGATATATTTATTTATACACAACACCATGTTAATCTTACACTACATACAACACTGGGTTAGCTTGCGTTACATGGAAAACTGAGTTTTACCACCTTTTAATGGATACTTAATTTTAAAACTAAATTTTGACACAATTATAAATTTTATTTTTAAAAATAAAATTAATTTTTGAATTCAATATATCAAAATTATCTTAAGGTGATTTTTTCATATTTTCCCGAGAAGTTTCAATTTTTACTGAAGAGTGAAAAATACTGCATTTTAGTTGAAAACTACCATTTTGTGTAAATAATAACTAATGTAAATTATATTTTAACTTTTTATTAAATTAAAAATATATCAATTATATATCTATTAATTCAATTTTTTTTATTGGAGTAATTTTTATATTTAATTTAGATATAAATACTTAATAAATTTTTTAAAATTTTCACTTTAAAACTTCGCTTTCTCAAACCATCTATGGGATTATTATTAAAATTAATTTTTACACTTATATGAATTGAATTTGGAAATCCGTAAATACACAGTGGTAATAATTTTAATATTTATAGTCTAATAAGGTCAACATAGTTTTCCCCAAATTGTTTAGTAAAAGTAAATAAAATTATTTGTAGCGATTAAGCTAATATTAAGCTTAACAGTGGAATAAACCTGAATCTTAAGTGAAAACATTACCTATGAATTTGTCAATAATCAATTTTATGAAACTATTTCTACCATAAACTATCTTGGTTTTATTTTTATAATTTATTGGGACACATTTTCATGAAATTGAGTTATATAAATAGTTAAGTAATGAAAAAGATGAAAATGGAACCTTCCTTACTTTTAACATTTATATAGATTTAGAGTATAGAATAAGCTACGTAGTCTTGGTTATAAATTTTATTTTGAAATGAAAATGATTTAATTTAATCATGATAATTTAAATTTAATTTTTAGAGATAATATAATAATATTAAGCACTTAACAAATGTTAAATCATGGATTATATAGTTAATAATTAAATAAGATAAATGATGTTAAAAACATAAAAAGTAAATAAAAGTTATGAATAATTATTTAAAATTATTTTTTAAGGTAAATATATAATTTTATATAGATTTAAAATTAATATATATTAATTAAAAATTTCTTATTATTTTTTAAAATTAGAATTAAATAAATAATTTCAAGATTTACATTAATTGTATTTTACAATAAATGATATTTTATTAGATGATTTAAAATTAATAAAAACAATATTTTCTATAAGTTAATTTTAAATATTAATAAATATCAAATATAGTCCATTCATGGACTAATTTTCCTTTTATAAATAACATATTTACCCATAGATAGTAAAAAACTGGTCCAGGTTAAAGTAGAGTTTTGGCTCATTACATGTGTTTGTTTAAAAATTAATTTCCATCACAAATAGGATTTCTATTTTTTTAAAAAAATAAACTATATATAATTCATTTGGTATATATTTTTTAATAAATCGATCATTAATTTAGTATTAATGGTTATATTACTTATGTTAGAAATCTATTTACTTTAAAAAACTAAAAACGATAAAATTGGTGAAACATAGAAGTTAAGGAACAAAATTATCAAAATTCACTTATTTTTGGGTTTTATAGATTTCTCTAGACCATAAATCCACTTTAATCCATTATTCTTCCATTTTTATACACATTAGGTAAGGGATAACTCCCAATAGTGTATACCTTTTTGTATTTACAAGAATTCCACCCCCTCCATTATAAAAAATAATTCACTCCTCTTCATCCTAAGACCGCTAAAGAAACTTTGTCTCATCCAAAATATGAAAAAATTGTCTGAAAATATAAAATATTTCATCATATAATCCTCACCATATGAATAGATAAATCAAGAAACCCCTTAGGTGCAAACCAAAAGGAGTTACTTAAAAAAAGGTAACATTCTTCAATGTTTATTTATATTTTATTTGTTTATCCAACCATTTATTTTTTATTATTAAATGATTATATAATAACATTAGTATCATAAATATATTTAAATTCTATTTTATTTATTTTACCTAAACCTACCCACACTTTCATCAAGTGGGTAACGAACATAACATTCATGTATAGAGAACTATTGCTAGGCAAATCGATGTTGTTCGTTTTTCCTTTACCAGTATTCATGGTTGTGCATTATGATAGAAAAATTGTTTATATATGACATACATGATATTTATCATGTAATTATTATTTTTTAGTTTTTATATAACACGGAATGTTATACGTTCCATTTGGTGTAAATATAATAACTGTGTTTGTGGACGTGTGGACTACCGCCTTCTCAAAGCAATGTGATACATTCACACATTGCATAGAATTTATTATAGATGGTTTTAATTAAAAATATGTTAAATAAATGACATATATATGGTATTAATGACATTTTTACCTTTCTATACCATTTTATTTATTTCCCTATTTTGCACACTAAAAAATTATAATGTCATTCTTGGACGTGTGGACTACTACTTCCTCTATGCGATGTGATTCCTTTTACATAAAAATAATTATATATATAAGTGTACATGATTAAATAATATGGTAATTATTATATAATTATCATTATGAAAAGATAAATATTATTTAACTTTTTTCCATAATGATCACTGAAAAATGGGAGTATTACTCATGTGTACGTATGGAGAACCGTATCTATGATTGTAATGTTGGTTCATTTTCTATAACCATGTTTCGTGATTAGTTTTAAATTTATATTTTATGTATAAATTTGATAATTATTTCATGGTTATTATTTAGTATTTTTTTATATAATGACCCATTTGACAATATTTAACCTACCAAATTAGTTTTTAACACATGAATCGAATTTTCTCAAATCACACGATGTGAAATTTATTGTCTAACTAGTTGTATACAACATTTTAATATGTAAATTAAATTTAATAAGAAAAAAAATTGTAAATAAAGTAAATAATTAACATAAGTTTTTTATTCAGGTTGATAAATACCCACATGACATATTAGACTCATTGTAAGGGATTTCATCTCAATTTCATTTCATTGAGGCATATTGTAATGTTATTTACATAGTTTCTTTTATATGTTGTATATAAATCACATTGACATGTTTTATCATGAATATCCTTATTTTCATGATATTTTAATTTTAATTTAATATTATTCCTTCATGGATATTATTATTCAAATGTTTCAAAGTGTTATGGACACTTTGGAATGTAAAAAGATTATTTTCCTCAATAATGTTTTAATGATATTTCAATGGTATTTCCATTCATCAACATCAACAATACTTGTAGTTACTTATCCTCCTCTGAGTAATTATTGATAAATCCATATTTTTTATTCAATTTTTATATTTTATGAAAAAGAACATTGTTTTTTAATTAAATATATTATTCAATATATGAGGAATTCATTGGATTTCATATGTGATGGGTGGGGCCCGCTATAAGCCCCTCCATTGGTCGGTAGGTTTTATGACAAAAACGAGATATGATTTTGGCTAAGCCCTTTTCCATTTATTATATTCATTTCATGAAGCCTCAACAATAATATATTCTTATCATGATTCTTTGACCGAATTATATTTTTATCATGAAGCGTTTACAGTATTAGATTCATGGCATGGATCCTTGAAATTATTAGATTCTTGGCATGAATCCTTAAAAGTATTAAATTCATGGCATGAAGCCTTGAAAGTATTTGATTCTAATCATGAATCATGGATTTTATATTTTAGATATTCATCATTATGTATTCCATGATTATGAATTAATTTACTATTATTCCATGTGATTATTAAATTAGTTTTAATATCCATGGTTATGTCTTGATCTCAGATTATTGATTAAATGGCATGTGTTTCAGATTTCTACCTATATTCCATATCTAGTTGTTTAAATGGAAAGTTTTTTTAGTTATTTAAATTTCTATATTATTTATTCTTATTGAACTGTGACTAATTCCAATGTATGCTTTCCCTTACTGATCATTTCAGCTCACCCTTATTTTGTGTCCTTTTGAAATAATATGAAGATGAATTCTTGGGATGAGTTTCAAGGTGATTTTTATTTGTTTTTTTATGAATTATATTCTTATCTTAATGTATAATGGGTATCATGTTTTTAATATGGCTATCAAAAACTGCTAAACTGATCGGTCCTTTAGGATTTAACTCCTTATAATATAATAAAGTAATGCACTGACTTTGGGTTTCAAGATTTAGGGTGATACATCATGAGAAATTACTTATTCACCATCTATATGCATCACATATAAATCCATATGAATGATAATTTCCATTACCTAAATAATTAAATCCTCTATAACTCTTATCACGTATGTTATGGACCAATTCAACAGTTGTACCACCACCCTTCTCGGATTCATCTAGTCAACTTGTAAGGAAGTGAAAACAGTGTGATGTATGGAATTAATAGAGGCACCAAAATCGTATAAAGAATCAGTTAAATGAAACTACCCTATAAAAAATTGAATGGATAATGTCTTGAGGTCCTTAAACATTATATGATTCTCCATGGTTAGAGTGGTGATTTTAGATACATTTATCCCAAGGTTAATCCGATCATTCCCTTTTATCCCCCTTCTATTTGTAAATATCTCTTTTAAAAATTTGGAATACCTTGGAATTTTCTTGAATACTTCAAGTAAAGGGATGTTGATCTTAAAATTATTGAATGCATCCAAAACCTCCTTTTGAAATACCTCTTAAACCATCTTTTTTATTTTCACAAATCTATTCTAAAATAGAAGGGGGTTAGGTGGAATATCATCATCATTTTACTTACCTTTTTCATTCTCCATTAGTTTCTCATCAGCTGGTCATGAATATGGATTCTCCATGGATGAGGTGAATCCCAGTGGAACGATAGGTGTAGGTGTATCACTTGTTTGTTTCCCACTTTTCTATGTGATGGAACTAACAATCCTAGTGGGATTTGGAGTAAGTTAGGATGGAAAATTTCCAGATTTCATGCTTACCATATCAAGGAGGGAATTGGAAATCTAAATCTATTTCATCTTCAACTCCCACAACACTGATCCGTGATTCTTTATCTGATTCTATTGATTAAGAAAAAAATAAAATTTTCATCAGTATTAGTATCTAATTTTGGTTGAGAATTCCCTTTTTGTTGACTTGTCATTTCTTAGGACTCAAATCCTTTTTGGGGTTGTTGAAAACCTTGTTGGTAAGGTAGAGGCTGTCAAATATTTAGTTGAAAATGATCCTTTTATATTTTTCAGATTTATACATCATGTCTAATGGATCTTCACGTCCTTGGTTGTATTTTGTTGCAATGGAAGAATAATTCTTCTTTGAATTTGGTTTTCGTTGCTGATGATACGGTCAACCAAGGAATATGGATTCATAATCCTCTGTTTCTTTTAATTGGGAGAAATATTAAGTTTGGTGGTATGATATAGTAAAAATTTCACAAGGCCTCATTAGAGTGGTTTGGAATTTCTTTTGGGCCGAAGTATTTTTCTCACTAGAGTGGTAATTTTTTCCAACTTAGTTTCAATTAAATAATTTTCAAGATAATGTGTAATAACTTGATATACACTTATAAAATTTAGTGTACCTCGATTTCAAAATTGTTAATAATTTTATGCCTTCTTATCGATCAACACATGTTCATATGCTAGTGTTTTTTCGAACAATTCCCATCCAGCCTCAGCATCCACCATACTCTTCTCTATATTAATGAGGCCTTTATAAAAGTATAGGATGATGAGTTTCTCATAGATTTGGTGATGTGGGTAGCCTGCACCCAACTTCTTGAATCACTCCCATTATTTATACATTGACACCCATTGTTCTTTCTTGATCCATGATATCACTTTTTGAATGAATGTGGTCCTCGATGAAATAAAATAGTCTATACAAGACTAAAAAATTCAAATCATGGAAAAAAGTTACATCATTAGGTTGTAAATAATTAATACGAACTTTTATAATTCTATCAAGGGATAATTGGAATTCATTTAGTTTTATTTTAACCTCATATAAATTTCTTGGTTTTAGTTTTGATAAAAAAAATCATTGTCTTTTAAATGTTTTTTTGGATCCTAACCAAAGATGCCATGATATTTTGAATGAAGGTGTATCAATACATATTTCAATTCGAATTCTGATTTGATCATTACTTATGAAATAGAACTTGGTTGATATTTATTTTTTGGTGAAACCAATTCTTTAATATTTCTATAAAGTTCCTTGTTATTATTTTCATCCATTTCATCCATTTCTATGTTTTATTTAGAAGTGATTCCAATTTCAATTATAACAGAATGAATGAATTATCCAACTAGGTGAATGTTAAAACTCCCTATAGAATGAGACTATCGGATTAGAGCCCTAAGGCTATGTTTATTATTTGGATCAAGATAAAATATATACTCATGATTAGTTCATCTCATAAATAAATTGAAAATAAAAAGTAAATGGATAATAATGGACCATAATAAAATGAAGGGATGTTTGAATTTATGGTCAAAATAAGGAATAAAAAAATAAAAATTGAGAAAGGGTAAATAAAAATAAATAAAAATAAATAAAAATAGAATAATATAATTAGATAAAAGTAAAGAAAAACCTCTAATTAGTTGAATAAAATACTTTCCTCCCTTCCCAAAATTCAAATTTCAAAGGAGTTGTTGTGGGCTATCTCAAACAATGTTTCAATTTAAATTACATAGGTAGGGAAGATTGGATGACCAATTTCGTTCTCTAAGAAAGAAATATTAAAAAAATTAAAGGTATTTAAAAAAAATAAAATTAAAAAACTATTAAAATTTATGGGGGTTTTTTTATAGTAAAAAAATATGTATGTTGGAAGAAGATTGTGTTTTTTGTTTTTGATTTTGATTTTGAAAATAAATTTAGAATATGCAACGAGATGATGTTTTTTTAAATATTTTTAGAAGACATAAATGATCTAATTCTGAATCTTAAATTAACTAATAATCATTATTATTTACCTAAAACCCTTCTTAATTATAGTCCTCTAATTTTTTTACCCTTGAACCATTCAAAAGTTAACTTTACCACAAAGATGAAATAAATTAAACATTATTCTAGCTTTAGAACACGTAATCAGAGAATCCAACTTTCACTATAATTATAATGATATAATATATTAAGTTATAAATTAGGTAACATATCTATTATGGAAATGAGTATGAATTGAGTTTTGGTATATTATTTTACCTCTATAAATTTATCCTAGTTTTATTTTGGTTTACCGATTTTGATCGTGCTCTCATTATTCACACTTTACTCAACCTCATGAGTGTTTTGCTAATTGATCAATTTCATTCATAGTAAATTTTATGTTAAAAAAATAAATTCATGGAATATATTATGTGAATTAAAATATATTATTTATTCAAAAAAAATATGTTAATATAGTGATAATTATATCACTGACTAAAAAAACTACTCCTCCATAGTTGGTGTAGTAATCATAGAAACATTTTGAATGTGAGTTTTTTTTGAAAGGGTATATCTCAATAATATTTCTAATCATATGTTTATTAGAAAAACAGAAACATTTCAACGTGAAGTCGAATAAGAATAAGGATACAATGAAGGGATCCTTGATTCAAAATATCTCCCTAAATGGAGAGAAACCACTTCCCCTCTTCACTAAACGATATAATTCATGGTAAATCCCTAAAAAAGATAAAAAGACACATTTATAGAGGGTAGGGGAGTTTAGGGTTCCATGAATTTGTAAGTATGAATGAGAAATTAATCCAAATATTTTGATCCAACATACACTGACTTTTTGACAATTAAAAAGTAGTCACCATATATACTTACAAAATTGTTATTTGGGAGTAATTGGGTCGCTAATTGTATTCCCAAATATGAGACAAATATAATCCCATATGAACAATTTTTGGTCCAAATAGTGAATTTTTATCCAATCTGTTGAGTCCAAACCATCTTTGACTTCATGACCCATTTTATCAAATGAAATTCATGATACAGATTGAATGATATTAATGAAATTTATATAACATTAAGTGATGAATTCATTCAAAAAATTTAAAGTTTAAATAATCAATAGACTGAAACTTATTTTTTATTGAAATAGACCCCTTTTTAAAGGATGAGGGGAAAAACATAAGGACATTAAGACTCAAGCATGATAAACCAGTCACTGAAAAACCAAAACTAAAGTTCAAAAACACCATTCACTAGAAGAGAGAAGTTCCTCCCAGTAACTAAAACCATAAAGTCTAGATTCCATTGTCTCATCGTAGCACGATTAGCTGACCGGTGCCAAATATCACAGGCATGGTACTGATGGCCAAAGACATACGCTCTCAAACATCTGATCCTGAAAATCCATGAAATAGTGAAACCTCTTTGTTCTAAACCTCATCTGGAGCATATTTTGTAAGAGAACAATTTCAGAATCCCTTGAGCCATGTCCCACCAGGGCCAAATCCAACATTAGTTCTAGAAAAAAAAACAATGTAGAATCAACCATAAACCAAACAAAAATCAATTGAGGTCTTCACAGTTTCCAATTTCCAGATAGCAAACTAATTATCAAGGGTTTCATATTTCTTCCAAATACTCCAGATGAAATCTTAATCCCATGAAGTAGGTGGACCATCAACAAAGACTGTTGTAACCTGAGCCATTAATTCATCACCATGGTGCACAAATGAATCAGCGAATGATTTTTTTGATCAGTCAACCCCAAATGAAACACCACACTTATGCAGAAGCTTAAAAGTGTCCAAATCATCTGAGTGCGAAGAAAATACCAGAAAGAAAACCCTCAGTATTGATGGGAGTTGAATGGGACAAATCGAAAAACTAAACACTTTTCATAGGCATATTACGCACAAAAGCTACAAAAAAGAAACCAGAATATCACCAGATGCCCGAAGGAAGACCCATCACTGCCAGATATCGTCGCCACCATCCCAGGCTCGCATGGGAACAAAGAACCACCATGCGCACACACTAGAAGTGGGGAGATGTCCACAGGACACTGAAGCTAGAGCTCGACCATGGATCAACATTGTGCTGCTATGGAAGCCCTATCCAGCGAAAATGATTCAGGCGAGGAGCAGGCCGACAATGATGCAAGAAAACCAGAAGGCTGAGCCCATGAAATCCCCTGAATTAGGAAATCCACCACCCCAGTCCACCGATCATGATAGGGAATGTTACACCGACCTGAGGCAAGAAGGCGGCGACAACGAGGGGGAACCCTAGCATGTAGTTCCCCTTACGAGCTCATCGGTTAATCATTAGTTATAGAAAAAGGTACAATTGTTCAAGAAAACACTTATAACTATAATAATACATTTCACTTTAAATGGTTAAAACTAGGATTTTCCTCAAATTTTTAAATTAATGATCTAATCCCAAATATTCTATAAATAAACATATTCCAAAAAATCATAAAATATACCAAATTATAATCAATAAAATATTCAATAAAAATGATTTTATCATAAGGATATTATATTTCAACTATAAACATTATTTTAAGGGTAGATATAGTGTAATTATAATGGTGAAAGGTTTTTAACAAAATGAAGATATGTATTTTGATATACTTTTCTCACCTATAGTAGAGCTTACCACTACCTAAGTAATTCTAATTATTGTTTCATAAAATATTTACACATTGTGTATCATTATGGAAATACTCTTTTCCTTCATGGATATCTAGTAGAGATAATTTATATGGAGATACCAAATGGATTTTTAATCACTAAAGGAGAGAAATAGAGTGAAAACTCTAGAAAATCATAAATGGGCTAAATCAGAAACTCAGGTAAAAGAATAATAGTTTTTATGACTTCATGAGTAAAAATGTATAAAAATGGTGTGATATTGATCAAGGCATGTATTTTAATTATTTTTTTGATGGATATATTATATTACTTCTATATTTAAATGACATACTCATTATATGATCATGTATGAAAACGATTAATGAGTTGAATTTGATGATGGATAAAAGGTCTTAGATGTAAGATCCTAGATAATCTTGTTGGATTTTGGAGATATTGATCAAGAGATATCATGAATATTTAACCTTGATGTTATCTTGATGACTATATTATAAATTTCTAGGGAAGATTTATTATCACGAAGGTAAATCTAGTTTATATTCCCCTGTAAATCTATTCAAAATTTAAAAATGAGTAAGAACCAAAGGCAACATTAGATGTTGAGAACATTGAAAAGTTGTCTTTTGATTTATCTGTTTTAATATTGATGTATTCCATTGTTTTAACCCCACTTGATATTTCTAATACAATGGGAGTTTTGACTAGGTTTATGAATGACCCTTGAAATGAAAATTGGGAAGATGTTATGTAGATATGTTGGTATTTAAATCAACGAAGTATCAATATATTTTCGGAAAGGAAATTCATTGTAAGGGTATGTGGATACAAACCTTTTAGGTGATATAGAAATATATAGGTGTGTCATAAGTTAATAATTTACTTTTAAAGTAATTATGGTATGTTAGATATCTCAATTATAAAAATTGGTGGTATTTTTCACCATAGAGGAACAATACATTATTGTAATAGAATTAAATATGGTTATAGTTTGGTTAGATAACTTCTTAGAGAATATGGATAGAAATAGAAAAGAATTTATTACAATGGGACTGTCAAAGTACTATAGATCAAGAAAATAAACAATTGTTCATTTTCAAATGTATTATATTCAATTATATTTATAATTTATCAAAGGGCTAATATAGAATGAGTTACTAACAATAAATAATATTCAATGAACTTGTATTTTGGTATGTATTTTGATGAAAACAATGTTAATTAACAAGTTTATAGACTATTGTGTCTTTTTTTATTCATTAATGAATGAAGGATGCTAATTTGAATATGGAATAACACCATGAGAGAATGGAAGGTAAAAAAAATAGTAATTCATGAATAATTTTATTGATATTAAATTTATGGTTTGAAATAATCTCTTAATTCATTAATTATCACCATAAAATTGATGTTTTCATAGGAAAATATTTGGTCATTCATGAATCACCTCATGAAATTGAAGTTTTGAACTGAATGCACCTATTAGTGATTAAGGATGAAAATTATTTCATAGTAAGTTATCTAAATCTAGAGCCATGGAAGTTGGTATGTATTCTATATTGGACTCCAATTTGTAGACTTATGGAATTATGGATCTTAATCCATCATAAAAAGTTGGGAAAATTCTATTGATCGTTACTATACAAAAGTCTATAACACACATAATTTAACCTCTTACATGATGTTGTGGGGATTCCAAGGTAAAAGTTTCTTCACATTTATGGGTTTGGGGCTGAAGGGAACTAACCCAAATTTTAGATCTATTATATCAAATATATCAAACTATCATAAGGCTGACCAACAATACAAACAATATGTATTGTTGGTGTATAGAATTTAAAAACAAAGGTATTGTGGATTCATGGAATTTACTTCCATTGTTTCTATAGCATAGTGGATCAACTAGACAAATCTCATATATTAGAAACGTGGATTGTTTTATAATTTCGTTACTTTATTAGCTTATTTTTGAGCTAGGGATTATGTATATAGTGTTTTGACCTATAATTATCTCTCAGATATAGTGAATTTTTTCTTACCTCATCGTGGACATATAATGTATTCTCAAACCATATGAATGTATATGTTAACATTATTTATCTTTTTATTATAAATTCATTTTCTCTCCTTAACATTGATTTCAAGAATATTCTATCACTAGAGAATCTATAAATTATGTAATTTTAAATGTGATGTAATGGAAGTGTCATCTTCTAGACAGTGAGAAATTTTTTCATGGATATTTTTATAATTTGGTTATTTTTTTTGCAATGGTGACCATGATCATGTAAAAAAGGAAAGTTTGGTTAAATAAAAATCAATTTAAAAATTAGATATTTCTTGTAATATAGTAAGTGAGTGGGATACAACTAAATCAAATAAAAAAATTTAGAAAATCAAAATCTTATAGAATATAAAAAATAAGGATGGGTTTCATGTTTTGAATTTCATTTTTGAAATATGTGTTCAGTAGAATTATTTTCTAGGGAAATCCCTGAAAATATTTCATGAAACTTTAATTATGAATAATTTTAAAATATTTCAAAAAAATAAATAAAAAGAAAAATTGAAAGTTCACATAGTGGGATTTTCATTTAAATAATCTCAAAATAATTTACCATGGATAAATTAAACTGGGTGTTCATCACATGTGATAAGTAATGAGAGATTTATTAAAGGATTCAAGATGTCAATAGAAGTAAAATTATCATTTTAAAATGATGGATCTATTAAAAAATGAGTTAGTTAAACAAAAATTGGTACTTATAATAGGAAATCGAAGATTAATAACACGATTGATGATTTTAAACATAACCTTGTATGTGTTTATCGTTTATGGGATAAAAGAAATGAACTGATATTTTTGGAATTATATATGTGTAGTGAAGTGGTTGAATGATTGGTTTGTTTGGACTTAAGTACATTACATAAAATAATACCTATTTTAGGAAAAAAATTATACAATAAATATGAGTAGTTCTACATGAACATTCCAATCAAAATGTACTTAGTAATCATAACACAATAATGGTGGTTTTCATGTCATCTATTAAGGGATATGAACAAATGAGTTTTTTCTTTAATTTTTAATGGAAAGTGGTATTATATATGGTTTATGTGTGTGAGGGATAAGTGAGTGGTCAATGAAGAATTTTTTATCCAAGATCCAACTATAAAGAATCTTATCTCTACTTGAGATACTACACGAGTATGGAAAAATTTTAATCAATTCAACTACATAAACACACCCACAGGTCATTCTATGTAATTAATAAACCACCACTATATTCTTTAATGTTCCCCATTAAGACACCTCATGGAAATAAAAATGAATTTATATTTACGTGTATGCTTTTTATAAATCATCAACACATATAATTACATTATATTGCACAGTAGTATTGTTTTCTACCACTATCAATGAGTTTAAACATTGGTGTGTGTTTTGTTAATCCATACTTTACTTACCCATGTTCATTGTCCCAATAATTTTGTATAACTATAATTTATCCCCATGTACTTCACTAGAATCCTATGATACTTCAGTCAATGATCAATTGAGTGAGAAAAATATACAAGTGATTAAGATCAATTAACAAAACACACAAAGTAAAAAAAATTAGTGAAATTTAAATTAAAAAATTTCTCTCAAATATAATATTTTTTACAATGTCAAAACATAAAAATATAAATATGAAAATTTATAATGAGTAAGATAAATATTAAATGTATACTATAAAGGTTATATAAACTCCTCCTCCATATCACGGTGTATTATAATAGTGAAAGTTGTACCATAGAAAATATCTTATTTTTATTTATAATAACTAAAACAATCTATCTATATTCTTATAGTTCAATATATTACCCACCACCTTTATTCTCCATGGTTATATTTTATACACAATAAGGAAATTTTGACTGATCTCCACTTTTTTTAATTTGTACATGAATACAATGGTAATATAGATTACATCCATGTAGAGTATCACAACTTCTAAAATCATGACGGTAAAGACCCTAAGCATGATGTAATTGTGAATTATATTACTTTTTTTGAATACTTAATACATGACACAAACAAATTCCCAAAGACCATACTAGTTTACTGTATTTTGAAACTAGGAAATATTAATAACTGGTTTATAAAACATCTATATCATCTCCAATTTTTTCTGTCATAACTAGAACCCCTTTTTAACACATCTTACTTAATAACCTTCTTCATATACATAGGAATAGAAATATAAAAAATGGTGATCTCAAATTCCCAGTAATGGTAAACATGGAAAATATCAAACAAAATATAAACATAAGAATATATGAACGTAAATTTTGAAAATCACACCATGTATAACAAATATCAAAATCTATATTCATGAAATAAATATTTATAGTGCATAAGGAATAAATCATAATGTAATAAGAGCCATGAGAAAATTGAATTAGCATAAAACATGGAATTTTGGAAAACACATAAGAAAAAAACATTTCCATATTAGATAAGGATCATTTACAAGTCCATAATAGTGGACAAAATCCATTACTGAACTGAGATTACTTTTTATTCCAACCCTATATTAAATGTATACTATAAAGGTTATATAAACTCCTCCTCCATATCACGGTGTATTCCAATAGTGGAAGTTGTGCAATAGAAAATATCTTATTTGTATTTAGAATAACTAAAACACTCTATCTATATTCTTATAGTTCAATATATTACCCACCACCTTTATTCTCCATGGTTATATTTTATACACAATAAGGAAATTTTGATCGATCTCCACTTTTTCTAATTTGTACATGAATACAGTGGTAATACAGATCACATCCATGTAGAGTATCACAACAAAAATCATGATGGTAAAGACCCTAAGCATGATGTACATGTGAATTATATTCCTTTTTTTGAATACTTAATACATGACACAAAAAATGCCCAAAGACCATACTAGTTTACTATATTTGGAAACTAGGAAATATTAATAGCTGGTTTATAAAACATCTATATCATCTCCGATTTTTTCTGTCATAACTAGAACCCCTTTTTAACACATATTACTTATTAACCTTCTTCATATACAGTGGAATGGAAATATATAAAATGGCGAGCTCAAATTCTCAGTAATGGTAAACATGGAAGATATCAAACAAAATATAAACATAAGAATATATGAACATAACTTTTGAATATCATACCATGTATAACAAATATCAAAATCTTTATTCATAAAATAAATATTTATAGTGAATAAGGAATAAATCATAATGGAATAAGAGCCATGAGAAAATTGAATTAGCATAAAACATGGAATTGTGGAAAACACATAAGAAAAAAAACATTTCCATATTAGACAAGTATCAATTACAAGTCCATAATAGTGAACAAAATCCATTACTAAACTGAGATTACTTTTTATTCCAACCCTATATTATTGAACATGATTTACTTGTTATTACAACCTTATATTACTGAACTGGATTTAATTTACCTTCATGTCATGTCTATCTCATGAGATATAAATCTTTACCCAATTCATTGGAGGGAGATATTGGTCCCACCCATATTATAATGAAATCATTCTCATATGTTCCACAAAAATAGAGATCATTCAACATAGTATAACCCAAAGAATAAAATTGGTTTCTTAAACAACATTCCTTCATAACATAATCCATGAAAAAATGGATTTCATAAACAAAATTCAAAAAAAAAACTATAAGAATAACAAGGATAGTATACTTATAAAATAAAACTATTAGATAATTCCATCTTATATGGAAAATATTTTTTATTAAACATTTGAAATTAATTCTTGAGGAAAATGTCATTTCTTATTCAAAAAAATTACATTTCTCAAAACGATACATTATTTTAAAAGACAAGAATTTCTTTGAAAAAAAACATGAAATATTGTAAAGGAATATTCATGGAAAATGAAGCTATAAAATGTAAAAATCCATATTTCTATATAAGTTAAAATAAACAAATCCACTCATACCTTTGTTAGATAGGTCAAAAAGTACCTTGTATCGAAAAACAACAAAATATTCCTTTTATATAGTTTAAAAAATTCTCAAATGGATAAAATTTACTTTAAACGGTTGTATAATAATATAAATAGTATTACATATTTATGAAACATAGACATGGATGATATATTTACCCTCGTAAATACTTATGTATTTACAATCTCAGATAATAATGAGAATGAGAAATTATCCCATACCCTAGGTATGGGTTCCTTATCACATGTCTTAAACTCCTTTATAAGGGTTTAAATAATGTCATTAAATTATTCTATAATAATATTCATTTTTATAATATCATATGTGATCATGTTATTACTCGTTTTTTAATAACATTATTACTCATCCACCGAGTATTAACTACTTTATTTTCTTACTTATGTTTGTCTGATAAGTTATTGTTCCTCTTCTTAGATTACAGTTATATCATTTAAAAAATTATATTAATATAATATATATCATATTTTATCATTCTATACATTTATATAATCATGATATAATGAATATCATGTCGAATGAATCACATCACATTGTGGAGACGGTAGACCGTACGTACGCACGAGCGATGATATCATTCCCTTAACAATGAAATGGTATAAAATTTAATGGTATATTATTTGTTACAAAATCCATATCATTTTATAATAATCAAATATAGATATCATTTCCATCATTATACCCATCCATGAAAGGTGGTGGTGGAAAATATATTACACCATTGTGTAGAGACGGTAAGTCGTATGAACACACGCGTGGTGATTTCATTTTTCATAGGATGGATAGAAGGTGGAATAAATTTATTACATAAAAATAATAAAATAACAATATATATGTGATATTTAAGTTATTACATAATAATGGAAACAAAAAATTAAGATGAAGTAGAAGAATAATTGATCTTGAGAGAGTTGGTAAAGGAGATTACATGTTCTTCGATGTGCTCCCTCTAGATATCCTCTTAAAGGCACTAAGGTAGGACTTTTGAGAGGACCATAGCCTCCAGAATGTAAATAAAGAATTTTATAAGGGAAATGGGAAGGTTATGTGTGAACTTTAAGACTCAAATTCAAGTGAATAAGTGAGGTAGGAGGTGCCCTTTATAATTGAGGTGAACGACACTTTTGGAATCTTCAAAAATATTAAATTATAATAAAATATATCTCAATAAAAAATATCACCAAAATGTCATTTATTACAACATATAACGAGATATGTTTATAATATAATCAACCAATAAATTTTATAAAATTTTTCTATCAATTTAATCCTTATCATTTCAATTCACCCTTAGTTATTCTATTTTAATTTTAACTAAGGTAAACAATTATTCAATACTAAAATAGTGCAATTTTTACTTATCTGATATCAATTAGACCATAAACAAACAATTTAGAACATTTTGAACCTTATAATAATTATTATATATTTTTAAAAAAGATTTATGATTTTTAAATAATTTAATAATACATAAGTTTGATAAACAATAAATAGTGTCAATTTTGAAACTATTCAATTTATTGATTTTTACAATTATCGATATAAGATATTATCTTAAAAAAATAATTTATTATATCCCTAATAGGTCAAGGTAATATTTTAAATTATTTGGAGATATTAATTATCCAAAATTATATTTATTTTAATATTTTTATGACATTAATTTGATATTTCCCTTAATAAAATAATTACAACACTAGTTTTGTGTAATTATTTAATATACATATTTGTTGTGTAAAAAATAAAAATAAAATAGTATGATGAAGATAAATCTTATATAATTAATATAAATTCTTATAGTCTAATATATATTCTGTCAAATCCATCATTAAAATGTTATATTTATTAAAACATGAATGTGACAACTTTAACATCACATTAAATAAAATACTATAAGTATCATACCGTATTCCATATGTATTCAAATAGTCAATAAATAGAGACTTAGATGATTATGGTATGTATATACTCTACCAATTAGATTTTTTAATTTTTTTATCTTTTAATGGTTATTATAATTTTAATAAATATTATTTTATTGATTTTACATCAATTAAATAATTTCTCCATCATCAATTTATAAGATTTTAAGGTAATTATTTATTTTCTAAAAATTAAATTTAAATTATAATGATAAATAAAAACATTTTAGAATTAAAATGAGTATTTATAGAAGAATTTTACTTATATATAACCTTATATTAAAATTTATATATTATTTAAAATATGAATCTGACATCTTTAAATCTTTATTAAATAAATATTATAAACACCATAATATCTTCCAAATGACCCCAAAACGTCAAAATAAAATTTATATGAAGAAATATGTTACCTAAGTTAAAAATTTATATTTATATTTCTGTATACCACACATTTGTCTCTATATGGACACATAATTGATATTAAATACAATTAAAATAACACTTTGTGTCTTTCTTTCATTTAAATATAATTTAACTCATTTTCGTGGACAAGTGTCCTTAAAATGATAGAATTTAGATCCTTGAGTTTTAGGGGTCTAATTACATTCATCAAATTAAAAGTTTTCTATTGTTTGGCTCATTTTATGGCCTTTATAATTTGATTTTTATCCTATATTTCTTAATTTATCCTTTACCATGGTAACAAAATTTACCATTGTTACTATTAATATTTGTCAAAAAAAAATAGAACTACTTACCAAATTTGGACCTACTGAATCCAAATTTTGAATAAATTATTCAAAATTCAAAACAAATATGTTTTAGAATTAAATTTAATATAAAATCGGTAAAATGTCATCAAAAACATATTTCTGGAAAATGTCCTTTTAAAATAGAAAATATTTTAATAATAAATTTATTGATAAAATACATTTAAAAACCCATAATTGAACTATTTTAGATTATTATAAAGTAATAAAAATTTAAAACTAATCTAGAATATAATTTGACCTTGTAAATACCTTAAAAATATAGTTTTTAATAAAAAAATATATGCATTTCACTATTCATCAAAAAATGAAACTTATCCGAAAAACTACAAAAGTCAACCAATTCTTTTTGATGTCCCACTTATAATGAAGAAGTTTATTTTGTTAAATATAATATATAAAAGTGTCAAAAACTAGAATTAAAATGGGTGTGCCATCATAATGCAATAAAACTACATTTTTTGAAAAATACTTCTTTTATCCAAAAAATTGCATTTGTTCTTATATCATGTATAAAAAACATATAAGATGAATTTTAAACATTATATTAAATATATTACCTATGTAATTCCTTATTAAAATACATCAAGTGGTTTTATTATTTTATAAACTCACTTATATGCATTTAAATTGTTTTTTAGAAAAACATTTACTTTTATTTGAAAAGGGTTTTATTTTCTTTTATAATTAATTGATCAGCAAATAATTAATTATTTATACATGTGTAAATCATATTTTAATAATTTAGTTAATAATGTTCATACTCGTAATTATAATGTGTGAGTTATAAGGTAACATAATATTATTTAGTTGTTCACTTAAACTTTGTTTTGCGTGAAATGAATTCTATCAAAAGGACATGAATTTGTGTGTAACACAAGCCAATAATAGTGTTGAATATACTAAAATCTAATCATATGTTTCATGTATCTAAAATATAACTTGGTGTAACATACAACACAATACATTAAAAAAATTTATCTCATAAAAATATTAGGGTGTTATATTCTACCCGCTTAAAATGAATTTCATGATCAAAATTCATCTAGGTTATCACAGGTTTAATACTTTAATGTTTTATTCCTAGAAACTCACATCATAAAAAAAGAATAAAACTTCCTTTAAAAAATTATTAATTGTAAAATAGTAGTTACCCAAAATAAATCATAACTATCACTCTACATATGAGAAAATAGGTGAAGGTTTGGGCATTTAGGAAAAGCATAAATAATCATAGAGATTGAGAAATATCATTGATCCTAAGAAATTTGGTGATCTAGTGAAAGTGAATAATCAAAAAACCATATGCTAAAGAATAATGAAAGAGGTCATTCATATCATAAAAAATGATGATAATAAGACACCCTTTAACATGTCGATCCCATTTTCATAATGTTGAATAATTTGTAAGAGAAGATATACTTACTTGTTTTTGGTATAATCTCATAGTTGGTCATGCATTGAACAATTTACCCTTAAGTTCTTATTAATATAAATGAAGTGGAATTTTTCATTCCTAAAGTGTTAGAAGATCGTTTGATCTATAAATATAATGATAGGTCATTCCATATTTCTTTATCCCAACAAAAAGGTTAGCACAAGTTATAGAATATGCATAAGTCCACTTATTGTGAGATAATAAAAACTTCATCTAGTATTTAACTTATACTATCTATAAATGAATAACCTTTCAATCCTTCTAAAATCTCATAATACGAAACCTTATAAATAGGTTGACTAACTCAACTTAACATTTATCCCCCAAATATCATAAGTTATCTCCGGTTGGTCACATTCCAAACATGTGATCACCTTAATCATGTATTATCTTAAGTCACGGTAACAACCTAAATAAACATATATCCTTATTGAAAACATTCAAGTTTCTTTATTCAAAAACTTATTGGATATATTCCATAAGTACAAAAAATTATACATCATCCATGATAGTATAATCCTCTTGAAAAAAATCCATAATTAGTTCTCAAAAAACTAGTATCATCCAATTTACATATCCTTATCTAACATATCTTTATCTAAAAAGAATTATCATAACATAAAGGACATAT
The DNA here is from genome assembly GCA_963277665.1 of Viscum album. Taxonomy (NCBI): domain Eukaryota; kingdom Viridiplantae; phylum Streptophyta; class Magnoliopsida; order Santalales; family Viscaceae; genus Viscum; species Viscum album. Next base: position 805,050,176 of record OY728128.1, on the reverse strand, counting down.
TAATGTTTTTATTTACCTTAATCATGTGTTCTCCAAATATATTATCTTACCCTTAAATACCTTTTTTAGATCCTTAGAACCATTCAACATATCCTTTCCAACCCTTAATGAAAAATTTATACTAAAAACACTTATATATTTCATGATTCATATAAAATAATCATTGAATTCCAAAACATATACACCTCAATCATAAAACTTTATTCTTAAACCATTACTCAGGATCCATCAGCTTAGTCTTTCCTAAAATATGAACCATGTCTTAAGGTTTCTCAACCTTAATCTAACCAAGCTTCTTATGTTGAATGTAAACAATAATTCTAGAACATCCCATACCTTTCACATGTCCTTTATAATATCTTTATCCTCATTAGTATAACTGATACTCATACCACCTTCATTATTCTCTTAATGAGATTTACACTTAGGAAATTAGTTCTCAAAAATTACATACTTTCCATATTTGAAACATTCAAGGTTAACTATGTTATATCTTGTTCTGTCTTTTGACTTAGACCAGAGAGAAAAGTGTGAGAATACATATTAGAGATTAAAAATACATATGTTAGTTAAATTAATTATAATATTTCAATCTATGATATTTTAGTTTTTATCATAGGTTATTCATGATTATAAAAAAATCTCTAGGATTATAACCTATACTTAGAATTATCTTTAAGAAACTCTTAGATATATTCTTAAAAATATCTCTAGGGATCTCAATAAGGTTTTAAAATCCTAGTTTCCAAATGTTAACTAACCCTTCAATCTGATATAAACTATAAATACCGTAAACATGATATACATGGACATTACATTACTTTTTTGGAATACTTAATAAATTACAAAAATAGAATCCCAACAAAAAAATTAGTTTAGTGTCTTTGGAAACTTGGAAACATAAAAAACTAGTTCCTAAAACATCTATATCATCTCCTCAATTTTCCTTCATAACTAGACCCATTTTTGACACATATTACTTAATTCCCTTCTTAATATTCTAGGGAAAAGAAACATAAAAGGGGGTGATCTCAATTTCTCAGTAATGGTGATCATGTAAAATATAAAAAAAAGATAAATATAAGAATGCATTAAAATAACTTTTGAAAATAATACCATGTATAAAAAATATCAAAATCATCCGTTGTGAAATAAATACTGGTAGTTTATAATGCATGAATCATAATGGAACAAGAGCAATGAGAAAATAGCACTTTCATAAAACATGGAATTGTGGAAAACACATAAGCATAGAAAATAATCTCCATATTATCCAAGGATCATTTCAAATACCATCATAGTGGATAGAGTCCATTACAGAACCAGGTTTACCTACAATTCTCACCCTATATTACTAAACTAGATTTACTTTTCATTTCGGCCCTGTATTACTTAACCAAATTTACTTTTTGTTCTTGTCATTTATATCTCAACAGATATAAATCAATATTCAATGCATTGTAAGGAGATATAGGTCCCAACCATCTCATAATGAAATCATTATTATGTGTTCCAAAAAAACATAAATCATTCATCATAGCATAACACAAGGACTAAAATAGGATTCTTAAACCTAATTCCATCAAATCATAATCCATGTAAAACAAATAGATTTCATAAATATCATTCCATAAAACACATAATAAAACCATAAGAATAACAATTAAATTATACTCGAAACATAACCCTATTAAAGAATGCCATCTTATATGGAAAATAATTTTTATTGGACACTTGAAATTAAATTTTGAGGAAAATATCATTTCTTCTTCAAAAAGAAGTTATTTTTTCTCAAAATACCCCACATAAAAGAGAATAATTTCATTGAAAAGGACATGAAATATTGTAAAGGAAGCTTCATGTAAATATAGTGTTATGAAAATGTAAAAACCCATCTTCCGTATAAGTTAAAATAAAACATTCTTTTCATATATATCTCAGATAAGTCAAAAAGTACCCCGTATTGAAAACCAAAAAAATATTTCATTCATTCCATTTAATAAAAATTAATAAATAAGTAAAATTGACTTTAAACAATGGAAAAATAATTAAAATAATATTAAAAATTGTAGGGTCCTGAAAAATTCTCAAAGGGAAGAAAATAATCCCAAAATCACTTTGCAGAAGGGAAAAAACATTCTTACAAGTCCAGTAGAGTGAATGGATGTAGATTGAGTTGAAAACTTTAGAATAAACTTGAAGAAATTGAATTTATCATAGAGTTTTAAGTGACTAGCGTACCTGATAGGTACCAGGATGGGCAGTGGAAGCTGATGAGCCGACAAATTAAAAAGTTTCACATCACCAGAGAAACGTTATGAAATAGACTTCAGTGAGCTATCCTAATATAGTCTGAGGACCACGTGTGGTTTTGATAGACCGAAAAATATAAAACAAACAAGTACCTTGTTTAGATTGGATGTGCGCAAGTGCGTCGCAGGATTCCTTAGAACATTGCTCGAAGACTCTGAGGTCGAAGTCCTCTAGATCATCCACACATGCCTTTTGAATCTACATACATGTCATTCGTTGGAATCCAGGTGCTAGCGTGGTATTCCAATGTGCTCTTCGATGCAGTAGTGATCACCGCAAGGCCAGAGAATTTGATCAAAGAAGGATAATATTTAATTTATTCCTTGGTTGAGAGGATCTCTCACTAGAATCTTGGATGAGAGAGAGGCTCTCAAGTTTGACACATGAATAATCTTTGGGGAGAGCCTCTCTCTAACTTATATAGGGGATATCAAAAATTCCAGTATGGGTTCCCAACCCCCGTGTATTAGATATTCTTTATATAAGTTTTATAAATATTTATTTATGTCAAATTAATTTATACCATAAATAAAATTTATAATTTTATTAATAACTACAATATATATATTGCGTGATAATCTTCAGTCTATAACTCGACTCACTTCTCCTGAAAATATTAAACGAAACCTAGATATTTAAATCCATTTAAATACTATTTTATTTTTGTATTTAGTTAATCACTTGTAAATACATGTTATAAATAAATTCAACATATAATTACAATATTGAATAATTAAAGAATTTATTTATTACTTGGTGATCCATAGAACTTGGATAATACTCTGACCCATTGGCAGGTCCCACAATGTTCTATATTCCTATACCCAAAATGGGGTAGATTCTCAAAGTGCTATAGTGTGTGACCCTCTAGGACCTTATCTCAATATCAGCAAATAATATCCACCAACCAATAGTGGGGTCTAGCAACCCATCAAGGCCCCTATAGAGATAAGGCAATTTCAAAGCAATTACTACCTTCCTACGAACATGGTCTGTGTAATATAACAGCTTCTTCATAGATATCTCAATAAAGCAGAATGCACAATAGGGTCATCATCATTTATCATGATTTATTTTATATGTTTATTTGTATGGATGGTCTTACCTTCCACAACCATGGATGTGGATTTAATGAAGGTGTAACCATCCTAATCAACCATGCCAGAGATATCTCTTCCTGAACTCAAAAGTGACAAAACCTATCATGATCATTTAATCAAGGCCATGTCACCAATGATGTACCCAACACAAACTAAATCTCCATGACTTTATCTCTATGGTTTTTGCCTTGCATCAAAGTATGTAATTAAATGAGATTCATTGATAATGATCTCAAGTCTAGAGACCATTACACATGTCTGTAGATAGGAACAACCAATAACACCAGAAACATGTGGTGTTCATATTAAGTGGGACTATATTCATGATCTCAACTACTAGAGATCATCAAGTGTGAACTTCACGAGAAGAAGTCTCAATGCATATGTGCCCCCGGGAACAGATGATCACACATCATATGTGTCCTTTCATAATGATGTAACTGGACCATAGGACATACATCAATATTAAATTCATGGAATCTCAGGGTTCTCATTATAGCCTGGGATCTACTATAACCCTTTGATAAAACATGTAATCTAAGGACATTTCCATAAACAAAGTAGATGCAGAATTATATACACTATTATATCAAGATAAACACATGTATATATAAAAAACTACATACATGTAGTTGTAATCAAAGTACAATACAAGTTGGGTCTAGGGAACCCACTTTCAACTCTCCCACTTTCACTAGAGCCAACTAGTAACTGGTTTTAATCCACTAGATATCACATGAGAATCGTGCTTCTGCTAAGAAATGTCTTTAGTTAGGGAATCTTCCATGTTTTCTTCTATGGATACTCTTCTAACTATCACTTCACCTCTTTGAGTAAAATCCATCAAGAGATGAAACATCCAAAGAATATGCTTTGTCCTCTAGTGAGAATTGGGATCCTTGGAAATCACCACTACAATAGTATTATCGCAACATACTGGAACATGGTCTGTACTGCCAGGCACAACACCAATGTTTGAGATAAAACTGTGTATCCAGACTACTTCCTTTACTACGTCAGAAGCTGTAATATATTCAGAATCTGTTGAAGAATTGGAAACCAAATCTTGCTTCGAGATTCTCTAGCTCACTGTACTGCCATTCAGGCAAAACATGTAACCTATTTGCAATTTCAGATCATCATGATCTGTCTGGAAACTAGAATTAGTGTATCCTCTCACTACTAGTTCTTCATCTCCTCCATACACTAGGAACATATCCTTAGTACACCTCAAGTACTTTAGGATAGTTTTAATATCTACCCAATGTTTCTCTCCTATATTGTCTTGATATCTACCCACCATTCTTAAAGAAAATATGACATCAAACCTCATACAATGCATGGAATACATGATAGAACCCACTTCCGAGGCATAAGGTATTATACTCATTCTTTTAATCTCCTCTAGTGTTTGTGGACACATTTTCTTGGAGATGTTTATACCATGGTACGTAGGTAAAAATACTATCTTGGATTGTTTTATATTGTACCTTTTGAGTACCTTGTCAACATATGTACTTTGACTTAGCCCATGCATCCTTTAAGATCTATCTCGATCCTTAGATTGTAGGCATCTTCACCAAAGTCTCTCATAGATAAGCATTCATTTAACCAAGTCTTAACTGACTGAAAGACTTGCACCTCGTTTCCCATAATTAATATGTCATCAACATATAATACTAGGAAAATGTTGGCATTACCTTCCACCTTTTTATATACACAAGGATCACTTTAATTTTTGACAAAACCAAATTCACTTATGGCCACATCAAAACAAACATTCCATGATTGTGATGCCTGCTTCAACCCATAAATGGATCTTTACAGCTTTCATACTTTATTGGCATTCTTTGATTTAACAAAGCCTTCGGGTTGAGTTATATAGACGTATTCAACCAACTTCCCATTTAAAAAATAAATTTTGACATCCATTTTCAAAATTTCATAATCACAAAAGGATGATATTTCAAGCAATATTCTAAAGGATTTAACCATTGCTACTGATGAGAAGATTTCATCATATTCAATGCCTTGATGTTTCCTGAAACCCTTTTCAACCAGTGTTTATTTAAATATATTTACCTGAAAATTAATTTCTAGCTTCTTCTTGAATAACCATTTGCATCCAATGGGATTTACATTAGTTGGAGGGTCTACCAAAATCCAAACATGATTTTGGTACATGGACACCATCTTAGAATTCAAGGATTCTTTCCATTAGTTATCTTATTTTCTTTATACTGCTTTCTTTTAGGTTAGAGGTTCTTCATCTTCAAAGACTAATGTTTCACCTGACGCGGTGGCAAGAAAACCATAACGCTCTGGTTCTCTAACCTCTTGCGTAGACCTACGTAGTGTTTGGGTCTCAAGAACAACTTCTTCTTCCACTTTCTCTTGTGGAGATAATTCCTCTACCAACTCCTGTGCATCTGGAGCATTAACTTCACTAAAGTCAATCTTGCTCGAACTATTTCTAATAGAAATGTGTTCCCTTTATAGAAATATGGCGTATCTGTCCACAAAAAAATTTCTATCTAAGAGTTATATGGGTAATATCATCTAGTTTCCTTATGAAAACCTATAAAGATTCACTTGGTGCTTCTGTATGCTAATTTTTCACTTGGTAATGTCTTGAAAAATGACTCACACCCCCATACATGTATGTGTGTCAGACTGTGTTTATTTCCACACCATAACTCATAAATAATCCCATATGAAGCTTTAGTTGTTACACGGTTAAGGGTATATACTACTTTCTACAAAGTGTATCCCCAAAAGGATAATGGAAGAGTTGCATGACTCATCATTAATCTGACTATGTCAAGCAAGGTCCTATTCCTCCTTTAATTAACACCATTCCACTGTGGTATATAAGGGGGAGTGAGTTGGGATACTATCTCACACTCCTTCAAGTGATCAATTAAATCTTGGTTAAGATATTCTCCACCTTGCTCTGAGCGGAGTGATTTTATCTTTTTACCATGTTGGTTTTCTACTTCATTTTTGTATTCCATAAAATTACGGAAGGAATTAGACTTATATTGAATTAAGTTGATATATCCATACCTACAATATTCATTAGTAAAAGTAATGAAGTATGGAAAACCACCCCTAGCTGCTACTGGAAATAGACCACATACATCAGTACGTATTAATTCCAATACTTTATTGGCTCTTTCTACCTTTCTTGAAAAAGGTGCTTTGGTCATCTTCCCATGTAAACAAGATTGACATACATCCAAGGGTTATAACTTCACCTAGTCTAAATACCCTTCTTGATGTAATCTTTATAATCTCTTCTGGTTTACATGACCAAGCCTGAAGTGCCTTAGGTGGGTGATATATGAGTCATGTTGGACGTTTTTTTCATTGATTTCCATTATAGGGTTCTCAAGTTCTAGCATGTATAAACCATTGTTAAGATGTTTCATACCTTATCATATGTTATCCCTATAAAAGAGACAACATTTATTTCCAAACATGAAATAAAAACCCATAGTGTCTAAACTCAACAAAGAGATAATGTTACGGGTTACAGAAGGTACATAATAGAAATTGTTTAAAACTATAACCAAACCACTTAGCAAGGATAAGTGATAGTCTCCCACTACCAAGGCTTCCATACTTGCACCATTAGCATCTCGGAGATCCACTTTACATTTTTAAATCTTCTTGAACTGACTTGTTTCATGTATATGAATACAAATGTGTGATCCACATGCTGTATCCTATACCGAACTTGTAGATAATGATAGATTTAATTCAATGACAAAAATACCTGAAGTAGAAGAATTAGTTTTCTTCTTCTTCCCAACTCTATAAATCTTCTTCCAGTTGCCTCTTTTTCCACATCCAAAGCAGATAACTTCCTGCTCATTACTCTTCCTATGAATATTTGTATTCTTCTTATGATACACCATTGGTTTCTTGGGCCTTGACTTGGTCTTAAACCCCTTTTCCTTGCCCTTGTTTTTCTTGTTCACCATAAGGATAGAGGAATCTGTATTTTTCATATCCTTGTTAGATTGGAGAACTAAATAAAAAAGGTCCGAGAGTGACATTGTCATATCATTTATGTTATAATTGACAATAAAAGTCAAGAAGTTTGATCGTAAAGAGGAAAGAATGTTATCCACTTATAGTTATTGGTTCAATTTGAAACCAAGGTCTTCAATCCTCTCAATATAACGAATAATATTAAGTACGTGAGGTCCGGCTTGGTGCCCTTCTTCTAGCCTACACTTATAAAGGGAACTTGAGATCTCATAAATTTCCGGTCTGGCCCTATCCTGATATAATTCTTAGAGATGTGAAAGAATATTATAGGAGTCCTTATACACATGCATTTTTTCAATTTGTTGGACATGGATGACAACATGATGTATTGTACATCAAGAGCATCATCTACATTATTTATCCATTTATATTTTTACATCTTGCTTGCTCCATGAGGAGGCTCAGCAGGAAATAAGGATTCCAACACATATAACTTCCTTTCTCGGAATAGTAATATGTGAAAGCACCTGTACCACTCCTGGAAGTTATTGTTGGTCAGGATATTTTATTTATAAAAAATCAATCGTAGTGATAAATTACTTGTGGTGTTGGTGATTTCCATCGTAAATCTACATCAGATAAACATTTAGCAGTTAATAATTTGTCTTGATTACCTTTTGACATTTAGAATTAATAAATTATTATATCATTTTAATGTCTCCCACTATTTTAGTGAACTATAGTTACCTTCACTATTAGATTTGGAATACTCTATTTCTTGAGTATTCTAGTGGAAGGGATCCTCGAAAACTCCCTCATAGTCTATAAGCTATGGCCAGGATATTACTCGGAGGGCTTCAAGGTAGGTACTAGGCTGGCCAACCACTTGACTTGTGGTTCCTTGTTTTGTTGAGTAAAGTCCTAGATTTTGGAATCCAAACTTTATATCCTCAATATCTTGCCTCTAAAGTGATAGAAAGTTAGCTATGGCTAATCCTTGACTACTCAATTTAGTTAAGTCGACCCATTTATCTCATGAAAAGCACCTTGGTAGTAAGAGGTACTCTCAACTATGGCTGATGAGCACCCCAAACACCCGATTTTGTTTAGATGTGAGAAATGGAAGGCATTTGAACATAATATATCTTTGAGGGATTTTATTATTTATTGAATAATAATCTTTTTTCTATCTATATATTCAAACTAGATTGTCGTACTCACAAATGAACATGTAATAGAAATATATTTGCCACTTATTTATGCATTTTTATCTTGTTTACTATTCTATGTGATCAAGAAATAATCATGCAGAAACATAAAATAATAAACAATGCATAAAGATAAATTATGCAATCTGACTGGTCTTGAGAATTCTATTATGATCGATCCATAACGGATCAATCTTAACTTAGGGGCATCCATACCTGAGTCAACACTTGACTCACATCACAGCTAGCCCTAGTGCAAAGTGATCCACTCCCATCTAGATTACTAACTCAACTTGGTGGGCTATGCATCTTGGATCATCATTATTTAATTACAGATACACTTACACACAGGTGAGGGGGTCTAGGGGTACAAAATTCAACTTGTGCGTTGGACACACAGACCCTTGTAAATATTTGAATTAAAATATGATTCACAGACCGTAATTTATCTAATTAATTATTACAATCATCACATGAATTGAATAAATAACTAAATAAATAAACCAGAAATGCACGGTTTAGTCTCTTTCTCAAGAGCAGTCCATATAAATAAAGTGTAATTAAAAATTAAACTGCAATAAAATTTAAAAAATATGAGGGAACATTAATAAATTAAATTAATTTAAATAAATTCAATTAATTTATTTTTATCAGTTTCATTTGTTTAATTTAATTTTAATTCCAAAAATTAAATTAAACCATTATATTAATTTCAACTATAAAATTAAATTAAACTATCAATTTAATTTTAATTCTAAATTTAAATTAAATTATAAATTTAATTCTAATTCTCAAATTAAATTAAATTATTAATTTAAATTTAATTCTAGTTAAAATAAAATTTCAGATTGAATTAAATTAAACCCCAAATATAATTATAATTAATTTAATTTAAAAAACTAAATAAATTAAAACTAAATAATGGGGTTACCTCTAGCCGTGAAGGAGTCTGGAAGGACTACGAACCGTAGTGAGGGAATCTTAGTAGAGCAGGGCCAAATCACGGCGTTACTGCGGCGTGACCGCGGTAGGACCGAGGATTGATCGCGACATATCTTCTCAGTCTAGCAGAACCTGCAGTGGCAGTATCTTCTGGCTGAAAACAGACTCCTCCAATAAGGAGCAGAGGTGGCAGCGCACTACTCCGGCCAACTATAAGGGCGGAAGCCTACTGCTCCGGCCAGCTGTAAGGAAGGAAGCCGGTTGCTCCGGCCGGCCATAAGGGTGGTGGCCCAGTCCAGCATGGCTTGGTCCTATGGGGGTGAGCTGAAGGCGGTCCATGCTGGGGTGATCCGGTTTTCAGGGCCGGGGCAGGCAAGCACCGAGACGGCATGTCAGAGGCATCTTGGTTCTGGTCCAGCGAGGCCAGTGGGGTGCGGGTTATATGTAACGTGGCCTTGTTCTGCTATGGAGAGAAACACAAGCAGGGAGAGGAGGTTAGAAAAGCGGGGCTCCGACGAGGCGCGAAGGGAGGCGGACTGGCGGCTGGAAAGGGAGGCAACTGCTAGGGTTTTTTGAATGGGGTTTCACACTACCCTCATGGAAGAAGACACCCTTGGGTCTCTTACTTCCTTTTTATTATTATTTATTTTTTCTTTTGACAAAACAATACCCCTTTCCGCTTTTTTTAAAATAAAAGGGGAGAAAACCCAAAATGGGGTCTTGGTCTAATTTATTTTTAACTTTTAATGTACAAAGACTTAAAATAAATAAAAAAACAAAACTTGACCCCGATTATTCATTATCCATTTTAATTAATTTTTTTATTTTTTATTTTATTTGAGAAAAATAAAATAAAATTATAAAATAAAATATTTTATTTATCTCCTAAAAATAAACTTTCCAAATTAATTCCAGTGACGGAATTTCAGCCAAATCTTGGCCAGATTTTGGTACTTTGAAGAACACATAAAAAATGCATTCTTCATCAAAAAATAATCCAAAAATTTAAAACCGACAACATTGATCCATTTAAAATTTTCAAATGGACATAATGTTTCTATTCGGAAATGGATCGACGTGCAGTCAGATCCTTTAGAATAGATTTAATCCCTCGTACTTAAATATAATGAAATTTAATTTTGTTTTTTGACTCTGAGAAATCAAGATTCCCTCTGATACCACTGTTAGGTATCGGGACGGGAAACAGAATTAGATGGGCTGAGAAATTAAAAATTCTCACATCACCAGAGAAACGTTACGATGTTGAATCTGGTGAGCTATCCCAGTACAGTCTGAATAACATGCATGGATTTGGAAGAGGAAAAAAATATAAAATGAACAAGTACCTTGTTGATATCTGAAATTCCCAAGTGCATCACACGATTCCGGCGACCATTGATTGAAGACTCTGACATTGAAGTCATCTAGATCGTCCACACATGACTATCGAATCTGCATGCACGTCGTTCATTGGAATCTGGCTGCTAGCACGGTACACCAATGATATCTTCAATGCAGTAGTGATCACCGCAAGGCTAGATACTTCTATCCAAGAAGGATAATATTAAAGATCTTCCATTCTTGATAGAATCTCTCTCTAGAATCCATGAGGAGAGAGAGGCTCTCAAATTTGACACATGAATAATCTTTGGGGAGAGCCTCTCTCTCACTTATATAGGGGATATCTAAAATATCTGGTATAGGTTCCCGAACCCCATGTATTAGATATTCTCTATATATGTTTTATAAATATTTATTTATGTCAAATTAAATTATTCCATAAATAATATATATAATTTTTTCACTAACTGAAATATATATATTGCGTGATAAACATGATTCTATTACTCGAATCACTTCTCTTGAAAATATTAAATGGACCCGAGATATTTAAATACATTCAAATAATATTTTATCTTTGTATTTACTTAATCACTTGTAAATACAATTTATAAATAAATTCAAAATATTAATCCAATATTGAATAATTAAATAATTTATTTATTACTTTGTGATCTATAGAACTTGTATAATAATCGGACCCATTGGTGGGTCCCACTAAGTTCTATATTCCTAATCCCAGAATAATGCAAATTCTCAAAGTGCTATAGTGTGTGACCCTCTAGGCCCTTATCTCAATAGTAGTGAATAATATCCACCATCCACAAGTAGGGTCAACCAACCCATCGAGGCCCCTATAGGGATAAGGTAAATTCAAATCAACAACTACCTTCCTACGAACATGGTCTACACAATATAATCTCTTCATCAATGATATATCAATAAATCTGAATGTACACTTGTGTCTTCTTCCTTTATCATGATTTATTTTATTTGTTGATTTGTCTAGACGGTCTTACCTTCCACTACCATGGTCATGGATTTAATGAAGGTAAAACCATCCTAATCAACCAGGCCCGAGATATCTCTTCCTGAAATCAGAAGAGACAAATACTATCTTGACCATTCAATCAATTCCATGTCACCAATGACATACCCAACACAAACTAACTCGCCATGACATTATCTCCATGGTTATCTCCTTGCATCAAAGTACACAATTAAATGACATTTATTGATAATGATATCATGTCTAGAGACCATTACACATGTCTGTAGATAGAAATGAATAATGACACCTGAAACGTGTAGTGTTCCTATTATGTGGGTCTCTCCTCGTGATCTCAACTACTAGTGATCACCAAGTGAAAACATCATGAGAAAAAGTCTCAATGCTTATGAGCCACCATCACTAGATGGTCACACATCGTCTATGTCCTTTTAGAATGATGTAATTGGACCATAAGACATTACATTAATATTACTATCATGGAATCTCGGGGTTCTCATTATAGCCTGGGATATTCTATAACCCTTTGATATGACATGTAATCTAAGGAAATTTCCACAATCAAAGTGTATGTAGAATTATCTACACTATTATTGAAAGATAAACACATGTATATATAAAAAACTGTATACATGTAGTGGTAATCAATGTACAATACATGTTGGGTTTAGGGAACCCACTTTCCACACTCCCACTTGTGCTAGAGCCAACTTCTAATAGGTTTCAATCTTCCATCTATCACATGAGGATCATGCTTCTGCTGATAAATGGCTTTAGTTAGGGGGTCTACCACATTATCCTTTGTGGATACTCTGTTAATTATCACTTCACCTCTTTGAGTAAAATATATCAAGAGATGAAACTTCCGATGGATATGCTTTTTTCCTCTGGTGAGACCTAATCTCCTTGGAAAGCACCACTATAGTAGTATTATCACAATATATTGGAATATGGTCTTCACTTCTATGAACAACACCAATGTCTGAGATAAAACTATGTATCTAGACCACTTCCTTTTCTTCATCGGAAGCTGCAATATATCCAGACTCTATTGTAGAATCAGCAACCACAACTTGCTTCGAGCTTCTCCCACTCACCACACAACCATTCAGGAAAAAAGATAAAGCTCAACTGCAATTTCAGATCATCATGATCTTTCTAGAAACTAGAATCATTTTATACTCTCACTACTAGTTCCCCATCTCCTCCACACATGAGTAGCATATCCTTAGTATGCCTCAAGTACTTTAGGATTGTTTTAACAACTCCCCAACACATCTCTGTTGGATTGGTTTGATATCTACCCACTATTCTTAAAGCAAAGGTAACATCAAACCCAGTTCATAGTATGGAAAACATGATAGAAACCACTGCCGAGGGATAAGGGATTATACTCATTCTTTCAATATCCTACGGTGTTTGTGGACACATTTTCTTAGAGAGATTTATACCATGTGATGTAGGTAACAATACTCTCTTGGATTGTTCTATAATGTACCTTTTCATTACCGTATCAACATATATACTTTGACTTAGCCCAAGAAGCCTTTGAGATCTATCTCAATAGATCTTGTTCCCTAGATTGTAGGCTGGTTCACCTAATTATTTCATGGATAATCATTTATTTAACCAAATCTTAACTAACTATAAGACTTTCAACTTGTTTCTCATAATTAACATGTCATCAACATATAATACTAGGAAAACAATGGAATTCCCTTCAACATTATTATAGACACAAGGATCGATTTTATTTTTGACAAAACCAACTTCTATTATGGCCTCATCAAAACAAACTTTCCATGATCGTGATGCATGCTTCAATCCATAAATGCATCTCTGCATATTGTGTACATTATTTGAATTCTTTGATTTGAAAAACCCTTTAGGTTGAGTCATATAGACATCTTCAACCAACATACCATTTAGAAAATTAGTTTGACATCCACTTTCCAAATTTCATAATCATGAAAGGCTACTATTGAAAGTAATATTTTGATGGATTTAATAATTTCTACTAGTGAGAAGGTTTTATCATAGTCAATTCTTTGATGTTGCCTAAAACCCTTTGCAACTAGTCTTTCTTTAAAGGTATTAACCTCACCAACCATTTCCATCTTCTTCTTGAATACCCATTTGCATACAATGGGATTTACATCAGCTGGACGGTCTACAAAAATCCAAAATTGATTTGGGTACATAAAATCCATCTCATAATTCATGGATTCTTTCCATTGATCACCTTTTTTTCCTTCTAATTCTTCCTTGTAGGTCAGAGGTTCATCATCCTAAAGGAATAATCTGTCACCTGACTCGGTGAGAAGGAAACCATAAATCTCTAGTTCTCTAACCTCTTGCATAGACCTACGTAGTGTCTGTGTCCCAGGAACAACTTCTTCTTCTTCTTGCTCTTATGGAGATTTTTCCTCTACCAACTCTTGGGAATCTGAAGAATTAACTTCATCGAAACCAATATTACTCCCAATTTTTCAAATAGAAATGTGTTCCCTTTCTAAAAATATGGAGTATCTTTCCACAATAACTTTTCTATCTAAAGGTTTATGTAGGTAATATCCTCTAATTTCCTTAGGATAACCTATAAAGATGCACTTGGTGCTTCTGGATGTTAATTTTTCACTTGGTAAAGTCTTGAAAAATTCCTCTCACACCCATACACATATGTGGGTTAGAATGAGTTTTTTTCCATAACATAACTCATATGGAATCCCATCTGCAACTTTAGTTGGTTCATGGTTAAGGGTATATGTTGATGTCTATAAAGTATAACTGCAAAAGGTTAATGGAAGAAATTCACAACTCATCATTGATCTGACTATGTCAAGCAATGCCCTATTCCTCATTTCACTAACATCATGACATTGTGGTGTATAAGAATGAGTTAGTTGGGATACTATCCCATACTCATTCAAGTGATCAATGAAATCTTGGTTAAGATATTCTCTACCATAGTCTGAGTGGAGTGATTTTAACTTTGTACAAAGTTGGGTTTCTACTTCATTTTGGTATTCATTAAAAATCCAAAAGGAATCAAACTTATACTGCATTAAGTAGATATATCCATACCTACTATAGTCATCGGTAAAAGTAATGAAGTATGAAAAACCACCCCTAGACGCTACTGGAAATGGACCACATACATCAGTATGTATTAATTCTAATACTGCATTAGCTATTTCTCCTGTTATGGATAAATGTTCTTTGGTCATCTTCCCTTGTAAACAATCTTGACATACATCTAAGGGTTCTAACTGTACCGAGTCTAAATACCCTTCTTGTTGCAATCTTAGTAATCGCCTCTCGTTTACATAACCATGACTGAAGTGACATAGGCGGGTGATATATGGGCCATGTTGGTTGTTTTTTTCATTGATTTCCATGATGGGGTTCTCATGTTCTAGCATGTATACACCATTGTTAAGATGTGCCATACCATAACATATGTTATCCCTATAAAAGAGACAACATTTATTTCCAAATATGAAAAAAACCCATAGTGTCTAAACTCGACATAGAGATAATGTTTCGTGTTACAGAAGGTACATAACAAAAATTGTTTAATACTAGAACCAAACCACTTGGCAAGGTTAAGTGATAGTCTCCCACTGACAAGGCTTCCGAACTTGCACCATTTGCAGCTCGGAGATCCACTTGACCTTTTTCAATATTCTTGAACCTACACGGTTCCGGTATATTAATGAAAATGCTTGAGCCACTTACCGTATCCAACACCCAACTTGTAAATAAAGATAGATTTAATTCAATGAAAAAAATACTTGAAGTAGAAGCCTTAGTTTTCTACTTCTTCCCAGCTTTGCAATTATTCTTCTAGTGGCCTTTCTTGCGACATCCAAAGCATATAGATTTCTGCTCATTACTCTACCTCTAAATATTTGGATTCTTTTCCGGATAAGGCATTGTTGTCTTTGGCATTGACTTGGAATTATACCCCTTTTCCTTGTCCTTGTTTTTCTTGTTCACCATAAGGAAAGATGAATTGATATTTTTCATATCCTTGTCATCTTGGAGAACTAAATCCAAATGGTCCGGGAGTGACTTTGTCATATCATTCATGTTATAATTGACAATAAAAGTCAAAAATATTGATGGTAAAGAGGCAAGAATGATATCCAATGCTAGTTCATGGTTCAATTTGAACACAAGGGCTTCAAGCCTCTTAATATAACCAATCATCTTGAGTACGTGAGGACCGGATTGGTGCCCTTCTGATAGCCTGCACTTATAAAGGGAACTTGAGATCTCATACCTTTCCTGACTGGCCCTCTCCTGATATAATTCTTGGAGATGTGAAAGAATCTTGTAGGCATCCTCATTCTCATGCATTTTTTTTGAAATTGGATGGACATCAATGACAACATGATGCATTGTACATCAAGTAAATCATCTACAAGATTTATCCATTTATCTTTTTTCACCTTTCTTGCTACCTGAGGAAGATCAACAAGAAATGGGGATTCCAGCACATTTAAAATCCTTTCTTGGCGTAGTACTATGCACAATCACCTGTACTACTCCAGGAAGTTATTGTCGGTCAAGATATTTTCTTTATCAAAAATCAATCGCAGTGATAAATTAATTTTGGTGGTGGTGATTACCAACTTAAATATACTTCAGATAAACATTTAGAAGTTAGTACTGTGTCTTTATTACCTTTAGAAATTTATGATTAATAAATTATTATATAATTTTATTGTCTCGCACTATTTTAGAAAACCTTAATATCCCTCACTATTAGATTCAGATTACTCTGTCTCTTGAGTATTCTAGGTGAAAGGATCCTCAAAACCACTCTCATAGTCTACAAGTTATGGCTATGCCACTACTCGGAGGGTTTCAAGGTAGGCAATAGGCTGGACAACCACATGACTTGTGGTTCCTTTTTTTTGTTGAGTAAAGTCATATCTTTTTGAATCCAAAGTTGATTCCCTCAACATAGTTCCTCCAAAGTGATATAAAGTTAGCTATGGCTAATCCTTGACTACTCACATTAGTTAACTCGACCCATTTATCTCATGAAAAATGCCTTGGTAGTAAGAGGCACTCCCAACTATGGCTGACGGGCACCCCAAACACCCGGTTTTGTATAGATGTGAGAAATTTAAGGCATTTGGAATTAATATATATTTGAGGTATTTTATTATTTATTGATGAATAATCATTTTTCTATCTATATTTTCATACTATATTTCCACGATCACAATTGAACATGCAATAGAAATATATTTTTCACTTCTTTATGTAATTTTTATCTTGTTTACTACTCTATGTGATCAAGAAATAATCATGAAGTTTCATAAAATAATAAAAAATGCATAAAGGTAAATTATGCAATCCAACTGGTCTTGATCATTCTATTATTATCGATCCATAACTATCAATCTCGACCTAGGGGTATCCATACCTGAGTTGACACTTGACTCACATCGTAGTTAGCCCCAGTGCAAAGCGCTCCCATCTCATCTTGATTACCACCTCAACTTGGTGGGGTTATGCATCTTGGATCATCATTGTTTAATTAAAAATATACTTGCATGCAAGAGAGGGGGTCTAGGGGTACAAAATATTGCTTTTTCAGTAGACACGCATGCCCTTATACATATTTTCATTAAAAGACGATTCACAGACCATCGTTTATCTAATTAATTTTTACAATCATCGCACACATTGAATAAATAATTAAATAAATAAACTTGACATGCACAATTCGATCACTTTCTCAAGACCAGTTGGTATAAATAAATTGAAATTAAAAATTAAACTGTAATAAAATTTAAACAGTATGATGACACTTTAATAAATTAAATGAATTTAAATAAATTTCATTTATTTATTTTTATCAGTTCCATTTTCTTAATTTAATTTTAATTCTTAAAATTAAATTAAACCATTAATTTATTTTCACCTATAAAATTAAATTAAACTAATTATTTAACTTTAATATTAAAATTAAATTAAACTATTAATTTAATTATAATTATAAATAAATTAATATTTTAGATTAAATTAAATTAAACCCAAAATATAATTCTAACTAATTTAATTTAGAAAAATAAATAAATTAAAAATAAATAACAGGGTTACCTCTAGCTGGGAAAGAGTTAGGTAGGACTGCAAACTGCCATGAGGGAATCTTTTTGGAGTAAGTCCAAATCACGGTGTTACTAAGGTGTGACGGTGGTGTGACTGAGGCATTACCATGGCGTGACCACGACATATCTTCTCGGTCTAGCAACACCCACGAGGGAAGTGTCTTCCAACCGGTAGCGGACTCCTCTGGCAAGGAGCGGAGGTGGCGGCTCACTACTCCAGCCAGCCACAAGGGAGGTAGCTCGCTGATTCATCCAGCTACAAGGGCAGCGACCAGTTGGTCTGGCCAGCTGTAGGGGCGGTGGCCCGGCCTGGCATGGCCTGGTCTTGTGGCGGCTAGCCGGAGGCAGTCCAGGTAGGAGTGAGATGGTTTGTAGGGCCGAGGCCAGTGAGCATGAGGACAGAAGGGCGGTGGTAGCCTAGTTCTGGACCAGCGAGGTGAGCGGTGGTGCGGGTTCCAGGGGGCGCGACCAGGTTCAACTATGTTGAGCGGTGCAAGCAGGACGAGAAGGTCCTAGTGAGGGGCTCTATCGAGGTGTGAAGGCAGGTGGACCGACAGTTGAGAAGGGAGGCGACCTCTAGGGTTTCTCCAAGGGGGATGCATGCTACCCTCATAGAAGAATACCCCCTCGGGTCTCTTTTTTCCTTTTTTATTATTTATTTTGTCTTTTGACAAAACAATACCTCTTTTACCCCTTTTTTTAATAAAAGGATAGAAGAACCAAAATGGGGTCTGGGTCTAATTATTTTTTTACTTTTAACGTGTAAAGACATTAAATAAATAAAAATAATAATTGACCCCAAGTATTCATTGACCCTTTAATTAATATTTTCAATTTTAATTTTATTTGGGAAAAAAATAATATTATAATATTATATACTTTATTTATCTCTATAAAATAAAATTACCAGATTAATTCAGGTTACAGATTTTCGGCCAAAGCGTGGCTGGATTTCGGTACTTTGAAGAAAACATAAAAATTAAAATGATTTCATCATCAAAAAATAATCTGAAAATTTAATATAGAAGGCATCGATCCTTTTAAAATTTTCAAATGGCCATAACTTATCCATTTAGAAATGGATAGACGTGCGGTTGGATCCGTTGAAACCGATTTAATCCCCCATAATTAAATTTAATGAAAATTAATTTTTATTTTGACTTTGAGAAATAACACATCCCTCTGATACCACTATTAGGTACTGAGATAGGTAGCAGAAGCCGATGGGCTGGGAAATTAAGAATTTTTGCATCACCGGAGAAACATTATGACGTTGACTCCAGGGAGCTATCCCGGTACAGTCTGAGGACCACACATGGATTTGATAGAGCACAAAAATATAAAACAAACATGTACCTTGTTAGGATCTGACATGCACAAGTGCGTCACTGGATTCCAACGACCATAGCTCGATGAATCTGATGTCAAAGTCCTCTAGATCATCCACACACGACTTTTTAATCTACACGCGCATCATTCATTGGAATATGGGTGCACCAACAATCTCTTTGACACAACAATGATCATCACAAGTCCATAGAATTCGATCCAAGAAGGATAATCTTGAAGTTATTCCTTACTTGAGAGGATATCTCTCTAGAATCCATGAAGAGAGAGAGGCTCTCAAATTTGACACATGAATAATCTTTGGGGACAACCTCTCTCTAAATTGTATAGGGAATATCTAAAATACTCAGTATGGGTTCCCGAACCCCGTGTATTAGATATTCTCTGTATAAGTTTTATAAATATTTATTTATGTCAAATTAAATTATTACATAAATAATATGTATAATTTTATCACTAACTGCAATATATATATTGCATGATAAACTTTACCCTATAACTTGACTCACTTCTCCTGAATATATTAAATGAACCCTATATATTTAAATCCATTCGAATAATATTTTATCATTTTATTTACTGAATCACTTGTAAATACATGTTATAAATAAATTTAACATATTATTCCAAGAATGAATAATTAATGAATTTATTTATTACTTGGTGATCCATAGAACATGGATAATATTCAGACCCATTCGTGGGCCCCACTAAGTTCTATATTCCAATTCCCAGAATAGGGCAGATTCACAAAGCGCTATAGTGTGTGACCCTCTAGGCCCATTTCTCAATAGCAGAAAATAAAATCAAAAGACTAAGAGTGGTGTCTAGAAACCCATCGAGGCCCCTATAGAGATAAGGTAAAGTTAAATCAATGACTACCTTCCTACAAACATGGTATGTGTAATATAATCTCTTCATCATCAATATCTCAATAAAGTAGAATGCACACTAGTGTCATCGTCATTTATCTTGATTTATTGTATTTGTTGATTTGTCTGGATAGTCTTACCTTCCAATACCATGGCCATTGATTTAATGTAGGTGAAACCATCCAAATCAACTAGGCCTGAGATATCTCTTCCTGAACTCTAAAGTGAAAAAATCCTATCTTGATCATTCAATCACTGCCACGTCACCAATGATGTACCCAACACAAACTACCTCGCCATGACTTTATTGCCATGGTTTTTTTCCTTCCATAAAAGTATGCAATTAAATGACATTCATTGACAATGATATCAAGTCTACAGACCACTACACATGTCTGTAGATTTGAGGGAATAATGATACCAGAAACATGTGGTGTTTCTATTATGGGGGTCTGTCCTCATGATCTCAACTACTAGAGATCATCCAGTGTAAACTTAATGAGAAGAAGTATCCACGCTTATGAGACCCCATTACCAGATGGTCACACATCATATGTGTCCTTTTAGAATTTTGTAACTAGACTATAGAACATTACTTTAAGATTACTGTCATGGCATCTCAGGGTTCTCATTAAATCATGGGATCTACTATAACCCATTGATACAACATGTAATATAAGGAAATTTCCAGGAACAAAGTGGATGCAAAAGTATCTACACTATTTTGGAAAGATAAAAACATGAATATATAACAAACTTCATATATGTATTTGAAATCAAATTACAATACAAGTTGGGTATAAGGAACCCACTTTCAATAGTACCATCACCAATAAGGGTTCGTGGAATGCATGAACCATGAACTACCAGTATGCAGAAGGACCTACGAGGTGATAGCTCATGGAGGAATGGCCGGCGAACCCAAGAACCCACGAACCACATCGCTGGTGGAATCAACCATGAGAAGGCCATTTTCATACCATCTCATGAACTTGGTAGTTCATTGATGAAGCAAATCGTTTGGGTTCTGTAAACCATGAATCACGAACCACAACCTCTGTAAAACCGAGTTGATTGAGTCTTCCATGAATCGAGATATCTCTTAATGGGCTTCCAAAAATGGTGTCACATGCCCATTGATTTGATTTTCCCAAATGATTTATAAAAGTAGTGCAAGAGGAAGAGGAAGAGGACGGATGGAGAAAGCACGGAGGAGACCCTAGAGGTTGGAAGAAAGAATTCGGAGAGGATTCTGGCTTCTGTTTTGAATCATAAACAGAGTTTAAATTGTGAACTAGGTTTCCGAAGTTATAACCAGATGTGAACCATAACAAGAAGGAACTTAATAATAATGGGGAAACCACAAACCTAATTTTTATCATCACAAACTATAATTTTCTCGCGGATGAACTCCCTGCGAATGACATGTTCCAGGACCGTCCTTTAATATGGCATTACGCATAGTGTATCATTAGGTAGATTGAACCCCACACCATGTACTACATCAGTCATGAATGAAACCAAAAGTGGCATGGAAGACTGTATCCAGGACCGTGTACCACTGTGGTTCATGGAGGTCTATTTCCAAGCCCTCGTACAACTTTGGTACACAGATGACCCCTCTACCTGCATACCACTACGATATGCGGAGATCCCCCTATCCTACATGATAAAACAATATGCGGAATGGGGCATCTTAGAGTATACTTCCCTCTAGATCCAATATCATCCCTCCACTACCATCCAGTCCTCTATAGCCCCTATGTGAACCAGTCCCCTATCATCATGCCAAAACCTCTTCCAAAGCCACTGAACCTGTATGATCCAATAATCAGGTGCATCATCGCGCCCCTTTGAGTCTATATACCAATGGTAAAAAGAGTCCCAAAAGCTCTACCCACAATTCTCTAGACTCTCAGGATTTCTGTAAGTATACATTCCCATGGCAACCCAAATTCAATCCTTGGGACACTGACGTGAACCTCCCCATTCTAGGGATTAAGGGTGATCACTTGTTTTTCCATTCAATAAGAAACAGTGATTAGTAAAAGGAATCACATTCGCTTCTTCTTTTGATGATAGGTGACATTACTCCCCTTTTCCAAAGAATATTTTGGGGCACTCCCTCTGAGGTATGTCCCTAACCTTCCGAGGGTCGATCCGTATGACCACCAATGTCATCCCACATTAAAGGGTCCATTGCTCCGCGCCCTCACCCACCGTCACCTCATCTTCTTCTTCCATATTTCCACCCTCTCCCATCAACGATAGAGAAATTTTGTGGTTGGTTGGATCTATCAGATACTCTTGTTTCTCACATCGAGTATGACTCACATGAGCTTATATATTTGTGATGATCACAACATCCACACAACAAACCCATCCTAAACTATGAGAACTCGGATTTCTGGTCAAACCAGGATATGTAGGATGCCTGCTTGAAGGCCTGAGCTCAAAAGGGGTTCCATCCCAAAATGGTTCAACCAATCATGTCATCTCAAATGGGTTGCTTCCATGCATAATACCCAACCCGTCCTAAACTATGAGAAATCTGGATGCCTTCTTGAAGGCTCGAGTTCAAAAAGGGGTTCTCTCCCAAAAGGGTTCACCCAATCATGTCCTATCAAATGGGAAACATCCACGCATAACCCCAACCCATTATAAACTATGAGAACTATGATTCCTATTCAAACCAAGATATTTAGGATTCCATGTTGAAGGTTTGATCTCAAAAGGGTGTCCTTCCAAAAGGGTCCCCCAAATCATATCCCCTCACATGGGAAGATCCTATGTGTAACCCCCCAAGCTTACCAAACTATGTGGGCTCTAATTCCTATCCAAAGGATATGTAAGAAGCCCATATTATTGTTCTGATCCCATCATCTAGCCATATTTCACCCCCTAGATGATGATAAACTCCAGAGTTCCTTATTTCATGTATTAAGTCAGCATTGCCTCCATGGCCTCAAATCCATGTATGCCTATGACGATCCTGCAAACCAGGGATAGCCCACAGAAACACTCTTCTGGAATGAACCAAGGATTCAAAAACATATAAACATGAATGAAATATATAAAAGAGTCTCGGAATAGAAAATAATTTCCCCCAAAAGGGTGTGATGAGCCCGACCTCCCATCCTCTTGACCAATAGAGTCCATCAGTATTGTTGGCCAAATCATCATCCAATGAGAACCTGCCTTTTGAAAACAGGTCCATGAATCATGGATACTAGGTTCATTGGATGTTTCTGGCTCCACAAATAATCCCGTTGGAGACCATCTGAGGAAGTCATATCCTAAGAGGACTAATTACAAAAATACTTAACCCCATGAAATCGCCCACCAGGACCATTTGATTATGGAACCTACTTCGTAATGGTGAAGGGATAAACTACCCAGTAACCATGGGGTCAATCTAATCCCCCTTAAAGGATAATGATATGGATTAGGTTGAAATAAATATGCTAATGAGAAAGTCTCTATAAAAACGGACTAATTATCTTCACTCGTCGGACCATTCATTCAATTTTTCCCCAAACCCATAAACATGCCACCTTGGAGGGAGAAGAAAAAATGGTGAACCTGACATGAATCCTTAACCAAGGTTGAAATTATACACAAATCAATCCCTTTAGCCTAAAAAGGGGAAAGGGGGCCAAACTAAATCTTCAAATATTCATATGTTCAAGATATGCTACTTTGATGGGGTTTTGTTGTCTGTATATGTCATATATATCTTTCAAGTTTCCGCAGAACAACCTTTCATCCAAATGATATCCCGAAAACCAGTGCATACATTCACCTCATCAATCCCACAGGTAGTCGGGGACCCGATTAAGAGAAGGACCCTCTCGCCAACCTAACGTCTTCAATGCTGGGTACCCAACACACTGATCAAAGAGTACCAAAGAACTGGTACTCTCCCCAAAGTGGAAACTGCAAGATAATCCCTCTAGTGTGAAAAATCTTTCCAGCCACCTCTTTATCCATGTTAGATGCCCCAACACAAGGTGGTCGTAGGGGTTGTCTTGAACCATTTCAGGAGCCTGTCCCCAGAGCCTGACAATGAGTACCTACCTTATATTTGTGTGGTAGATGAAGTCGATACTGACGACTTAATCTCAATAGAACATGGGTTCTAATCATGGCCCCCTACCAGATAGCGTCGCTGCCAACATTAGGTGACCAAGTCTCCTCACCCTGAAGAGGATCTTATAATGAGGTCACCTACTAAAGTCCAAAAGACTCAGTCCCCTCAGGCTGCCCACCGAGGGTGGACAATATATAATTAGGAACATGATATCACCCTTTTTCCAGAGGAGAAACATTGTTGTAAAAACGCATTGGAATTCAATGGGAAAACATATAACTCTTCCCCTCCACTCAATTCCCCCACAGAAATAGGGTGAAAAAATACGAGCACATGCACATTCTTTCTAGTGCTCTCCAGTCCCGCAGTGCAGATATAACCGAAAATTATAAGTAGATGTAGATATCTGCTGATACAGAAGAATACTGTCATCCAAATAGAATGGAAACCAGGTACATGAAATCACAAATACCTACTAATGTGAATCAATCCTACCATCTAAATAGGGTGACAAGAAAATATGAGCATATTTAAATTCCTATAGATTCGTACAAAGCCTGGGAGAAAAATGAAGCAGCAAGTGGGAAGATGAACATTAACACTGGTGAATATAAATCCCACCAGTTAAATATGGGGGAAAATAGAGAAGAAAAACAGGGGCAGACTTGTTCTTTTATCCTAGCATAGGAGAAATTCCTGTATCTACTAGAAACCTATGGGGGATCTGAGCAGGCACAAACACCTACTCCGACATCATAATGGGAATTCATACCCATTCCATCCAAAGATGTATCACAACACATCATGTAAATGATGGAAGACAAGACATTGATTCCAGACCGTATCCTCTAAACATGCCATGATATCATTGTATCAGTGGAAAAAGAGAGGAACCAGGCCCAAGGCCTGGTTTCCTCAAACAGAATAACTCCCCAATACTAGAAAACTTCTATATACCCATGGTTCTGAACCGTGGTTATAGCCCCCAAAACCGTGGGTATAGGCTATACCCACGGTTTTGGGAACTGTGGGCTGGAAAGGCGTCGGGTAGGGGGTCCGTCTATACCCACAGTTTCTCCAAACCATGGGTATTATATTGGAATAGCATGGCAGGCCCGTGAATAGGCTGGCACAGCTTTGACCCCATGGTTCTCAAATCGTGGGGATTTAATCTTCAAAAAACGAGTCTTCTGGGACTCGACCGCGGGATGCGTACGCAATCCTTCAACCCTCACAACCAACCGAGCCAACCGCGTATTTGGAATATATAGATATATAAATCTAAATATATTAATAATATTGCGTATATAAAATTAGATGCTTCGAGAATCGAAAATAGAAGACGCTGGGAGACAAACCGGTGACCTGCCGAAGGAAGAAAACACGCCAAACCAACCAAGCTACGGAGATTTCTGTTAAATACATATATATTAGTCTACTTATATTAATATTTATTATTTATTAGAAAATAAAATTATAGAGATATTTGATCCCAGGATCGTGACAAATGACAGAAGATTTCCTAACCAAATAAGCTACAACGAGTTTATATTTTAGTATTTCTATCTGCCTAATTATATTAATCCAGATCGTCTTCCCACCAATTTTTTTTCATTGTCCCGCATAACGTTTTTTCCCGCCTTATGGTGGGAAAGCTATACCCAAGGTTCTCTATAACCGTGGGTATAGGTATTCAAAAAAAAACCCCCAATACCCACGGTTTTGAAGAACCGTGGGTATAGGTCTTCCGAAAAAACTCTATACCCACGGTTTGGCCAAAACCGTGGGTATAAGTCTTAAAAAAACACCTATACCCACAGTTTTAAAAAACCGTGGTTATTGGTCTTTAAAAATAATCTATACCAACGGTTTTGTCCAAAACTGTGGGTATAGGTACCCATGTTATCCCTATGCCCACAGTTTTTAAAAAAACCATGGGTATAGGCCCATTTTCTAGTACTGCCCTCACAAAATGGGTTAGTCACTCTGGAATAGTTATGCATCCCTGATCCAATCTAGGAGGGTCGATGGAAATATCCTACAATACACGGACTACCAGGTCGGGAACCAATACTCATTCCAACTGGGGGAAGCCGGTCCAAAGTGGTGGCTACTCCAGGAATGGAATATATCCATGAAAAAACTCAAGATGCTTGTCACTATATCCCGACAACATCACAGGAACCAAAAAGATAGGGACCCTTATATAAAGGTTGTTACCAATAGCATGTGTCCATGTTTATCCGAAAGAGAGTGCCCAAAAAATAAATACGCCATAGAAAATTGAAAATGAAGAGCACATACATGATCCTTGTATACTGGAAGCTGGAGTTCTTGATTCCCTTGAATATATATCAATAAAGTCTCAAGAACCTGTCAGTCCATTACCAAATTATGGAAGTGACAGTAGAAGTTGTGAAGACCCTACCAACAATGTTACTACCAGCAGCTCTGAAGGTCCTCCTTAGAGAACCCACTGGGGTATACTCTTTGGGAAAGGAATGATCAATCACGATTCCCTATCTCCTAATAGGTGTACAGGTAGCCCTCCCCTTGACATAAATACCAGACATCAAGAAGGTCCTCCCTAGGGTATATGCTGCAGATATGCTTCTCCCTCTAGTCAGACATTGAGTCGCGATGGTAGTCATCACCATGATGAAAGACATTGTAAAGGTCATATATTCAATGAAGGATTATATTAAGGAACTCCCCATAGATACATCAAGAAACAAGAAGTCCCTCCCCTCATTTCAGTATATCCTGAAGGCCCTCCGTAGGATGTACACTACATAAATTCTCCTTATAACCAGATATCAAGCAATTATAATAGTCCTCTCCATCATAGAAATCATAGAGAAGGTCCTCCCCTCAGTGAAATCAAGTAGTAAGAAGGTACTCCCAACATTGTAGCCTTCCTTGAAGTTCCTCCCTAGGGTATACACTGTAGGGACACTCCCTACGACTGGGTATCAAGTTTCAATGGTAGCCCTCACCATTGTATCACTAATTGAAATGATCATCCCCACAATCAAAATTAATACTGGTGAGAAGGCCCTCCCATTTCCGGGACAAATGTGAGAAAGCTATCCTATAAGAGGGAACTCGAAAATATGGAGTCAGACATATCAGACACTCTATCTATGATGAGTGATATAATTTCTCAACCAAATAAAAGTATGGGGCTACACTCATCTTATGAGCCACCCCCATGCTGTTCACATATCAATAAACCTCTAACCAGCTCAACTGCTTGGAATGAAATTATTAAGAAGTAGTAAAGATGATCATATAAAGTATAAGAGTCCTCAGAAGAACAACATCAGGATATATTGCTCTTGAGAAGATGACTAGCTATTTATAATATACCAGTGATGTATTTTCCTACATCCACTTCTATCTTTGAAATACCAAGGGGTTTTTATGAATAATTTATGCATGAAATTCGCCTCAACATCTAGAAGACTCTTCACTAGATAAAAGAAAAGTTATATCCCTATAATAAAGGGTATGTGGACCATGTAAACATATTAGAGGATATTTTTCATCTAATCAACCTAGAAGCCCTCTCATCTGTATGGAATCCACGATCAAAAAGGTGAAATAAAAACCTTAAACTATCTTGCCTCCACTCACTGCACATGTTGTGTTGCCTCATTGGAAATGCCTTGTTTGGATTTCATATTCATGGATGGGGAGAACATGGAGATCTACACTTCACCTCACGTCAGATCTAGAAGATATCATTGAAAATAACATCATGAAATGTAATTAACCAATGGAAACAATCAAATGAAATCCCTACTCAAGAAATATGGAATACTCAACAAAAATCATCCCAGACTAAGTATCAAAAGCATCAGGTATGATGAGATCAAGCAATCGAAAGGTTTCTGAGCTAGGAAACCAAGAAAATCCAGTAGGGTACCCACCTAAGGGAATCAAAATAGAAAGCAGTGATCATGTCTTCAATATCTCATAAATACCGTTTGGGTCCAATGCCATACTCAGCTTACACCCGTACGGGAGAGCATTAAATCAAAAAGGTGGAAATAGGGGAAGTTACCACTGCAATGTGGGAACAGCCCCAGCCCATAGGGCTAGGGGAAATTTTAACTCCAAATTCCCCCGTAAGACCAAAAAAATCATGTCATAGTACATAAATAGAAGAATAGAAGCAACCCCAGCCTGTAGGTATGGGGCATTTTTACCTCAAGTTCTCACACAGCGGACGTCTATCTTCTTAGTATAAGAAGAATGATGAGAAGAGAGTTCACCCATTCCACCCTGTCTCATGGTTCATACCCTCCGAGATGAAGGAACATTACAAGGTCAGATCAGGGATCCCTCCAGGTCTATATTTACCATGAAACCCGAATAATACCGCATAATGGAAGGAGAAAGTCCAAAAAATGATGCAGAAAGCTTTCTGACCATTTGGCACTGAGTACATCACCCCCAATGCAGTATGAATCAATGAATGTGGTAAAATTCAACCCCATAGATCTCATAATAAATGATAAAAATGGAGATAATTCAAGATAATATAGTTCCCTCCTGGAGGAATCCCACAATGAGCCTGATAGTGTGCATAACCGAAACTAGAGAGATATCCAAAATTTGGGAGTCCCCTCAGTTAATCCGTCATTACCTCCTTCACAAAACCCTAATAAGGAGATGAAAAATCCCATGTTTTCTATGAACCACCTCCTCCTCCACTTGAGAATGTGTCCCTCACTCTCGAGGAAATATTCGCCAAGAAGGAGGATGAAATGAAAGATCTTAGGTTAATTAATATCGAGTTGTGTCAAGGGAGATATCATGTCGGATGTGTTCCCCCTGTGGAATGTCAATAGGTGTTCCCAGAAGAGGTGCCCCTACCATAGGCACTCATCCTGGTAAATGAAGTAGAGATCAGATTCCCATCCAATTCAGCAATGAGACCATCAACCTACTTAAATATAGCATGGTAAGTACATTATGACTTCCCTCCACTGAGAATTCTTCCAAAGTATATTCAAAAAAACCCTCAAAGGGTACACATGGCTGGGTATCAACCCTAAATTCCAACAGAATCGGCATGCCCAGCTTTGGCCCCTGTTGCACCTGCCCAAGCTCATGCCTGATAGGATATGCATCAAGGGATCTTTAATACCATCTAGAAACTAATATCTCGACTAGAATCCATGGAAGGGTGGAGCGTTCTGATAAAACTAGAGCACAACCGTTAACCTGATTGGTGAGCAACGTTCCGTTGTCACCAAAATTCACAATCCTCATATTCCCAGTGTTCAATGGTTAGGGAGACTCAGAACAACATATAATGCACTATGCCTTTTACTTTGATCCCATGATGGGAACTCTAGAGCAGCATGAAGTAGTAAAACTCAGGTGCTTCATGCAAACCCTACAAGGTTCAGACTTTGTATGGTATACGAGATGGCCAGCTAATTCAACCAGAGGCTGGGAGGACCTTCGGTGACAGCTTCCCTTCCAGTTCAGTTCGAAATTTCCTAAGACAATGGTCAATGATCTCAAAAACTATAAGCGTTTATAGAATAAAAGAGTTTCATACTTCATTGATAGATAGAAAGGCCTAACTTACTCCCTAAATTGGCCACTCCCCCAGGATGAAATACTCGCTATATTCATTGATAACCTCTATAATGAATTTTGAACACCACTCATCCTAGTGAAGTACATAAGTGGGTTTTGATATTTCTATGTCATTTACCAAAGGATAGAAGAATCCCTACATTGGACCAATCTCAAGTCCTGGGTGGTCCCGTTATCCCCATGAAAAATAATAGGAAAAGATAAAGAGGCTTATGTCATGCTTAAGCTACCCCTGACACTAGATCTAGTTGCGAGGCCTCCACCAAACCATGAAGGACCCCCTGAACGCCAATATCCTTCCCCAACCTGGCAAGATGAGTGAAGGGGTGCTAAAAAAATTTGTTCGAGGAGAAAAGAAATAAATTATACTCATTCCAAGATGACCAAGTATGATGCTACTTTATAACTTCCATGAATTGTAACTTCCTTCAGCTACCAGATCCAAAGAGATCCAATGAAGTGGTTCTCAATGGCCATCCAAATTATTGTCCCTATCACCAAATACTAGGTCACACCATCTAGTTGTTCTTTTTCTTCAAGGATCTCTTGTAAAAGATGGTGGATTCCGAGCAAGTAAAGTTGGGTCTACTGCTAGAAAAAGTGGCATATGTCTCCACCTTAGACCCAATAGAGAAAGAGGAATGAAAAGCAGTCACAAGAAAAGGGGGGAAAATTTTTTATAGTTAGATGACCTAGAAAATAGTCAAGAGAGCTCATTTCATCCTCCAGACACTGTTAAAGAAACCAACCGTGCCCCCAATCACTCCTAATGCAACACAGCCATCATCCTCAGCCATGTAGTCCTGTGAGGGAAAAATGGGAATAAAGAAGGAGTAAGAAGATGAGCTGGAACCAAATCCAAATCCATTCTTTAAACTTTCAGACTTTATGCCAGAAGAAATGGTATAATGAGAAATTTCCCTCTAAATGGTACAACGGGCACTTCCCCACCAAACGATACAAAGGGCACCGCCCCACCAAATGGAACCATCAGAAGAAGATAGTCAGATTTGAGAATTTTCAGATAAAGAACTGATATTCAGCTCTATTAAATTCATTCACTTGATGGACCCCTTCATTCATGGAGAAAATAGTCACAAACCCAAATTACCCACATCCAACTGGAGGGTCGGAGGAAGAGGCCGCAGAGGTTGAGGTATTCCTGGAAGACATGATAATGGCCGAGGTCAAATTACCAGTCACGCCTTAGATAAAACTGTTAATATTGTGGAAACTTATAGAATAACCCTCCAACATAAACAACAAGAAATGGAATGTTTCACTACCCCCACTAGAAGATATTTGAGCCTAGTCATCATGGAGTATATGTCAGAGAAGTAACAGACATACAACCTCCCAAAGAATATAGGAGAACCAGTTCAGCTGAACTCAGAACATACCACAACACCACCAGATCCTGTCATAGAGGCCAAACAATCTATATCTAAAGCTGAAGCCCCTAAATCTCCCATTAAATAGCAACCCCGGTCTGGGAAGTTCTGATCATTAGAGAAAAAATATGATATTTAGATGTAGCTAGGCTTAGTACTGACGAAGCTATCGATATGGGATACCTTGATTCTTTCTGTATACCTTAGAGGGTCACTTATCGAAGCCTTACTAACTCCCTAGTAATTCAAGGTCAAATTCTATCGGATGGAGACCAATCTTGTTGAATTCCACATCATCGCCTCCTTCATAGAAAAGGATGAAGACACCATAATGCAATGGAACATCAAACCCTTATATGTGTCTGGTAAGATAAACTACATTGATGTTCAATTAATTTTCATCGACAACAACTATAGATTCAACCTCCTC
The DNA here is from genome assembly GCA_963277665.1 of Viscum album. Taxonomy (NCBI): domain Eukaryota; kingdom Viridiplantae; phylum Streptophyta; class Magnoliopsida; order Santalales; family Viscaceae; genus Viscum; species Viscum album. The sequence goes on along the minus strand of OY728128.1, from coordinate 805,018,393 downwards.
CCATTGCGAAAACTTCATTGGTTGGGCTATAATGAAGACATTTTAACACCCAACACCACAAATTTTCCGAGATATGACAAAATTGAGAAGAATCCATAGGAAAGAATCAAGATTAAAACTTGTCTTGGAGACCTCGTGTATGATTCTGAGTTTTTGGTTGTGTGAAAAAAGTATGGACTGTAAGGTCCTGTTAGGGAGGCCTTGGCTAAATTAGCACACTAAAATTTTGTCATCATACCATCAGTGCGTGAAATATTGTTCTAATTGAAAAAACTATACATTGTATGTCGATAAATCCCCATTAAAATCATGTGATCCACATTACATCGATGCAGGATTATATAAACCAAAAGTGATTCAGTCTTTGGTCGATGATGTGGATTGGATCACTACCCCGAGTGGATGGTAAATGGCTCCAACTGATCCCCTCCAATAGCTTGGGGAAGAGTATCCATTACGCATCAACACAGTTGAATTCATAAGTTCAATCTCAGATACAGACTCATTCATCTACATGATTTCCATTTTGACCATCAAGTCCAAATACATTGAAAAGTAGGCTAACTCCTATGATATTAGGGAAGGTCCATATAAATAAGTACTCATTCCGTCCTTGGGACCCCAGAAAATTCTCGTCTTACTCACTAAGGTATAATATTATTTCTCTCCCATCATCAGAGAGTTCATCTTGAGAATACTCTCTCCATTAGAAGATGAAGAAGGTGATCAAGAGGATGATTATGAAGAAGAATAAGAAGAAGACCTCAAAGATTCCCCTCCCACATTCGAAGAAGGTGTCTCCACCACAATTGATTAACTTAGGGTGATAAACTTGGGAACCAAAGAAGACCCTCACCCCACTATGATTAGTATGGATATTCCTTTTCAAGGAGTAAGATGAATATATCTCCTTTATAAAGAATAATTGATATGTGTTTTCCTGGAACTACAAAAAAATGATAGGCCACGATACTAAGGTCACCACTAATCATCTAGGTCTGACAGAAGACCACCGAGGCTATAAGCAGGCATCCAGAAGGATCCACTCAACGCATACTGCCAAAATAGAGGCTGAACATGACAAGATAATAAAATATAAATTCATTTGGGAAGTCCAATATATGATCTGGATTGCGATAATAGTCCCTATCAAAAAGAATAATGGACATATTAGAGTCTGTATTGACTTCAGGGACCATAATTGTCACTACCTGAGAGATGCTTTTTTGTTCCCAATAACATAATTTTTGATCGATAAAACAAAAATATATGAGGACCTCTCTTTCATAGACATCTATTCTAGAACAACTAGATCTAAATGTCCCAAGGAGATGAAGAATCTACTGCTTTCATGTCCCCTTAGGGAGTGTTCTGTTATAAGGTGATTCCCTTTGGTCTAAAAAATGATGGTGCTACATATCAGCATGTCATGCATCACATTTTCAAGAACTTCTTGAAAAAATTTGTCGAGTGATACATCGATGCTCTGGTGGTTATATCACGACATCACTCAAAACACCTGGAATATCTTGAAACTATATTCAACAAACTGCGGCAGCAAAGTTTAAAGATGAATCCCCTAAAGTGTTCCTTCGACATTACCTCTGAGAAATTCCTTGATTTCGTCGTACACCATTGTCGTATCGAATTCAACCCTGAGAAGGCAAAATCCATCCTTATCATGTATCCACCTCACAAACTCACTGATTTGAGGGGTCTTCGGGGGAACCTAGCTTACATTTGGTGTTACATAGAAAACATTTTGGGTAAATGTTTACCTTTCAACAAGTTAATGAAGAAAGGGGTGACATATGAGTGGGATAATTATTGTCAAGATGCGTCCAAAAATCTAAAAAGATATATTCTAATCCCACAGGTGTTGATGCCTCCAGTTGAGGGAAGACCAATCATTTTGTACGTAACCACATTGGAATGGTCATTGGGTTCTTTCATCACACTTAATAATGATGTCAAAAGTGAGAATAGCTACTATTACCTCAGCCAGACAATGATCTATGTTGAGACTTGATATTCAAGAATAAAAAATAACCTTCTAGCCCTAATATTTGTTGTTCAAAAATTCAGGCATTACCTATAGCACCATGAGGTCCATCTGGTCTCTCGCTATAACCAAATCAAGTATAAACTCAATTTCCCATGCTAATTAGATTCTTATCATAGTGGGAAATCATCCTAAAATAGTTTGAAATGTGTTACGTGACCCAGAAGTCCACAAAAGGAAATGTGTCAAAAAACTTCATAGAGGAACAACCCTTGAAAGAAACAACCTTGTTTGATGTTGAACTTCCAGATGAAGAAGTGTTCTTCATCAAAGAAGGCCAACATGTATGGGAAATATACTTCGATAGTGATTCCAGAAGCCCAAAAGGGAAAAGGATGGAGGATCCCAAGATCAACAAAGTAGGGCTGGGATTTATACTCATATCTCCTGAGAAGGATATGTTTCCTTAGTCCTTCCTGGTTTTTGAGGGATGCACAAATAATGAATAAGAATATGAGGCCCTCATTATAGGCCTAGAGTTGCAACATCATGAATAAGCTGGACACATGAAGATAAAAGGTGATTCAAATATGGTCATCAATCAGGTCAATGGTGATTATGCCATTAAGAAAGAAGTATTGGCCCCTTTGATAAACCATGTTCGATAACCAATGTTATAATTCACATTAGAACCAATGTTGACCTATGTCCCCTGGTCACAAAATGCTCCAGGTGATGAATTAGAAAATGCATCTACAACCGTAGATGATCCAGACCAGGATGAAACATTTATTATCATTTCCCTCCGTTGGATGGTATTGCCATTTATTTTGAACAATACTAAGGAAATTGACGAGATTTTCCCCTTTTCTGAGACTTATGGTCACACCACCGGCTGGATGAATCCCATTGAAAATTACCTATAGAGGGGGGAACTCCCACCAGATAGGGATGGAGGAGAACAAATCTGAAGGTGGGCAGTCAACTTTGTCTTGTACAATGGCATAAACCAAGAAAAGGTTATATATAAATGAGGCCATGACGGAGTCCTTCATAGGTACATTGAGGGAGAATAGACTACTTCCATCATCAAAGAAGTGAATTTCAGAGCTTTTGGAGTGCACCAATTGGAAACCAATATCTCCCATAAAACTAGAATTCTTGGATACTATTGGTCCATTATGATACATGATTGTTCCATATTCACTAAAAAGTTCCAAGTTCATGCCAATTTTATTCACCGACCCCTAGAGCTACTTCACACAGCGAAGTACTTCTGGCCATTTTCCACCTGGGGGATAGATGTTGTGGGACTATATCCCCCCACCACAACCATACAATTCAAGTTTATTATCACAACAATAAAATTCTTTTACAAATGGACCAAAGTTATGAACCTTAAATAGGTTGGGGTAAAAAGCACAGTTTTCTTTGTAAATGCCGACATCATTAACAAATTTAGTGTCCCCCATACAATACTGACAGAAAATTGCACCAAATTCTTCTCTACTGAGTTGGACAAGTTATATTAGGAGTATGGAATCAAAGCCAACCATTCATCCCGCTACCATGTATCGACTAATAGTCAGATAAAGGATTTTAATAAGACTTTTTCCAACATACTATAAAAGACAGTAGAAAAGGATAATAAATTATGGCTATAAAAACTCCTTCATGCTTTATGGGCTTATCAGACCACGACCCGCACTACCACTTAGGCAACCCCGTACTCACTAGTATACAGGGAAGAGGAAAACCTATTGAAATTAAAGTTCCATCACTATGTGTGGCCATTTGTGATCAAATATCCATGTATGAGAAATCCCAGAAATAGTTTGATGAGTTGGAGAAGCTGGATGAGAAAAGGTTGCACACTTTTCACCATTTTAAAGTCTACCAAAATCAGATCGCACAAGCCCTCAAAAAAAGGTTCACCTTCAATATTTCCTCGAAAGATAGATGTTGTTGGTACTCGGAACCCCGATTATACTCAAAATGAAGCCCCCAAAGCTTGATTCAAAGTAGAAGGGATGATATGTCGTACATAGGGTCTATTACAATGGATTATACGCATTGATAATAATGGATAAACATCTCATCATAACTCCCACCATGAAAGGTTTCTAAAGAATTACTTCATGTAACTGTGACACTCATGGTCCAAAATATATGACCCTAAACTATGGTTCATCATCCTAACCATATAACATTAAATTTTATGGTGTTATTCCCCATAACACGATATTAAATAGGGGTGCCAATTTCCTCATTGCTTGACTCTAAACGGCACAACATAGCGTTTTAGCTACAAGATGTTAAACCGTATAAAATAAATTATCCAAATTGCATGATGATAAACAGTATAGTCCCCAAATACCTATGTATGTCTTGATTCCCATTCATTAGTGGGATACATAGCGGCTCCTCGACCCTCGATCTTGGCCTATCCCCCACAAAAAATTCATCTATCGTATCCTTTATCTCCCTATATTACGAGCAAAATAAGTGTCACTCCTTGTTTCTCACATTGAGTATAACTCACATGAGCTTAGGATCAGTGGTAAGGATTCCCTTATGTAGAAAAACTATAGAATAATATGATATACCTGACACCCATAGAGAATAAAAACAAAATTCCCCTACACCTACATCCAAGTCAGATCGGTACAGGGAACATTTTTCAAACTATGTATGTCTTGATTCATATTTATTATCATGATACGTAGTGATGCCCATATCCTTTACCGCCCAAAAAAAAGAGAAAAATGTCCCCTTCCTCTGTGTACAGGTCAGACTTGTATAGGGGAATTCATGAAATTTCCTAACCATGTGACATTAAACTGAAAGGTTCCTCAAGATTCATGTGTAGCTCGGTTCTCAATGTTATGATATCCCGAACATGCCCCCAATTTCCTTCAAAAAAAAATTCAAAGAGATGTTGTAAATTCAAAATTTGAATTCCGACACTCATAAAGAGTCAAATGATCATGCTTCCCCAAACATATGAGTCTGATCTATATATAATCTTCAGTAGTTCAGAGTTGGTCATAGTCTAGATATTTCTTACATTCCTAGACACATCTTTCCTATTTTTCAAACTATATACTCTAGGAAATCTTGGTTCCCCAAAAACATTCATGGGCATCAAGGATGAAAGGTGAGTTTCTTGTGGACATATTTTTCTTACTATACACATCATGCCCTGGTGGATCTGCATATGTCACCTAGAAAATGGACGTAAACAAAAGGAAAATTCATCTTCAGGAGAGTCCTCTCCTACCTCAGTACACCCAATGGATTCCAAGCCCCATGTCATTACACCTGATCCAAGGTACCCCCCTGGGACTATGGTTTACACCTTCTATCATAACTCATGTATAATAAATTCCATAATTTCCCAACCAAGATTAACTCAAAGATATTTATACTCTTTGTGATAGCATAATGACCTTGTTTTATGACTCTAAACTGCATAGAAAAATATCCTTACCGCACGACGCTAAACTGCAAGGCCAGAAGTTCCCTAGTCGAACGATGTTAAACTATAAGGTACTCCAAAGATGTGATGAATAACACACACTACATATGAGCCAAATATATGTAGGGGATTACCCGATACGATGAGTGAATCAGAGCTTGGATGTTTTTATGAACCCAGATACAATCTTTCCATACATAAAACTCTTTTATTTGAGTAATATTTAATCCCCATAATCTTTCGTGGCCATTAAAGATGGAAAGAAAGTGTCTTGTGGGCACATTTATTTGACTATTCACATCATTCCCCAGTGACTCTTCATATGTCTCCAATAAAACGGTTGTCAACCAAAGGAAAATTCGTCCTCAGGATATTCCTCTCCTACCTCTGTATGCCTGATGGATTCCATGCCTCGTGACATCCATCCTGATTTAGGAGCCCTAAAATTCATGGTTTACATTCTCTTTCCTACCCACGCCCGGTATATGTCAGATCATTCTAGCCTGATTCAGATTTGGTCTCTCTTGAGGCTCCTGTAAAATAAATATACCCCATATATATGCATGAACTTGATCTCTATATGAAAAGAAAATACCCCCACTTATTTATGGGTTTCCTGAAAAAATTCATCCAAATAAATGTCCCCTTTCATGCTTAGGTGCACCCCTTTTTGGAGTCCATATGTCGTGTTCAGAAAGTTCTCAATCTATATAATCCTTCATGGCCATTAGAGATGGAAGGAAAATGTTCTATAGATACCTTTGTTTGACTATACACATCATGCTCCAGTGGCTCTGCATATGTCATCTACAAAACGACCGTCAATCAAAGTCAAGTTCATCCTCATGAGAGTCCTTTCTAGTCTCTATACGCTCATATTACATTTATGTCTCGTCTCACTCCTCGGACTTGGGAAACCCTCTAGATTATGGCTTACATATCATTCCCTTTTCAAATGATCAGACATGAAAATTATTTCTAAATGAACAAATGATTCACTTTCTCCCTCTTATGTAAGTAAAATTGATGTGGGAGCGGTTTCCCATCCAAATACGATACAAATTTCCCTAATACTTTCGGACATCATCCCTCAGACAAGCCACCCACTATGTCCCCCAACACAAAAACAAATAAAAAGTGTTATAAATCCTCCCAGTCCATCAGAGATGGAATTCCAGTGTCCAACATACACTTTTTTTGACTATGCACATCATGAACCTGTGGATATACATATTTCGCCTATAAAAAAGTCATCAACCAAAGGAAAATTCATCAAAAAGAGAGTCCTATCCCTCCTCTGTATGACTATAATGTCTCTCAAGCCTCATACATATCCAAAATTCACAAATTCATGGTTAAGAAAAATCCCTCGGTCTTGTATGAGATTATTAGGACATTCCTGGCTTATGAATCCCAAATTGGGGCCCCTATCCTGTCAAGTTTGGTCAAATTTGTTCGACCTAAAACATTAGTAATAAGTCTGATTGGTTGGAATATAAACCACCAGTGAAAAATATGCAATACTCGCCAGAGTGAAAATCCACAAAGGGCACTCCTAGATAACAGTTGAGTATCTGCTCGTCAAACCAACATTGTGTATGGTTCTGGCAAAAAAATGTTGAGCAATCACATACTTAGAAGAGACATAAAGCTTGTTAAGTTGAAAACCCACAAGGGGCTGCCTAAGAAAAAGTCAACTTATACCCGCTAAGCTTGTATCAAATAGGATTAGGAAAAAATTAGGGTGATAATGAAAAACTACAAAAGTTCATGAGGTTTTCCACAAAACCCCAACAATAGTTGAACTATGCTCATTGATTCCCATGACTCATGAAAAAATAGAGCCCGATTTTATTATTTAAATTTATTAGTTTTGAATCATGGTTTAAAACTAATACCTAATTGAAAGGATGCTTATATGGTTGATTTTGATTAATATACATTATAGGAAAAGGAAAATAAGAAGTATTGTGAGGCAAATTAGTTCCATCAAGTTCAAAAAATTAAGTAACATCCCCAATTTAAAATCTCTCCATAATACAAAATAAAATGGGTACATCATGATTTGTGAATGTTACAGTAAGTCTCGGCTCTCCCATTACAAAAAAATTATCAAGTGACTTTCGTGGTCCCTCATGAGTTTTCTCTAAAGAATCTCTCTCTTCTACTTCATACTTGACCATCAGGTGCACGCGTTCCATAATGGATTCAAGTCCCCTCACTTTCTTCTAGATAACCTCATATTTGGCACCCAAAGAGGCTAGTTGAGCATTAAAACATGATACCTGAGCCTCACATTCTGGTAGATCTTCCTTTTGGGTGATCACTAAATCAAGATCCTTTGAATCTTCAGTCATTAGGTGATCGATTTACTTCGAAACATCTCAGAATGTTGTTACCTGATGATGAGAAGAATTGAATTTGGAATGTTTATCCTCCCAAGAAGCAAGGTCTTCCTAGGATATGATAATATATTAGATAAGAAGATGTATATGTCGGTAATCATATCCACCAGAACCCAACTCAGTAAATAACCATCAAAAGTTTTCAGTCTCATCAGTAAAGCTAGCTAGAGGTGTTTTCATGTTAAGGGCACATAACTGACACCATGCCAATTTTCAAATTTCTTGATGCCTCCCTATGGAACCAGGGCCTTGTTCCTCCCTTCTAAAATAGTTCTATAGGTAGGAAGTGTCAATACATGAGTGGGAAAAGACCTAATATAGGTTACCCAAGATGGGGTCTCTCCTTACCCTAAGATGGTTCGACCGTTGGATCCGGATGTGGAGGACTAGCTGTAACTTTCGAGGTATCCGGTTATACTCTACTAGGGATAACCTAATTAGGTTCATGAGAAGTATGTACAAGAGAGGAGCAGTCTGAATCACTCCCCACTGAGATAGTCTACACCGATGAAGCCCCTTCCAGACGCATCTGACAGCAAATCGATCATCTTCTCACCACAGGGGCAGGAACAGATGGCGTAGCCATCGTGGTCACCATAGGGATAAGAATAGAAGACGTATCCATCACACTCACCATAGTATAAGGAATATATGGAATTTACATTAGGGTCAAGATGGGTAGAAGGATGGTTAGAGGCTTCTGGACCCATCTAATTGGTCTTCTCAACACACCGTCAGGGTGACATCCCATCACAGTTGGGCATATTCCAGCAATAGAAAAGTGGATCCCATCATATTAGGGATGATAACCTCCATAAAGGCACCTTACCACATCATAATAATCCATAACTAGAAAATAATTACAGGATGATATTCACCCCTTAACTGAACAGTAGGAAGAAGCGCAATTTGTTGAAGGCCCCCAAATTTCCTAGCGAACCGACAAGGGAGGTATGGATCACAAATGTCCACTCGATATATGCGAGCAATGATCATCTAATCCTAAAGTGCAATAATGTATGAGCGCTCTTCTTAAGAGTCACCCCTATCACCCCTTAATGACCCATGAGGTGTAGGGTGCAGTGAAAATGAGAAGCGAGAAGCACCCTTCAGTAGCCCAACTGTATCAAAAACACTAAAAGTCATGGGATGAACCACAGAAATATTGAGAAGGGTAGGTTGAAAGTAGGAGCTAGGAACCCTCACAGTGTGCCGATATTTATAACAAGGGAATTGTTCTGTTATCCACCCAAACAGAAATTGAAATGGTCTAATGAGATGATGTTGAGGTTTACTTTCTTTTATCTCTTCCAATAACTCATAAAGTTTGGCAAGAGAAGGAGTGGCCATATTAATTGGTCGACCCTCTACCAGCATAGCTGCAATCATCAGAGTGGAATCCCTGACCCCAGTATATACATAAAGGGATGGTAAGATCCATCCACTCAAAAAAATGGCAAAGAAACTTTCTAATCTAAGCGTAGGTGGCATGTTCGGTTAAAGCTCATATCCCCAGGTAGTATATCTTCCCACTTCGAGGGTGGAAGAATATAACCCTAGAATTTGTCGAGATTGGTGGGATGGATGATTTTAAATGTATCATGATCTTATATTTGGCCCATTTACCTGTATAAATGATCGTATCCAAGCCTCAAATTGGAAAAGAGAGTGAGTCTAGTGGGGGTGATCGAGTAATACCTTATCCATAACCAGTAGGTTCCTTATCAATAGAGACACATGGTTTGTATCATCCCGTGTAGTAACTTCTGGAAGAAACTTTTCATACCTATTTCCAAGGAGGGGGAGTCCTCTAAGATGGAAAATGTCCCAGAAACTAATTCCCACCTCCCAATGTGACAAATGTAAGGTGTTTGTGGTTGAACACCAGAGGCTTAGTAGTTCATGAAGGATTTCACCTAGAGAGAAAGATACGAACTGGGAAACCCAAGATGTCTGATATAATTTCACTGCCTCCAACTGATCGGGGGACTCTAAATAGGTTTGGTGTACCCAGAATGTCCAGGACCATTCATCCGAGAAGAATCCTCCATCTCGTAGGTCTCATTTAGTGCTCCACCCAATGTTAGGGTTTTCTTATGAAAGGTTTATAATGGATGGGTACTCATGTGAGACTAGTCTCAAGGTAGTGTTGTGACACCCGCAATTGCCCTGAGTTCATACCAAGCCTTCTAATGTGAACACATTTTCCTGAATCAGAGTAGTTATAATCTCTCTTGTTGAGGAAATATTGTTTTGATCATGAACTTGTGGTGCTTCTAGGATAATTACATGAGTATTGGGGTCATCCAATGGCAAAGGAACATCATCAGGAAGACCAAAGACAAAATGTGGAAACTACATAGATAACGGGTAGGCTAGTAGATGTGGCATAAGGAGATATTTTAAGAAACATTCATGAGGAATAATATAGGATTGAAGATGGTTCTCAATGTCCTCAACCATGGTTTCCCTCATCTTGGTAGATTTCATCAAAGCCGATGAAAGAGCCATTGTTGCCTTCACATAATGATCCAAAACCACAAAAAAGATAGTCCAATGAGAAGATGGTTGGATAAAGGGAAAAAATGGCTGAGGGCTTAAAATAGGGTCTAGATGGGGTTCCACATATTGCACCTGGAAATGTTACATAGAAATAATTTCTTTCAAACTGAATGGTATGCGGAAGCGATCCCCTCATACTACTGTATAACGTGGAAGCTATACCATGTATAGCCATGATATGCAAGAGTCCCGTGAGGCACTGGCCTGCAGAGTGTTGACCAGTAAATAGAAAGGTTTGTGAAAAGAAGAAACTGCGAACCAAGTCATCACCATTCTGATATTCAAAGTTGTTGTTTAAAGGTTTAAGTTCATATTAGTAAGGCTTAAATTTAAGTTCTCTGGTTTAAGTTTGGTGTGCAGGGCACACAAACCACGTAGCATTATTCTATGTTGGGGCCCATATTTTAGTTTTAAATTCCACAAAAAATTTCACAAAACCCAAAATCAAGTTCTTAGAATGAATAAATTGTGAATATTTCAGTTCGTGGCACATAAAATGCAGATCACAAATGCAGATTTCACAAAATAGATGGTATGTGGTTGCAAAGAAACTCGAGGGAGATTCGAGAGTATTTTTCATTGTAATAAATAGTAAAATACAAATGACCAAGGCCCCTATATATAGGTTTGGTACCATCTTATCAGACCTACTTGTTCTACCAAAAACCACATCAGTTTAGGACTGCTTTTATATCAGAATAGTCTCCTCTTCGTTTCGAATAGACCCCATTCTGATGGGGGCAATTGTAGGGTCCTGAAAACTTTGTAAAGGGAAGAAAATACTCCTACAATAATTTTGAAAAAGGAAGCATACATTCATAAAGGTCTTGTAAATATAATGGATGAAAATTTAATTGAAAAATTCAGAATAAACTTTAATAAATTGAATTTCTCAAAGAGTTTTAAGTGACTCGCGTACCATAACCGGGAAGGGTTTGCAGAACACATGAACTGCGAACCACTAGTACGTGGAAAGACCCACAAGGCACTAGACCATGATTCCATGGATAGTGATCCAAAGAACCCACAAACCCCATAGTCGGAAGAATCTAGTGCACGAAGGCCATCTGCATACCATCTCGTGAACTCAGAAGTTTGTGGATGAAGAAAATCAGCAAGGTTCTACGAACCATGACTCGTGAACCATAGCCTCCGTAAATCCCAGTTGACCAAGTATTCCACAAATTGAGATATCTCGTCATGGGATTCTAAAAATGGCGTTTCATGCACATAGATATGATTTTATTTAATTATCTATAAAAGGAGCGTATGAGGAAGAGGAAGAGGACGAATAATGAAAGCATGGAGGAGACCCTAGAGGTTGGAAGAAATAATTCTGAGAGGATTCCAACATCAGTTTCAAATCATCGACAGATTTAAAATCATGAACCACATTTCTATAGGTATAACTAGTCATGACCCATAAAATAACTAACTTAATAATAATGGTTAAACCATGAACCTAATTGGTGCCATCACGAAACAAAATATTCTCTCGGATGAACTCCATATGAACGGAAGGCTCTTGGAACATCCTTCAATAAGGAATTCCACATAGTGTATCATTATGTGGATTGAACCTTGCACCACATACTACATCAATATGAAGATGGAACCCGAAGTGTCATGTCAGACCACATCCAGGACCACGTACCACTGTGGTGCATGGTGGTCTATGCCCACGACAATGTACTGCTTTAGTACGTGGACAACTACTCTACATGCATACCACTATGGTATACGGAGCTCTCCCATACTACATGAGAAAACAGTATGTGAAATGGGGAATTTTTGGGTGTCCTTCCATCAGACTCCAATATTTCCCCTCCACTACCATCTAGTCCTCCATAGTCCCTCTGTGAACCAGTCCCCCAACATCAGGCCAAAGCCTCTTCCAAAGCCAACAGACATGTATGATCAGATCATCTGGTGCATCCGCGCACCCCCTTGATTCTATATACCCATAGAAAATAGAGTCATGAAGGATCTCCCCACAATAGTCTGGACTCTCGGGATGTATTTAAGTCTACATTGCCTTGGTAACCCAGATTCCAACCATGGGATGCTGACATGAACCTCCCCATTATAGGGATTAAGGGTGATCACATGCTTTTCCATTCAATGATAAATGGTGATCTGTAGAAGGAATCATGTTCTCTTTTTCTTTTCATGAGAGGCAATATTCCTCCCCTTTACAAGAGCACATTCTAGTGTAATCCCACATAGGTTAGTCCTTAACCTTATGAGGGAATAGCCACATGGCCCCTAATGTCATCCCACATTAAAGGGTATATTTCTCTACACCCTCACCCACTGTCACCTCAAATTCTTCCGTCGTAGGCCCACCCCCTCCCATCAGTGGGAGATGAGGTGTGTGGTTGGTTGGATATCTCACATACTTTTATTTATCACATCGAGTTTGACTCATGTGGGCTTAGAGATTTGTGATGATCACAACGTCCACACAACCAACCCATCCTGAACTATGAGAACTCCGATTCCAGGTCAAACTAGGATACGTAGGAAGCCTTCTTGAAGGCTTGATCTCAAAATGGATACCCTCCCAAAAGGGTTCACCCAGTCATGTCCACTCAAATGGGCAGCTTCAGAGTGTAATCCCCAAACCATCTCGAACTACAAAAACTCTAATTCCTAGTGAAACCAAGATACATAGGATGTCTTCTTAAAGGACCGATCTCAAAAGGGGTGCCCACTAAAAAGGGTTCACCCAATCATGTCTTATCAAATGGGTAGATTCCATGCATAAGCCCCAACCCATTCTGAACTACAAGAACTCTTATTACTATTTAAACCAGAATACATAGGATGCCTTCTTGAAGGCCTGAGCTCAAAAGGGTACCCTTCCAAAAGCGCCCACCCAATCATGTCCCCTCAAATGGGAAGCTCCCATGCATAATCCACAGTCTTACTGAACTATGTGGTCTCTGATTTATATCCCAGGGATACGTAGGAAGCCCATATTATAGGCCCGATCCCAAAATCTATCCATATTTCATCCCCCCTAGATGACGATAAACTCCAGATCTCATTATTTCACGGATTAAGTTAGCATTTCCTCCGTAGAACCAAATCCATATATGCCTATGATGATCCTAAAAACCAGTGGTATCCCATAGATACACTCTTTAGGAATGAACCAAGGATTCATGAACATATAAACATGGCTTAAATCTATAAGAGTGTCCCAGAATAGGAAATAATTCCCCCCAAAAGGGTGTAATGAGGCTGACCTTCTATCATCTCAACCAATGGATTCCTTAAGTGTCGTTGTCCAAATTTTCATCCAATGAGCATCTAAATTTGGAAATAAGGTCCATTAATCATGGATACCAGGGCTGTTGGGTATTTTTGGCTCCACAAATAAACCCACTGGAGACCATTTGAGGATGTCGTATCCTAAGAGGACTGATTTCAAAAATACATAACCCCATGTAATCAACTACTAGGACCATTTGATTGTGGAAGCTCCTTAGTAATGCAGAAGATATAAACTTCCTAGTCCCCATGGGGTCAATCAGATCCCCTCTTCTTGGATAACGGCATAGATTGGGTCGAAACAAAGATGGATACAGGAAAATCTCTATAATAACAGATGAATTCCCATCACCCGTCGGTCCATTGTTTGAATATTTTCCCAAAACCATAAACGTGTTGCCTCAGAGGGTGAAACACATATTTAAGAAACATGGACATGGATGATAAATACAACATAGTAAATACTTATGTATTTACAATCTTGAATAATAATGAGATTGAAAAATTATCCCTTACATTAGGTATGGGTTCCTTTGTACGTGTATGAACCTCCTATATAAGGGTTTAAATAATTTCATTAACATATTATAGAATCATATTAATTTTTGTAATATCATAGGTTATCATATTATTACCCATTTTTTAATAACATTATTACTCATCCATTGGGTATTAACTACTTTATTTTTATACGCTTGTTTTCTAATAAGTTATTATTCCTATTCATATATTGTAGTTGTATCATTTAAATAATGATATTAATATACTATATATCATATTTTATCATTTTATAAAATTATATAATCGTGATATAACGAATATCATTTAGAATGAATCACATTGCATAGTGGAGAGGGTAGGGAATACATATGCATGAGCGACGATATCCTTCCCTTAATTATGAAATGGTATAAAAGTGATCGGTATATAATTGAGGTGAAGGGCACTGTTGGAATCTCCAAAAATATTAAATTATAATAAAAGATATCTAAATCCAAATACCACCAAAATGAAATTTATTTGAATATATATTGAGGTAAGGTTGTAATATACTTAACCAATAAATTTTAGACAAGTTTTTTTGTGTCAATTTAGTCCTTATAATTTCAATTAACCTTTAGTTATTCTATTTTAATTTTAACTAAGGTATCAAATTATACAATTTTAAAATAGTTTAATATTTTATTATTTAATGTAAATTAGACCATAAATAAATAATTTAGAACATTTTATACCATATAATAATTATTAAATATTTTTTTAAAAAAATGTATTATTTGAAAATAATTTAATAATACATAATTTTGATAAACAATAAATAGTCTCAATTTTTTAGAATATTCAATTTATTGATTTTTAAAAATATTAATATAAGATGTTATCATCGAACCAAATATTTTATTATATCCCTATGGGGTCAAGGCCATCTTGAAAATTCTTTGGAAATATTAATTATCCAAATTCTATTTATTTTATTATTTTTAATAACATTAATTTGATATTTTCCTTAATAAAATAATCACTACATCAATTTTGTTTAATTATTTAATATACTTATTTGTTTGTTAAAAATTAAAAAAATATGTGACTAAGATATATCTTCTAGATTTAATAAGAATACTTATATTCGAATATATGATCTATATAATCCTAAATTAAAAATGTTAAATCTATTAAAACATGAATGTGAAAAGTTTAACATCACTTTAAATAAAATATTATACGTGTCATAATCTATTCCAAATGGATCAAAATGTTAAATAACTAGACCATTGGATTCTTAGGTTAGATATATACTCTAGTAATAATATTTGTTCAATTTTTTTGGTCATTTAATGGTTATTATTATTTTAATAAAAATTATTTTAATTATTTTCCATCAATTAAATAATTTATGCATCATCAATGATAAATAAAATCATTTTAGAATTAAAATGAGTATTTATAGTTGGATTTGCGTTCTATATAACCTTATATAAAAATTGACATATTATTTAAAATATGAATGCGACATCTTTAAATTTCCATTAAGAAAAATATTATAAATACCATAATATCTCCCAAATGACCCACAAAACGTCAAAATTGAATTTATATTATGAAATATGTCCCCTAAATAAAAAATGGAAATTTAGATTCATAGATACCACTAATTATTTCTTATATGGAAACATAATTGATATCAAAGACAATGACAATGACACTTTGTGTATTTCTTTGATTTAAATATCATTTAAGTCATTTTCATGGACAAGTGTCCATTAAATTAAATAAGTTAGATCCTTGGGTTTAAAGGGTAAAATTACATTCATCAAATAAATTTTTTTCATTTTTTGGGTCATTTTATTGTCTTTATAGTTTTAATTTTAACTTATATTACCCAATTTACCCTTGACCATGGTAACAAAATATACAATTTTTATTATTCATATTGGTAAAAAAGGGACCTACTTAACAAATATGGACCTCATGAATCTAAATTTGACATCCATTTTTCAAAATAAAAAACTCATAAGTTTTAGAATTAAATTTAAAATAAGATCTCTAAAAAGTCATGAAAAACAGTTTTTGGAAAAATGTCCTTTTAAAACGGAAAATGTTTAAAAAAATTACATATAAAATCTATTTAAAAAACAATAATTGCATATTTTATATTAAAATGAACTAATTAAAATTTAAAACTATTATAGAATGTAATTTTACCTTGTAAATACCTTAAAAATACATTTTTTTATAAAAAAAATATGAATATTAATTATTCATCAAAAAATGAAATTTATCAGAAAAATGACAGAAAACTAAAACTAACTAGATTTGATGTCCCACTTCCAATGAATAATTTTATTTTGTTAAATAGAATATATATAAGTGTAAACAACTAGATTTAAAATGGGAGCTCCATCAAAAGGTGGTAAAACTGTTTTTATACTACTTTTTATATAAAAAATTAAATTTGTTCTTATATCATATATATAAAACATATAAGATTAATTTTAAATAATATATTTAATATATTACACATATAATTAATTAATAAATAAATCAATATTTATTTTATTATTTTATAAACTCAATTATGTGAATATAAATAGTTTTCAAAAAAAGATTTCATTTTATTTAAAAGGGTTTTATTTTCATTTATAATTAATTGTTTAGAAAAGAATTATAAATATATACACGTGCAAATAATATTTTTATAATTCAGTTAATAATTTTTATACTTGCAATTATAATTCATAGGTTATATGGTAACATTATAATATTTAGTTGTTCTATTAAACCTGGTTTTGCGTGAAATGAATTCTATCAAAGGGAAATGAAATTGTGTGTAACACAAGACAAGAATAGTGTTGCATATACTATAAGCTAATCTGGTGTTGCGTGTAGTGAAAACATAACATGGTTTAGCATAAAACACAAGACATTTAAGAGTCTATGTCATAAAAGTTTCAGGGTGTTACAAAGACTATGATAACAACAAGGTAATAATTCCCATGATCCTTAGCTCAAGATCATTCCACATGGAAAGTTCAGTGTTCCCTTTATTGGTTTTTCTAAATGACTTCATAAGAAGATAATCCTTCTTTGAATTCTAGATACATGTGAACTTAATGAGATACAAGGATTTCATCATCATTCTCAACCATTCTATCATCAGTTTCCTTTTTTGAATTTTAGAAAAGTATAATTTAGGTTAAGTAGTATCTTTTTACATATAACAAAAAAAACCCAACCATACACAAAACAACAAGAAAAAAACGATAAAATACGGATGTATAATAAAGAAATGGGGATTTTCAAAGTATTCATGCAACCTAGATTCACCAATAATAGTAATAGAACTAAGGATATCATTTACGAATACTCTTTTTAAACCTTAGGATGAGTAGAATTGGTGACTAAGGATAATTATTTTATCACACTACCCATCGTTTAACTACTGATACATAATCGATTATATAACCACAAAGAACCAATAGCCAATGAAACCCCATCACCATCCTAAAGCTTCATAAATATCACTACACTTGATAATGGGACCAGATTAAAAGTCTATTATAATAAAAAATGACACAAAAATAATATATTTTGCATCTACCAACTGAAAACAAAGCACCTAAAGTTAAAAATTGATTGTCCAAATGATTCATTTTAAAACCATAGAACCACCACCATCACACTATATCCATATCTGCAGAATTTTACACTAAATTAGATATTACACATAAACTATAAAACACCTTTGATTGAACTTATTAACAATCTATAACAAGAATAGATAAAATATAAACAAATAGGGAACAATGAATGGGAATAAGAGAACATTGTAGCATCATTCTATAATGCATGATTAAGTAAATTGATTTAGGTCAAGGAATATTGGGATGAATGAAACAAAATCCCTCACTATAGAATACAAATAAGGAAAACCAAGAAGAAACCACAAGTGAAACCATAAAAATAAGACATAAACTAAAAAGGATAAGATAAAACCATAACCTCAACACTTTCATCCACTTCCAATGAATAATACCACCATAATAGTCTCAATCCACCATAATCTCCATAATGGGTGATTATGATGGGGGATGTTCATGTTGAATGTGTAGAAATGGAATATTAGTAGATCAAATAAACTATTTTGTGTTATGGAAAAACCAACAATCATATCTTCCCTAAGAAAAAAAACCAAAACATTAAACTAAGATAAATAGGAAACCCAAAACCCAAAGAAGTGGATCTACCAAAAAGGATATACCACCAAAATTTTCCATTGTAAAAACCCAAACAAAAAAAATCATCTTTTCTATCCAAGAATGTCGTCTCATATGGTAGGTTGGAATAGAGAGAGAAAAAGAGGATCAATAAGAGTGAAACAAATAAAGATAATCAAAACACAAATAAATTATAAAGATTTTTCACCAAAAAATTTAAAACAACAAACTATAAAGAGAGGATTGACAAAAGTAAATAATGGCCTAACATGATGAAGAATGTGAGGTGAGATAATGAAGGGGTACATCACATTGGAATGGGTGGAAACTATGTTCGTTGAAGGGGAAATAGAGGTGAGGAGATCATATGATATTGAATCCCTAAAATAAAATTATCTGTTTTTCATTCTTGGAAATTTTCCATTATTATAGAATGATCAAGAATATGAAATGGATCATATGATGAAATGGTGTCCATGATTAGGTATTATAGTGGATTCAATAGTCCTTTATATTTTTATGATAAGATGAGATGATGTTGTCAGTGTTGAAATAACATGAAATATTGAAAATATTTTATATAATGGACCATGGTCATAAATATTATTGGGGATTATAGGAGTTTGAATTAAATAGAAATGAAAAAGTGATTTATTACCTTTTGTTCAAAAAAATCCCTTGTTCATCGGTTTCTCAGAAATATTTGATCGTAAATATTATTACCTTGGATGCACTTTTCTATTTGTTCATGATATATGGGGCTTATTGATGAGTTCATTGTCTTAATTTATATCATATAAAGATTTAATAAATTCATTTTTCATGTTGTCAATGTGGAAAATCTCATGGATCAATCACTAAAATTTATTTATTTATTTTCCCCGTGCATATGGTGAGTTGTATTGAATCCTTTTTAAAATTTGAGTTATATCAATATAGAATTAACTCATTACGAAATCTTTCTTGGTCATGAAAAATAAAGTTAGTGGGAATATCCTTGGACACTTCTATATTTATGTATATTGACTTGAGGGACTTGTGAAAAATATAGAGTGTCGTATAGTTCTAAAACTACTAATAGTTTGAGTTGTATGTGGGTCACTATATATAGGATATAGATTGATATAGAGTTTCCTTCCAATTTTTCCATTAACCAAGAGATATGTCAACTGGTATGTTCAGGTGTTCTAGTTATAGATTTTTTTTATTTCTATTGAATTTAAAATATGGTGAGTTTGTTATGTGTTTTAATATATGGTGGTCTAAAGATTACTGATTAGTAGAAAAAAAATAGTGTTGGGTGGATTGATATATACATGAATCTAGTTGTATGGAGAGTTATATTCCTAGTTTTTCATGATCAGTGGAATATCTGGACGATGGTTATTCCAGTTTGAATAATCACTACTAATGATCTTTTTTTTATCAGTGCATGTTTCTTTATTCATCAAAACTAAAAAAAACAAATTATGTCAACAATGATAATAATGGATTTAATTGGAATTTTTCTTAGCATGGATAAAATGTGTTTTATCTTTTTTATAAAATAGTGACTTTAACCAGTTCTATCTCATGTGATGATAAAGTGACTTTTATCAATTATATATCTAACAATGATAAAAATCACCTAATTAAATAGTGTGATACAACACTAATAGACTATTACAAGAGCTAAATATTGAAATTTAAATTAAATTTACTTTATTGTAAATTGGAATTATAAATAATTTTATATTTCAAACATTAAAATTAAATTATTATGAATAATTAATTTCCAAAAAACAAAAAGAAATTTACTCCTATAATATTAGGTTTCCCTATATTTCCAAAACCTTTTGACTCCCTTATAATAGAACAAAATCACACTAATATATTTCACACAGACAACCAAAAACTAAAAGAAAAGAAACATCTAACAATAATAAAAACCCATGATTAATTTAATATAAAAATAAATAAATAAATAAAAACATAAATATAATATAGTAATTCATACATAAAAATTAATAAAAAGTAAATCATGAATTATAAAACATAATAAATAATTAAAATTAAAAACATAACATACTAATAAAACATATTATAATTTAATATGTTACTAACATCATATTTCCTCAATTTTTAGTATGTGATGCACATTCAGTCATACAATTTACATCATGGGTCATATTGAAATGAGATTAATTCATACAAATAAAAATGATATATTGATTTTGTTTCCTAATTTATCAATACAATTTCAATAAAATTTTATAGTTCTGATTATTTGATGTGTATTTTCAACTAAAATTTCACATATAAATGAACACATGTATTTTATATCATAATAGTCACACTATGTATTGTATTGATGCAAGATAAATTCATACAAATCAAAATATAATTATCAAAATTTTTCCTAATGTATCAAGAAAACATGATATATTATTATTTGTTCTAAGTATGTGGTGGTCATTTTGAAAAAAATGTCACTTTAAAACTAAAAACATATACTTTTAGTTGTGCTTTTCCACACCATGTGTAAAATTTAAATGAGTTTATTTCATACTCATAAAAAATTATATATCGATATTTTTACTAAATTATCAAGAGAATATGAGTCTATTAGAACATTTTTAGTATGTGGTGTTCTTTTAGAGCTAAAATTCGGCTTTTAGATGAAAAAAGTCACTTTGAATCATAATAAGAACATTGTGTGTTGGATTGATGTGTGGTTAATTACTATATGTATACAATTAATCATAGATAGTTATCATATTGTATCATGATAATATAGTTGAATATAATGGGATTTGAGTATGTTATGCATGATTTTAATTTAAATTTAGTTACTAAATAAATACACGGAATTATGTGAAAATAGTCATAATATTTTTGGGTTGATGTTTAGTTAATTCTAGAACATCAAAAATTAAGTGTCGATTTTTTTATAATGTATCAAGAAAAAATGAGTGTGTTGACTTGGTTTTGAGCTTGTGTCTTCCATTTTGATCTAAAATGTAACTTTTAAATGAAAACATGAAATTTCAATCATAACATTCACAGTATGTGTTAGATTGATGTGTTGTTAATTCCTACATTTCATAAATGAATTGTTGATGATTTTCCTAAATTATCAATAAAAATATAAGCATGTTTGCTTATATTGTGTATGTGATGTTAATTTTGAACTAAAATATAACATTTAAATGGAAGGATTTTCTTTCATTCATAATAGACACATCACATGTTGGAGTAATGCGAGGTTAATTACTAGATGTAAAAAATTAATTACTGATTGGATTCCAAATTTATCAAGACAATCGATGTTTTTTTCTTATTTTTGAGTATGAAAAGCATGTTTTGAACTAAAATATCACATTTAAACCAAAAAATATAGTTTCAGTAATACCAAACACACCTCGTGTAAAATTAATATGAGGTTAATAAATTTACTTCAAAAACAAATTATCAATATATTTATACATTATATATAATATTTGATAATTTTTCTCTGATTTGAGTTTGTGACTTATTTTTTGAAAAAAAATATTTCTTTTAAATAAAAATTGGAACTATTTATCATAACAAAATAAAATGTTTTGAATTGATGTGTGGTTAATTCCTTCACATCAAAGATAACTCAAATATCATTTTCCCAATGTATCTAGATAATTTAAGTATGTTTGATCATTTTGGAGTATTTAGAGTGTGTTTTCACCTAAATAACCTTTTAATTCTGAATTTAATATGAGAATTATAACTATAATTTCTATCAGATCTAGAGGGGGTTATTCATGTTATATGGATGGCTATATATAATTGAAAGACATTAACTTATTTGAAAATAATGAAAACTCAGGTGACGATCGGTATCCCCAAAAACAAAGAAGTGGGGAACAACTTATGATATCCTTCTAATGCTACCTTAAGAAGCATCAAGATGAGATTTTTTGTATTATTTGGTGAAACCATGAAAATCAAGAATTATGTAGGGATGAAGAGTTTTCCAATCTGGAGTACAGTGTGTTGGTTATTCTTCGGCCATCCCTCCCCATTAATATTTTCTACACACAAATATATATATATATATATATATATATATTAGTATAGTTAAGTAAATAAGAATATTTTAAATATATATACTTATTTACAGTTTCACATTAATATAATTTAAATTATACTTAATTATAAATTAGTGATATACTAATTAAACTAATTTACAAAATAAACAGTTCATATACAGTTGTGCTTGATTAATTACATAATAAATTTAAATATTTAAATTAAATGAATAATATAATGATCTAATTGATGATTATATTAAAAATTAAATAAGTCAAAATATTTAAAATTAAATATTATACTGTATATAAAAAAAATTATAGTCAATTTAATACAAACTAAATAATTTAATATAAATTAGTGTAATAATAATTTTGAACTTTTAATATATATAAATACTCAATTAAAAATATATATTTTAGATATAAAAAAATATTTTACTAATAAATTAAATACACGTCTAATTTCATAATTAACCAATATATAAATTAACATTAAAAATTAAGTTAATAAACTAATTTACTTATTAAAAAAATTTATGAATAATTAATATAACATGAGGTCAATATATATGTTTAACTTAATATTAATAAAAAATAATAAACATTAATATCAATAAATAAATAAATAAATTTATTATTATTATAATATACAAATTATTAAATATAATAAACATAATATAAAACTTATAAACGAATCAAAACAAGCTGGGTTCAAACCCTTTTTATTAAGGAAAGGATACCCTCTTTTTAATTATTTTTAGAGGGAACTCATTACAAGGCCTATAACACCCTAATATTTTATATGTATTTCTTTTTATAAAAACTTGATGTATTTTATATCTTGCCTTACACACAAGCATGAGTCTATATGAAATGCAATATTGTAAACCATTATGGCATAGCCGTTAAATTAGAAGATATAAATATTAGTAACCAAGTTATGGAAAATATTTTTCCATGTTTTAAATTATGTAAAAGTATTGTTTAATGTATAATAAAAAAGTACCAAATTTTGAGTAAATTCATTTTATGCTCCAAATATATGTTTTTTCAAAAAATGGTTTTATTTTGTTTTTTAAATGAACATTATAATTAGTTTATAAAATATTTATAATTTTAAATTTGGGAATGAATATAAATTTTTAAATCATTATTTATATATTATATTAGGGTTATTTTTTAGGATTTCTTAAAAAGGATTTATGTTTATGTGAAAATTGAAAAATACCAATTTTTGTCAAAATAAAATTTATTTTCATGTATAAGTCCCATTTTATTTTTAATTTGATACTAAATTAATATAATTATACTTTAATGATTAAAATATAATTAATTAAATTATCATTATCATTATACGTTTCTTTAAAAGTTGATTTATTTGCCAAAAATAGATTTTTCTAATAACATTTTCTATGTATACGATGTGTTATTATCATAATAAATTAAATTAATCTTCCTTGATTTATGGTTTCAATGAAATGTATATATTATATTTAATAAAATTATTTAATATTAATTTTATTGTTTTACAAGTTATGGAATTGATGTAAATTATGTTTTATGCATAGAAATTCATTTTTTCTAAAACTGGTTTTCCTTTCATTTTAGATGCTTATTTAAAATTAAATTACATCACTTATAGAAATTTAATATTTTAAAATTATTTCAATATTTTTAATCATAATAATTAAAACAATATAATAAGATAAACATAATTTTGGGACATATTTAATTGTAAAACAAGTAAAATAATTTATCACGGTTAAGGTTGTAAAGGGTTTATCAGGGGTTAAACCAACAGATAAGGGTAGTAATTCCACCCAAAGTGGTGTAATTGTTAATTTTTGAATATATTTTAACCATACATTATACTAAATTTGAATTCATATCCATTTGTATCCCCTTTCACCTGGAATATACCATATATTATTGAAATATTTTAAATAATTATAAATGTTTCACTCCTCTTAGTTAGAAAAGTGAACATCTTCATCTCCATTAGTAAAAAAAATTTAGTCTTATTTCTTGGAAAATAAATACACTAAAACTCTCTTATATTTCTTCCATACATCCTATATCTTATTTTCTTCTTTTAATATCTATCTTTCAAGGATTATGGTGCAAGACAACATAGGTCTCTCAAAGAAGTGGCATAAATCTTAACAAAGCTATTTCAATTTTTTCATATTCTACCTACTCTAATCCTATTGTACCTATAAAATATGATATATATTATAATATATTATTATGATGATCTCACAACCACTTCCCACGTCTTATCCTTCAAATTTGAGATGAAAGTATCACTCATGTGTCTGTATGGACTTCGTCCTCCATGTAGCGATATGATGCATTTTCTGTTTCCATTATTCAAGTTTGGTATTTATGAAATATTTAATGTTTATATATTATATTTTTAATAAAATATGATTTTTTAATGTTGAATTGTTATTTTTTTTCTATTATTCCATCCATTAAAAAACTGAAACATCACTCATACATATATACGGACTAACACTCTACATAGTGATGTTATTCAATTTGAATCAACACTTTATATTAATGGTATTAAATATTTATATAAATAATATATAATATTTAAATAATTGTTAAAACTATTTATATTAATGAATCATGATCAAAAGGAAAATACCATATCCCTGAAATCAAAACGTACTGAAAAAATGAAGAAATTAACACCCAAAATGATGACGATAATGAAAGATTGTTAATTAACGGGTAATAATATGTTATAATAAAGAAAATTATGGTATTATAGATATGAATATATTTATGTTATATAATTATAATAAATTTAAATTTACTATATGGGAAGTTAGATCACATACGAAGAAAAAAAGACTTTTGGTAATTGTTTAATGTTACAATATTTTTTTTATCAAGATTGTTTATGTTTAAACTTATTAGGATGAAATTATTTATGTAATAAATATCTCTAAAAAATTATCCTTACGTTATTTCGAAATATTATATTTTTCATTCATTTTCTTCTCTTTATGAACTCAAGAGACCCAAAGAGTGTTTTTTTGGAAAACCGTCTTGATTTCTCTCCTCAGTTGAGAATAGTTTTATGCTTGGACCATATTTTCTTTAAAAAATTTTCAAAATATTTTTACTATTATCCAATTTTGTATTAATTACATTTTTTTACACATTTTTTACTTTCTATAAAAAAATAAAAGGTTTCTTCTTTTATTTTTCCGAATGAGCTACTTTTTACTTTTTATAGAATATTCGAAAGAATTTTTTATTTTAATATAAACTATATGAAAAAAATCCAACCATTAATACTTTTCATTACATTGAATCTTCCTTTACAATTTCCCATGGTTCTCTATAACGAAAATTTTTTCATTAATATTTTGTATTTTTTTATATTTTAAATAAATGATTTTTAAATGAAAAGGGTATTTTTATCAAGAAAAGTTCTTATGATATATTAAATGAATTTTCATCTAAAACAATATCCTTGGATGTTTCTTATTCATTTCTGGGTATATAATCCAATGTTACCCTGATCTAAATTTTTTAGGATTATGATAATGAAATGTTTTTGAACTTTTTTATATGGGTCATGTTATGATGAAATTATGAATATTTTTTGATATTTTAAACTTATATATATGGATTATGATTTTTTAATGGGTCATATTCATATATATCATGATTATGGTTGGGTAAATTATTTACCTTAAATACATTGGGAAATGATGATAGAGCTAAAAAACTATTAAGATATGGGAGATTCAATTAAAATCTAAGAGATGATGAATTTAAATATATGGAATTTATGCATGATATAATGTTGGAAAATACTAGGTAGGAATATACATTTTGGGACTTGAACCACAGTCATTTTCTTGGTAGTGAACATTAACTTTTAAATATATTTCTATTTCTTATGTTTATTCCCCATACTTATATCTTTTTATTAAGACACATTCTCGTGTCTCGTGATTGATTATTAATGATTCCAAAAACTTATGAATTATGTCAATGATTATTTCAAAGTCTTAGGCTAGTATTTTATGACTAATGAACTTTTACTAATTGAATATGATTATTGTATGTTATTATCATGTTCTTATACCCTTATACTTATCTTATGTTCATGGATAATAATTTATCTGTATCTATTTTATTACCCTTACTAAGAAAATTATTTCACCAATTATTAAACATCATTTCCCTAGGATGAATAATTTTTTTAATTATGATGTATCAAAGAAGTATCTTAGTTGTGATAAAATTAATTGTAAATGATATAAATCATTTATATACTATATTGTTTTTTCACATTTATAAGGATACAAATACTTTAAGGTTCTAGAGTGGATAATAATGATATGTAATGAATATTTCTCTAATATGATGTAATATTTATGTATGAAATTTTTGGGTCACTATAGTTGGTATCATAGTAAGTTTTAGTTACTTCTAGAAACAATAATGAAAAATATTTATTTATAACCCTTAGGATAAGCCTATGTATACAATAATTACCCCAATTATGGTAAACAAGGGAGTGTTATTTTCATAGAAAATACAACCCTATTTAGATACTGTCATGTGTCTATAGAAGTGGAAAATATGAACCTATGGGTAAAAATATAAATGGTGAATACTAGGTATTAACTTGATCTTCGTTGGTGTAAAATGAGTGGGTCTAAGACTATACTCCTAGAAAAAAAATACATGGGGATATTCTTGGGTTAATTTACATTTTTATGAACCATCATGAAAGATTTGAATAGATGGTGAAGATGAATGAAAATGTTTAAACATAATGTGTCTTAAATGTTTCATGATTTATACATCTTATAAATAATTTTAAGTATTATACAATTTACCACATGGATTATTGTTTCTGATATTAATAATTTTGGGTTTCATCCATTGCATGAAAACAAAAGTAATATTTTTAATGCTGAATATAATGGAAAATGTAGTACTTTTCCTCCTATGAAAACAAAATTTAAGTGATATTGAATGAAAAATCCTATAGCTCTTCTTACAAAATTTTCTCAAGACATGAGTCATGTTGAGCTTCCAAATGAAAAAAATGGAAGATGGTATTATTAATTCCTTCATTTGGAAATGTTTACCTTCATTTAGTGGTCTCTCATATCCACTAGTTATTGATAAATGAATTAGTATTCCTAAAAAGATATTTTGTATTCTCCAATTCCCCTTACCTGGAAATGTTATTTTATATTCTTATCATTTAGATGGAAAATTGTATCAATAGAGGACTCCTATAAAGATTATGAGTCAATAATAAGGAATTGACTCGAAGGAGTGGTATGAGTTTAGAATATTATTTTTAGATAAATATGTACCTTATATTATTTTTATATAAATATAGAAGGAATTCATTGAGAAAAATAAAAAGGATAATTAATACATATGTTTCTATGAGGAAACTTTTAATGGACATTCAAGATATGCTTCTTGTATTATCATTGAACCAGAAATTGGGATTGAAAAAAATTTCAATGGATTAAAACAAATTATTAGAAGTTAGTTATCAATAAGTTACTTTAGTATCTATGAAGAAATAATTTGATGTGCTATCATGGTGCATATTGAAACTTGAATCACCCATAATTCTCATTCTTTTGATAAGAAAATGAATATGGAATTGAAAGAAAATTCTATTAAAAACCATAGATGGGAGAATATGAGCCTTCCTTTATGCTAGAATTATAGAATGTTTCATGGAGGAAATTTTATTAAAGGGATTTGGAAATTTTTTAATTTTTTAAAAGATGTCTATCAAGTATAAGAAGGTCAAAGTGATATAAATATGTTCGTCAATGTAAGGAAAGATAAAAAATATCAATCAAATAAACAAACCAAAATATAATGTTTCAAATGAAAGGAGTATTGCCTTTATATTAACCATTCTATGAATCAAATTGTTAATGATAATGATCTACTATATCTTTCTATTGATCTATAAAAAATGGGAAATATCATCAGATCACTATTCTTGATGCAGTGTATGATAACCAATTCATGAAAGGTACACTTAACATAAACTCTATAATTGCTAATATCTTATTTGATTTTGTTTTGAACCACTATTTTATATATTAATAATTTACTAATGGTATCACATTACAAACTTAATTATTAGATGTCAAATTGGAAGTAATAACTCTTAATGGTATGATGATCACATATCAATTATATGATTCTTATATGGTTCAAATTTGTTTAAATGCACTCCATGTAAATCTTGTTATCTATCCTCTAGTTTAATTTATTGTGATTTTTGGTTTTTATTAGATTTAATCATATAATTACCATATCATTTTCCAAGGAAGGGATGTCACATTTGATATTCCAAACCAAAATATGACTGTATATTAGTGTGAGGAAAAATATAAACTTCCCATGGAAATTAAAACCCTTACATGGGTAGTGTGATCATCTCAAATGGTTAGGTATAAACTCAACATCAATTATAATCTTATTGTATGGTTTTTTTAATGTATTAATAGAATAGTTTCCTATTCTCCCTCTGAGTCATGAATCTGAGTTTTCAAAAGAACTCATAATTGGTGTAACACCTATTTCAAATACTCCACATAGAATGGTCTTGATTTAGATGTTTTATTTAATGAAGAAACTATAGTAAAATATTGATAATTTAATCATTTGACCAATTGAATTACCATGGGGTGAATCTAATATTATTATTAACAAAAAATATGGATCTATGTGACTCTATATTGATTATTTGGAACATAACAAGATCATGATTAAAAATATGTATCCTCTACATTGTATTAATGATTTTATTGATCTATTATGAGGATATCAATTTTATTCTAGGATTGATCTATGATATTGATTCTATCAATCGTGGGTCAAAAATGAAATCATACTAAGACATCCTTCCATTTATGGTATGGACACCATGAATTTATAGTGACTCAATTTGGTTTTACTAATTACATTTCTATATTTATGGATTTAAAATAATATATTCTTTAGAAATTTTCTTGATCATTCTGTTGTAGTCTTTATAGATTATATTCATAAATATTAAATGAGTAAGGAAGAGATTTAATATCACTTTTATATTAATATAATCCCTTAAGTATGTAGAAATTGTACGTTTCATTTACCAAATATGTAGTTTAGATAAAAAAATCATTTCTTGGTCACATAATCTCAAGTGAGTTTATATTAGTGGATACATAAAATAAAAAAGTTATTGAGAATCATACCAGACAAAAATATATAACTGAGATCCTTTTCTTTATTGGATAAATATTATCGATTCTTTGTGAAGGATTTTTCACAGTTAACTAAACTACTAACCAGGTTTACATAGAATGGATTCAAGTTTCTTTAGACTAATGAATGTGAATAAATTTTCATAGAATTTAATAAATGGTTGTTCAGTGAAACTATTCTCCCACTACTGTATAGTGAAGAAGGGTTTTTCATTTACTTTTATATATCAAATAATAGGCTTGGATGTGTTATTATACATAATGATATGGTGATAGTTTATGATTCACACTAATTGAAGTTCCATAAGTAAATTTACCTATCTCGTGATTTTTATATTTTAGTGGTAATCATTGGATTAAAGACAAGGAGGAATTATATTTACTGATAAAGGTGTGACATATATACCGATCACAAGAGTTTAAAGTATATATTTACCCAGAAAGAGTTGAATATGAACTAAAAATATTATTGGTATTGATTAAATATTATAACTGCTGAATACATTGCCACCCTGGGAAATAAAACAAGGTGGTTGATGTATTGATTTGAAAGTATTTTGAAATATTATTTATTATGAGGATCAAAATAGATATAATATTTATGTTTCTAAAAAGGGTAGAACTTGAAATCATGAAGGAATTGAAGAAATAATATATTTCATAGATGATTGTTCCACTATCTATCCATGTGATGATTAAAGAGGTATAAACAGAGGATTAATAGATAAATATATTATTGAAAATGTTATTGAGTTAAACCTTGATTATGATGGAATGCTAATTTTTAGGAACTAAGTATGTGTCCCATCAATATTATATTTGAATAAAGAGATATTGAAAGAAGCTCATATGTCATCGTTCTCTATTCAAACAAGAAGTATGATGATATATTTATATCTAAAAGGGAATTTATGATTAGATAACATGAATATAGATATTGAAAAGTATATATCTCGACTATAAGTTTTACTGAAATTTAAGGATTAGAGATAGAAGTCTAAGAGATATTTCAATCATTACCCATACTATAATGGAAATGGGAAAACATCACCATGGATTTCATCATTGGAAGCCCCAAATTTTTTAAAATCCATAAAAGTATTTAGGATGTAATTGATCACCTTAAGTAGTTGATAAAATTAATTTTTATGAGAGAAAATTTCATTCTTGATTATATTTGAAAGATATACATTATGAAAGTAGTAAGGTTGTATGGAGTACTATATTATATTGTATCTAATAGAGATTGTACTTTTTTCTTAGAAATTATAGAGAAGTATTCTATAATCTCTAGATACATTGTTTTATTTCAATATAGATTATTTTCACCAAAAATATTTAAAATTGAAGATGACCATTTAAATACTAATGGATATGTTGAGAAAATGATATTTATATTTTAAAGGAGGTTGGTATCAACGCCTCCCTCTAGTATAAATGTATTACAACAATGCCTTTTACTCTATCATTCATATGGCACCTTATGAAAATATCTATGGAAAGAAATTAAGATCTAAAATGTGTGGGTATTATGTCAGATAAATAACATTTTTGATACATGATATATCTTTGAAAATGGGGGAGTATGTTAGATCAATTCAGCAACACATCAAGGCAGCACAGATTCAACAGAAGCGTTATGCAGATAATCATCTATGAGATATGTAATGCAATATTATTAAGATAATAGTACTATAAATTTCTCAATTAAAATTTTAAATAATGTAATTTTGATCCCTTTGTCTATTTTCCTTTTGATATTCACGATCGAATTTGTATAATTTATTATCTCTTGGATCCCCCACGAAATCTCTCCTAAGTCCATGATGTGTTCCATGTGCCTCTACTTCAAAAGTACATACCTTAACCTATATATATTATGAACTCATAGGATATACCACTTTAAGATGATATTTCTTATCAATAAAAACCATTATAAATATATTATAATAGATATAATGTGATATGGAATATGAAAATTTACTTGGTTAACGTTCTATGGAGGAATATAAAATTCAAGGAAGTTATATGGGAACCCAAGTATGTTATAATGTATATATATCTTAATTTTTTTATTAGTGTGAAGTAATTTTTAAGGATAAATTAATTTTTAAGGGGTTTTAATTTATCACATTAAGATTTTATATTTATTTCCTTTAATATAAACTTTAAGTATTCAATAGCTTAGCATACAAGAAACCTAAATTCCATATGAACTGAGATATATAAAAATGGTAAAACCAAGCCATTAAATTATTAGATATGACTATTAATTTTATTTCAAATATTTTTAACGGTTTCAAATAATGTAATTTTATTTGTTAATTCATAACAAATAAGTACTCAATTTTCAATAATTTCATTTTATACTTCAAATAGTTGTGTTCTCCAAAGAAATGTTTTTATTTTTTTTCACATGAACATCATAATTGATTTATAAAATTTTTAGAAATTTTATTTTAAGTAATTAATGTTATAATTTAAATAAAAATTTCAATATTATCTCATGGTGAATTTTTTAGGATTTGTTTATAAAGATTTACTTTTTAGTGAATAGTTAAAAATACTAATTTTTGTAAACCTGTTATAAATTCTCAAGTAAAAGTCGCATTAATTTTTTAATTGGATCTTAATTTAACATAAGTATAATTTAATTACAAGTAATATAATTAACTATATATGAATCATCATTATACTTCGTTTTGGTATAAGTTCATTTTTTGGGATTAAAACACATTTTTCTAAAAAGAAATTTATGTGTGTAATGTGTTTTAATCAGAATAATTTAAATTAATATATATTTATTAATGGGTTTAATAGAATTTATATATTTTATATTAATAAAAATATTTTGATATTTATTTTATGGTTTTTACAATTCAATGAATGGAAGAAAATTAAGTTTTATGCCTATAAATACATTTTTCTCAAATAGGTTTTCATTGTAATTTTCATGCTTATTTAAATTTTAATTCAGCCACTTACATAAATTAAATCTGAAAAAATTAATTATCTATTTACAATAACCATTATTAATATAATTTAATATTTTTAGCTTAATTTCCTTTTAAAGTGAATAGTAAAAACAATACAATTCTACTACCACAGTTAAGGATTAAACAGGTTTAGCATGGGTTAAAACAAGAGATAAGGGTAAGAATGCAACCCCAACCTCTAAAATTATAATTAGTTTAATATGTTTATACCTTTTATTGTACTTACTTATCCTTTTACATTTTGATCAACTTTTACATATTTGTAGCCTCATATTATTGATATATTTTTAGTAATTTCATTAGTGTCCTTACACTGACTTATAAAAGGGAACCTCATCTCCCAGTTTATTCACATAATTTAAGAATTCTAGATCAGAAAATAAAAACTCAAAAACAAAAATATATTCCATACCTCTATTATATATCTTTTTTCTTCTCATAAGACCAATTCTTCATGGATTATGATGTAAGCCGATGGAGGCCTCCCAAACAAGAGGTATAAATATTAATCGAGCTCTTTAAATTTTATTTCTTATTATACATTATCTAAAACTATGGAATCCATAATAAAATGATAAATAAAATATCATAAATATACTAATATTTTATTAGGATGATGGAAAATCCACTTCCCACCTCTTCTGCTTCCAATGGGAGATATAAGTATCGCTCGTGTGCATGTATAGACTACCACCTCCACGCAGCGATTCAATTGATTTCTCAACACCATAATTCATGATTGGTTATTATGATAGATTTATGATATATAACTGATATAAATTATATAATAATTATTCAATAAAGGGTATTTTTATTTACCTTTATTTCTTTCCATCCATCAAAAAATGAAAACATAACTTTTGCATACATACATATTACCATACCCACAAACTCATGTAATTATGTTCTCGTCACCAAATTATATGAATAGTTATAGATATGTATATAATAAATATATATGGTATTTATATCATGATAAAAATTAGGGATATTAATTAACCATGATAAAAGTTCAGTGACCAAAATTTGGTGAACAAAAATATATAAGAAAAACTAAGCAATTAACTCCAAAAATGATGATGATAATGAAAGGTTGATATAGAATAGGTGATTAGATGCTATAAGTAAACCATATATGGTATTATAGTTATGAATATGTTTACATTATATATTTATAATAAATTTTAACTTATGATACAAGAGGTTAGAGTTCTTATAAATTAAGAAACACATGATGAAGGGGTATTATGTTATAATTTATTGTTTTACCGGGATTATTTTGGATTAGATTTCCAAGTATGAAATTATATGATCTATATTTATCAAATATTGTATATTTTATTCTCATTAAGTTATTTATTGAGATAAAATGTGTTAATTTTATTATCCTCTCTTTAACTAATTATGATATTGAAAGAATGATTTTAACGAAAACAAAATTGATTTCTCTCTTTGGTTGGGAGTCTTTTTTTCCATGCCAATATATTTAAAATTGTTTTGTAGAATATTTTTTATGTTATAAAAATATATATTAAACCCATTTTTATATTAGTTTCACTTTCTATACAAATTTTTAAAAGTAATCTCCATGTTAGCTTTTAAAAATATTTTTTTTTGACTTTTGACCAAAATTGTGATAGAAATATTTGTTTTAAGATACACTATATAAATGGATTTTTCTACCCTTAAGACATCACTTTTCAGTTAATATTAATTTTATATTTACCATATATAGTCTCAAATAAAATATTTTCCATATTATTTTAGAAACTTTAACATTTTCAATAAGTTATTTCAGAATAAAAAGTGTATTTTCCTCAAGAAAATTTGTAGTCATCTTTTGAATGTATTTTCATCTTTAAAAACATAATTTAATGTTTATTATTCTTTAATGGGGATATGATACAATGTTACTACATTTTTTCTTTATCTAGTTGTTTTGTTTTTATGACATTGAAATATTTATGAATCTCTTTTTATTTCTATGGTTTATGCTAAGATAAATTTTGAATGTTTTATGATCTTATGGCACTCATAAAAATGAATTATGATTATGTGATGGGTGATCTGATATAGCTCCTGATCATGGGAGGATTTTCAATATCACCATGATGCATTGGGTAATAATGATGGAATTTAGAAACTCCTAATAGATGATGTAGTTAATAAACACTTAAGAGATGATGGAGTTTAATATATGTATCTTACTCCAAAGAGAATGATGGAAATGGATAGGTAGGAATTTCTATTATTGGAATTCTTCTACAATTATAGACTTGAGATTGATCCTTGATTATGGAAGTGATTTTATATGCATATTTATATTCCACAAACTAATTAATTATTGTTATGATACATCCTCAAATCTCATGATTAATTATTGATGATTATGCACACTTATGACTTAATTCTATTATTGTAACAAAGATTTGTTCCATGATTTCATGATTAATAATCATTGAAATATTGGGTAGAATTATTTTATGTTATGATCATGTTATCATACCCTTATGACTAATTTATTCTCTGTTATGGTCATTGATTGATATCTTTTATGTTTACCCTTACTAAGAATCTCAACACACACTTTCTTATATTTCCTATTTCTAGCTTATGAAGAATGGTATAAAATGTGATGTGTCTAAGAATTGTGCTATATGTGAAGAATATAATGAAAAAGGATGTATATATTTTATGCCATAGTTCATTATGTATCTATATTTTCATGGATTTTTTTTATTGTTCTAGTGTGAATAATAATGATATGTAATAAATATTCTTCTAATAAACTATTATATTTATGTATGAAAATATTGGATCATTATATTGCTCGTAGGCCAATAGGTTAAAAGGCCATGAAACATGGTGGTATGTATACCCTGAAAGCTGAAGGTACAATAATAATGAGGTCACCCCCTGAATGGTATTTGTGTGTTTCCCCTTCTTACTTCACCCATGACCTAGTGGTGTTTCCATCACTAGATATTTTGATACATTTCCCTCCCGACTATAAGCGCCCTCCCCGAAGCTGGTCATGACACTTCTCCATACACCTTTTGAAAGTCCCACTCCGAATTTTTCTAGTCACCACAATGCCCCTACACTCATCGGACCCTGAAGAAGAATCATCCTTTGTTTCCCCAAAGCAAGTCTCCCACCACCCACTTCCATGGAGAGAAAACCTTCCACCCACTTGCATAGTTGTACAATTTATAAAGAAGATTACCCCCCCACACAACCAATATTTTGGGGAAAATGGTGTTGAGGAATGGTTCTAACATGCGACCCCCCTTGTGTTGTTGCTTATGGGTGAATTTCACCAATAGAACTTCACCACAATGGAGATATTACTTATTTATTATGAGTTATATAAAACCAAAAAATATGGATTTTAAATATTTACAGAAATATATATTATATGTTGCTGAATCATTTATAGGACTCCTAACTCAAAAAAAAAATATTTGTTCAAGTGTGAAAATATATATTCAAAAATGATCAATAAAATGAATAAAAAAGACTCGAAGTAAAAACTTAAGTAAATGTTTTCAAAAATCATTTTATAAAACCCTAAAATGGTGAATTTCAATATAATTCATGTATTTTTTCATTAAATTCATATAAAACACATAAAATGATAGAAAAAAACTCCACCACATATTCCATGATTTTGTGTTCTAGACATTATCATCACTTTTTATAAGTTCTAATAAACTACAATTTTTTTCATCATTATTTCTTGATAAATGTAACTTTTACAAGTTCTAAAAATAGCACTACTAAAATATTTATCACTTTTTTAAAAGTAAAATATTTTTATATTTTGATTACAATGAGAGATTTGTAAGTTTAACATTGAAATTAATTAATAAATTTTGCTTTTAAAATTTTAAAAACCAACCTATAATAATTTTAAATTATTAATAATATTATATATATATATATATATTCTATATATACAATAACTAATTATATTTTATTTTATATAGAAATTAAAATAAAATTAATATTATATGAATTTTAAATAGTTGGATACACACACATATGTGTTAGGTTCCCCTACACACACATCTCACTCCGTTCTTCAGAGTTAGACACACACACACACACATTTATATGTAAATAAAGATGTTCATTTTTGGAAATTAGAAATTGATCAAATTAAAAACATAAAAAGTCTAAATAAATTTACAAAATAAACTTATATTTAGAATTTTCATAATTTTTAAATAAATGTTTTTATATTTTATTATTATATAAAATTATTAATTACAAGTTATATTATTGTAATTTTTAATGTATATTTATTTTAACTCTTTTTTGTGTACCTATAATTATTTATGAATATAATTAATGACATATTTTAAAAAATATTTTTTCATTTTTCTAAATATTAATATTTTAATTATATTTAATAATTATTTATAATTTTTTAAAAATCAATATAATATATATATCTATAATTAAAAATAATAACATATCTATATAGTTATAATTGTAAATCTATTTAAATATAATTTTCAAAAAAATTAATTTTAATTTTACCATTTTTAGAATTAATAATATACAGTAAAAAATATTTATACATTTCTTTTCTTCAAGTAGTGGATAAGAGAATATTATATTATTACTTCTGTAATTTATATATATATGCATATATATATATATATTCATAAAATAATAATATTTTTGTAATATTTTAAATATATTAAATGGTAAATTTAATATTAATAAGTAATATATTCAAAATAATCCTCTATAAGACAAAAAACAGTTATCAATATTTTTCAATATAGGTACAAGTATTTATAATATTAAATATTTGTTCATTTATATTATTATTAAATGTTTTAATTATTATTAAAAATATTAAAATATAATGAGTAGTAAATCATTTTTACTTAAATGAATTTGAAATATTTTTATATTCATTTATACATTTATATATAGTAAAAAATATTTACATTATTATATAAATAATAATATTTATTAAGTGTAGTTAGCCACATTGTAATATAATTATTAAATATTAATGATTTTTATAAAATTAATAATATATAAATATAGATCATGGTGAAAATAATGCTGTTGATGTTAACTTTTTTAGCCATCTATGAAACTGCTTCTATAGTGATCTCAGGGAAACCAAGTATGGAGGTCCCAATGGTTGTGGTCATGGTACAAGCCTATAGCAATGAGGAACATGCTCCAGCAATAGGGTCTATTTTTTCTTAGAAAAATATACTGGTCATTGTGGTTGGAAAAATGCGAAAAGGGTGTCTTTCCACACAATTTCTTTACCATGCTGAAATCTATTGACATCCTAGAGTTTGATGCTCTCTATCTTGAGATCCATTAGAGTAAAGGTATCAGAATAAGGATTAACAGTGATTTTAATGCATCTTACTCTCATTTACTTCCAGTAAAGGCTGCCAATCAGGATATTCGTGTGGATGCTTCCCACTTTGGGAATCCCTCTATTTGGGGCACTTCCACTCAACACATGCATAGAGATAGGCATCCTCCTAACGAGGCCTTACTCAAGGATGATACTCCAAATCTAGAAGTTTCTGACTCTAAAATTTTGTTATCATGAAATTATTTGATTGGACATCAAGACATTGACCCTCATAAAGTGGACAATGAATCATCAGGAATAAATGATCAAGATGGAACTTGGCATGCTCCTATGAAATGGAAAAGAGGAAGACAACTAATAGGACATGGTGACTCTCAAGGAATGTGTGGTAAACATAGAAAAGGGGGATTAATATATATGATCATGTGTTTATGGTGGTGTTGTTCACATCACTTCATTAACCTTGCAACTCCTTTTATTCTTCTATATGGGTAGTTTCATTTTAATAATAATTTTTCGGTACCATAGGTTCTTGATCCATAGTTCACGCAATTCCTATTAATAATATATAAATATTTTAGTAGTTCTTTTATTGTTTATTATCTTTAGATTTATCTTTTTGTATGTATACATATAATTATTTTAAATATAATTATACATTTATACTAATTATGAATTTAAAAAAAATATTTATTCATTTATATAAGTAATTATAATTGTAATTAATTATTAATTTTTATAATAAATACAATATATAAATCCAAATAATTAATTAGTTATAATAATATTTTTATATATTTATAATTGTAAGTCTGTCTAAATATAATTAATAAAACTCTTATTAATATTTTAGATGTTTATAATTAATAATATATTGTAAAAAACATTTATAAGTTTATATTTTCATGTATTTGTATATATTACACCAATTATAATTTTTATATATATATATTTTAAAATAATAATAATTTAGTATTATATTAATATAAATGAAAACAAATCTAGAGTTAATAACAATATATTAAAAATAATATATATAAATAGAAATATAATTATTAATGTTTCTAAATAAAAGTATAAATTTTTATTATATTAAATATTTATTCATTTACATAATTTAAAAATATTTTTAAATATAATTTAAAATATTTAAATAAAATTATTATTATTATTATATACATAATTAATAATATATAGTATTTGTATAATTAGAATTTTTTTACAAATATTTTTCATTTAAATATAATTTTTTATATTTCTATATTTATTAATATAAAATAATATATTGAAAAATGTACATACACATTTATATAATAAATAATATTTATTAAATAAAATTTGTCATATTGAAATATAATTAGAATTCATAAATCATGTTTTATATAATTAATAATATATAAATTTTTGAATTATTCAGGTATTTTTTAACTTTTAAATTTATCTATTTGAATTTATGCAAATAATTTTTTTTAAATATAATTATATAATTATATAATTAATGATACATTTTAAAATATATTTATTAATTTATATAAAAATAATATTTTTAATTATAATAAATAATTTTTAAATGTAGTTACTAATTATTTTTATTTTTATATACAATCAATAAAATATGTGCATCTATATAATTATTTAGTAATAATAATATATCTAGATATTTTCAGTTGTAAATATAATAAAATACAATAAAAAAATCTTACTTTTAATTTTACATTTTTATTATTAATATTATACTGCGAAAAAATGTATACATTTATATCTTTCAATAAGTTGATAAAAAATAAGATTATTACTGATGTAATATATATATATATATAATTAAAATTATAAAAACTTATTATTACTTAGTTGATAATAAATTCAGAGTTATCCTCACATAAAATCATTTTAATCTTATGTGCACAACATTTACAGAAAGTCCAAAATCCATTAATTTTTATTAATTTTTTGATAGTATTTTTTCAATTAGGTTAAGGTAACCTTAACATGGCCCAAAGTCTAGGTTCTAGGCCTTGGACATGGGTTATGAAGCCCAAAGATTCGATGCCCAATACAAAAACCTCACTAGCAAATTCTTAAAGCAGATCATAATCACCATACCTGTAAGGCTTAATTAGCTAATAACTCTCCATGCGGAACTATATGGTTTCTTGCACCACAGACAAATATTAATGTTGTCACACATTCCACCAATAGATGAGCTCCACCTTGGCCTGCTTTACCTGTGGCCTTCGTCGTGGACACCACCCCCATATTTGTGGATACTGCCCGACGATAACCCCCTCCATCCTCCCCTGACACCATGAGGCGAATGACTGACCATGTGCCTCACCCAGTAAATCATCTGCACCCCACTGAAAGGGGTAGTAATTCGTATTTTACCTGGGTTGAATTCA
The DNA here is from genome assembly GCA_963277665.1 of Viscum album. Taxonomy (NCBI): domain Eukaryota; kingdom Viridiplantae; phylum Streptophyta; class Magnoliopsida; order Santalales; family Viscaceae; genus Viscum; species Viscum album. The sequence goes on along the minus strand of OY728128.1, from coordinate 804,977,887 downwards.
AGATTACATGGTTGAATAAGATTAATCGAAATATAACTATATGAGTGCACCCAAATCTACCTATATAAGCGCGAAGGATGGCGCTAGTAATAAGCCAAATCTACATTAAAATTACTCTTTACACAATGTCTGTTTAATCATAAATGGTGAATTTTATCGACACTAGTTTTATCACTATTAAATCTTCCTATAACAGAACCATAGTACGTGATGATAAAAATCTATGTGTAATATTAAATCAAAGTGATAAATAGATAACTCTGAATTTCTAAAGCTCTGTAATATTAAACTTGGAATTATTAGTGACAAATTTAGTGTTTATAATGTTTCATCTCTATTAGAATTAACATTCTAAATGATAAACTATTAAATTATCATTATATATGATCTTATAGATGATAAAAGGTGATTTAATTAGTTCATTTATTTAGAACTGATAAATCGCTTACAGACATTATAAAAACACCTAACTGCACTATATATATCGAACATGTTGTTCAAGATATTTTAGAAGATGTACATTGCCACACCCCCTCGAATAATTTTGTGAACATTTCCACTTCTGAACTCGAAGGTAAATAATATTCCCCTATTAGAGTTTTTTTCTTAGATTTATTGGATTTAACATCATCGAAAATTATTTCACACTTTGATACACCCTCTTGAGATAATTATTTATACATTTTAAAAACCATCTTCAATTTAAGTGTTTATGATTTTTTTGTTTCTTGATCTCAACATAAAATTAATACATGTTGATAATTGTATTTTGGAGGGTTGTTTGTGTATTTTTTTATTCATCGATTTTTTCAAGTAAAATTGTTTGAAAATTGTTACATTTGAATGATATAAAAATTAAATTCTATTATGTTAATGCATTTTAATATCTAGAGTAATGATTTAATTGTGGAAAATATTTTTGATTGGTTGATTTAATTTATCAAGGTTATTTTCAATATTGTTTTAGTTGTTTTTCATATATAACGTCTTGTTTGGGTTTTCATAACCGGGTTAATTATTTACATGTGTAGTTTTCTTTTCATTTTCTTCATGAATTATGTCCCGAAGAGTTATAGATATGAATTTATAACTGAAATTATATGTTTATTGGTGTTTGAGTAGAGTTTTTTTGAATAAAAACTTTTAAAAAGGTTTTGTTAAACAAAAACACATAGTTATTTGGGAATGTTTGATAATGGGTGTTTGTTTTGAATTTTTTCATATAAGTATTTAAAGTTGAATCATTTTTAAAAAATAAATCCATGTTTTTTAACTGTATTTTAAAAAATTCATTAGTTTTTTTAGAGTGAAATGTTTTCTACCTAATTTTTTATTAAATTTAAATTAATTTTAATTATAGGAAGTGTGCTTTGGATGTTTAAATCTTCTCACAGTTTTAAATTTAATAAAAAGTTAGTTATTTTCAAAATGAATTTCATGATCTGTGTAATAATGGATTTGTGATGGATTTGTGTTGGATTTAAATTACTTAGAACCACTACCACAAATGTGAGCAAGGGAAGCACTCGGGTTTTATCAGCACTAATCAGAAAGCACTAATAAATATGGGACTTTTATCAACTCTAGAAAAATGTAATGATAAATCTACATTTTATCACCGCTAATATTAGCTCTGATAAAGTCCACCCTTCATCAACACTAACAAAAAGCGCTGATAAAAAGGAGACTTTATCAGTGCTAATAAAAAGCTGTAAATAAGAAATATAATTACTTTATATAAAATTATCTTAATCATATTCAAATTTTTTTTTATATGTATACATTAGGTAAAAATTCATGTTTATTATGTTTATGTTTTATTTATGTTTATTATTTTTATTAGTTTTAGTTACATCTTTATTATATATTTATTATACTATAAGTTTATAATATTATATATAAATACTTTTTTAATATATATATATATTTAAATAAATTTATGTTTCCAAATGAATGTGTCAATTGATGCATATATGTTTTTCTCATGAATATATGTTAATTGTTTACCCTAATGTTGGTCATATATACTATAGTACCATATATACCTGGTGTATTCATTCATTTCCTATATATATGAAGCTTTATAATCTCATAAATACTTAAATTCAGGATAAATATATTTAAATAAACAATAAATGTATTTATTATATTTAAAAATATAAATATTTAATTATATATAATTATTTACTTTTTAAATATATTGTATATAATCATAATTATATATAAATAATTAAATATAAATATGTTTAAATAATTACAAAATTAAAAAATATTTTTTTAAACGATAAATATATATTTATGAATACCGTTTGAATATATTTATTTATAAATATATTTCTTTAATAAATATATACACATAAACATATATAAATATATATATATATTTAAATAAATTTAAATACTTATGAAATTAAAATTATAAAATATATATCAATTGATATTTATATATATTTAATTATAATTTAAATTATAATATATATATATATATATATAATTATAATTTATATACAAACAAAACCATATATAAATGTATATATATATAATTTAAATTATTAAACTATAATAAATATATTAATTGTATATATTTATAAAATTACAAAGGTAATAAATATATTGGTTATAATTTAATTATTATGAATAAATTGTATGTTTTATCAGTGCTAATTAAAAAGCGCTGATAAAATATCAATTTATCGACATATTTTTAGTGCTAATAAAGGCATGTTTTATCAGTGAATTCAATTTTAGTGCAAATAGAACATAATTTTATCAGTGCTTTTTATCTAGCACTAATAAAAATGCCACCAGGTTTTATAGTTTAACCCTAACTTTCACCTCCTTCTTCGCACTGTCAAGATCTTGTGGAAGCCAATCCCTGCCATCGTCGTTGTCGTTGCTGACGCCGCCTCCTCTCCTCCCTCCTCTCCCTCCTCCTCTCATGCCTTCTCCTCCTCCTCGACCGCCGACTCCTCCACCACCATGAACTGAGCTTCACTGCTGACTCCTCTACCAGTGGATCTCCTCCGCCGCACCTCTCCAGTAAGAGGTACATTAATCATTACATCTTTATACCAGCAATGTGATTTTATTTTATAGGATTTATAAGCTCGTTAATTGACCCTACCAATTCATGATCCCATTTTATATTATTTGGGGCTGGATATAATCCCATATAGGGCGTATGAGTTCATCAAAAACCAATGAATATCGGATGCTCAATTCCAGACATATTTACAATATATAAGTGGGGTGAACGCATTGGCCATAGGAACATAGGATGTGATGGACCATTGCAATTACCATGACTATTTTTTTTACACCCATTATTCTTTTCCTATGTGTACCCTAAAAAATTATTTATCTTTAAATAAAACTAGACGGGTTTAACTCATTTCCTTGGGGGAGGGTGTTCTTGTTTCCAAAATTGATGGAGAGATTATCTGTGAAGGGTATTGAGCTTTTTGATTTTCATGTTAGTTCCATTTAATCCAAAATATGTCCCATATGTCGATTAAATAGTGCTTTTTTAGAAAAAAATCATATTGAAACACATAAAATTTGCTTGATGTTCAGATGAGAAGACACAAGCTCCTAGATTGTTCATTTTCCAACAGATATCACTCCTAGTATTGAGAAGTCCTATGATGATGCCTGGATCTGCTCATACCCAAATGACCAATAGGAAAAGACAGAATCCATTGTTAAGGGTCCTTCTATAGTTGAGTCTATAGAAACTTAGAGGATTTAAAAAGATAATTTTAGGTTGGAAAAAGGGATTAAACCATGGAAGAACACCATTTATAAAATACATAAGAAGTGGCCTGATTTGTGGGAGGGATTGGGAAACATGGATGAATTATATGCCTATTGATAGGATTTTAATCTTCCTTTGGGGGAGGGAAATCATTTTCACTGGGTATGGTGGTATATCTAAACATGAAATAATTTATTACATGTAGTGGCCTAATTTGTTGGAAAGTTACATTTAAGGCATTGAACCCTTCATTCCTTAGCACTGAGGTCAATTAGTATTTCCAATGTGGGTACTTACACTTTTGATACCATACAAAATATTATTCAAGATAACAACATTGGTTCATAGGGGACTGATAATGTAGATATTTTAGTTCCATTTGAATATAGTAATATACCTTCTACCTCAAAATTGGGGTCTCTAAAGTGCCCTTCTTGAATTTTTAAAAGACTCTATATTTTTTCATGATGATGAGTGTTTTCTTTGGAATTTTTGTCAAATGGGTAGTAGTAATCATGATGATTCAATGAATCTATTGGTTCATTAAATGTGGAGTAGAGAGCATGATGTAATAATGTTTAGGATTCATGATAGTGTTGCCAAATAATTAATAGGTGAGATTTTACAAATTTAATTGAGAATTTGTGTTGGTATTGAATTTATTGGTAATTTATTAGTATTTGATTTATTGGATATAGGTTGTTATTGGATTTATTGGTAACATGTTGGTGATGGACTAATTGTAAAAGACGTAATAAAACTGTGTTATAAAATCATGGATAGTGATAAATTTGTTTTCTACATATGTTTATTATTGGTGTTGGATTTATTATCAACACATGATTGGTTATTGGATGTTGTTATGAAAGTAGATGTCTGGAATGAGATATAGTTTTTCTGAAAGTTATTATAAAATAAGTATTTGATATTTTCTGGATGTTATTCTATAAGAGGGAATGAAGATTTTCAAAAGAATATTTATGGAATTTTGATAATGCAGTTGAGTTGGATGGAGTTTATTTGATAAATTTCAGAAGTTGCAGAAAATACCATGGAATGAGTATAAGTTTTACACCATGAGTGGAGTTCCTAGAAAATGACAAATGAATATTAATCCTTGTATATATAAAATTATGTAGGCCACATTTTAAATTAAATGGAAAAGTTTGGATAAACTTATAGTGATACATGAAGGTCACATGTACCAATGTGTAAGGTACTTCCAAAAGAGAATATGATGTCATAGAGAAGGCTGATTGAGTTTTTCATGGTTTTGGAAAGAAATTCTAGAAATTATATATATAGGATATAAGTAACATCCTAACACCCTAATTTACTATGATAAATCTACATAATTCTACGGTTGGTTTAATGAGGAATAATTCACACCATGTAGAGGTACCCATTTAATTAAGATCCAATATGTTTTGAAGGTGACTAGTTGATCACATAATGGGAGATGGACTATCAATATTCAGGAACTTTTTAATGGGAATATAGACAATTCCATTTATATATAAGAGTTTTTCATGTAATGGTAGTAATGGACACACTATGAGGGGAATGTTTAAGAGTTATTCATATCATGGGGAATTTATATATTTCATGAATTGGCTTAAGAAGACCTTGGTAGCTCTACTGTATTCCTTCTCAATACCTTTTCAATCCAATAAATAATTCATAGTATATGTTTCGCAAACGATGTCTAAATAATACCAAGTTCTCTTACTTTCATAAGTGTAGATGTCTAAATAAAACATTATTATGATTTGTGACATGATTCAACCCATTAACTAAGTGAAAAACCATACTAGCTCCCACAACCAAGTTACCCTAATATCCGAAGCCCCACTCTATTGGTTGACATCGTTAATTCATTCTTTATCTCCTTTAATCGATACCCTTACATGAGTATCTGTCATCTACCATTGAAACTCAGCCACTTATGTGCACACACAAAAACCAACCACCTCAACATATGAGTTAGGTTCACTTACACACTACTCCCAATGTGCACCAAGAAGTTTCATCACTACCAAAACACAAGCATGAAAATATCTCATTGTCAGCTGAATATTGACACTCACAATATTTTCCAAAAACTCGCATACATGCTCACATCACTAAACCCAATCCCTCTTATCTTTCCTATTTCTCATTGGTTTCTCCTTCTCCTAGGAATTGAAATTCATTTTTCATGAGGATTTAGGGCTTTAGGTGTTTTGAGTGTTTTTTGAGGAAGGTGAACTGTTGTGTATCGGGTACCATTAGGTTTAAAGTATGTGTTTCTTTTCTCTTCCTTTATTTTACGATTCTTGGAATGTTTATACATTATAATTTGGTGGATCATGTTATTTTTGGATGAAAAATATATCAGATGTTGGTCTATGTATTTATAGTGCTGTTTTAGATCATCACACACTAGTACCTAGGGTATATACCATGACATTTTATTCCTTGATCAGTTGATCTATATGGAGAATTAAATTATTATATTTATTACACCCCCTTATGATTATTTTATTTGTGTAACTATTAATATTGGTTTTATTTACTATTATATTGTTCCTTGATCACATGGTTCTCTTATTTATTGTGAATTTATTTTATCCATTTGATATGTGTTCTTTATGAGATAATTAATGTTTGATTTTCAAGTGGAAAATGAATTTATTTATTATGATATATGTAGTACCTATATTTCCCACCAATTAATTGGGTAAAAGATTATATATCATGATATATAAATTTTATGTCAATAGGTTAGTAATTATATAGGTTCAAAAAGGGTGAGTGTGATTGCATTAAACTCTACTTATAATAATACATGTGAATAAGTTACCTAGTTGCTATGTTCACGAGTGAGTGTGTTGATGTTAATATATAATCATAAATTTAAATGTGAATATTGTTTTGAGTAGCCATTGGTGGGTTCAGAACACAAAAAATAGAGTTCCCCCACCAGTGATGGGTTGGCCAGTTCATAAAGATGATGGGAGGAACACTTGAAACTAGTGATCCGAGTTAGATAGGGGTTTCATGAGACATATAATGTGTGCAGGCAACAATGATTTTCATTTTATAAATAGAATGAAGTGAAAATGACATCTAGTAATTTTTTTGTGGTTTACTTTTAAAATGATTTAAGTGTTTTGAAATTTTTCTTAATAAATTATATGTGTTCAACATACAGTTTTTTGGTTTTAAATTGCTTTAAAATGGTTTAAAAAAAGAATTGGGATTTTGAGAAAGGATGTTGGGAACTAATTGGTTTATTCTAAAAAGGGGTTTTTATTTTAAAGAAGAATTTGTGTAAATGGGTGTTTTTTTAATAGGATTTCAAATATGATTTTATAAATAGTTTTCAAAGGAAATTTAAAGACTATAAGTTTTCCATCCATGGTTAATTTTTATATCAACATTTTGTGTATTTATTTTGTTAAATATTAATATCATTGAATCAAATAGGATGGATATGAATAAATAATGGATGGATTCCAATCATTTGAAAAAAGAGTATGAAGATGGAGTGAAAGAGTTCATCAAGTTTGCAAAAGATCATGTATATGATCCTTCTTAAAACCTTTCTCCATGTTTATGTTGTTGTTATTCAAGACAAGTTAGTCCAGAGGAGTTGGAAGAACACTTTATCTAATAGATATAAGTTATAAATTTTAGTATAAACATGGGGAAAAAGAGAATGTAGTTAGTGAATGGGATAACACCGAGTTTTATGGATCATTTGATATGATTATAAGAGTGGATAATGAAGAAGACCATATTGAGGATGTGATTACAGATGTGCATGATGATGAAGATTGTATTACATAAATGAAAAGGATAATTCAATATGATCTTTGTGATTTCCCAAAATTTTTGAGCAGTTAAAGATTTGTGAAAAGACGCCATTGTATGATGGTTTAACTAAATATATAGTATTGTCATCCATACTGATGTTGTATAATTTGAAAGAAGGTAATGGATGCAATGACGCCCATTTTACAGATTTACTTTCTCTCTTGCATGACATGCTTACAAAAGATAATGAGCTCCTGAGACAGACATACGAATACAAAAAAAATCTATTCTTGATGGGTATGATCTCTTAAAGAATAAACACTTTCCCGAATGACTGTATAGTATTTTTGAAGGAACAAAAATCACTTAGAGAATTCCCAAGATGTGGTGCTTCTCGATACAAGAAATATGAATCTGGTCCTACAAAAGTTTCATGGTACATTTAAATAATTCAAAGGTTTATGCGCCTATATGGAAGTGAGGAGACTATAGGGAAATTGGGGTGGCACACAGACAAAAGAAATAAATATGGAAAAATATGGCATCTGATAAACTCTCATCAGTGGAAGAGGATTGATCATGAGTATCCTAGATTTAGAAATGAGTCGAGAAACCTTCATCATGTGTTATCTATAGATTGAGTGAATCATTTTTGTTTTCAAATAATCACTCATAGTACCTGGCCGGTTATGTTGGTAAATTATAACCTTCCAATGTGGTTATGCAGAAAATGAAAAAAAATCATGTTAACTATGCTTATAACAGGAAAAAAACAACTGATTAATGATATTGATGTTTATTTGATTCCATTGATCAAGGATTTAAAATTATTATGGGATTTAGCTGTTGTGATGTATGATGCTTACAGAAATGGAGATCTCACATTGAGATTCATGTTGTGTGGGATGATAAATGAATTTTTTTCTTATGAAAATTTGTTAGGATATAGAATTATAGTAAATATTGGGTGTCCCATATGCAAATAAGGTACACAATCAATAAAGTTTAAACATTCATCAAAAAACTGTGTTTCTAGGACATTACATATTTCTACCCCAATGAAATAAGTACCAATCTTGGATGACATCATTCGATGGAAGTTCATACAAATGTACACTATTTTCTCCACTAAAAAGTCATAAACTATTTGAGAAAGTTAAATATGTGGACACTACTTTTGGTAAACTGTTTTTAAAAAACCATATGAAAACCAGTTGGAAAAAGAAATAGGTTTTTCTGAATTACCATGCAGTAATTGTCTATATGACAGATATTTTATTGATGTTATTCATGTTGAAAAAAATGTATGTGATAGTGTCATAAGAACATTGCTAAATGTACTCGGTAATACAAAGTATATAATTAAGGCTAGGTTAGACATTATTGACATGGGAATACAAGAAGAGTTGTCACTGGTGAAGGGTGAAAAACGAACATTTCTTCCTCCTACTGCTTACACCATGTAGAAGAGATATCAGTTTTGAATCTTCTGGAATGATGTAAAGGTTCTAGAGGGGTATTCATAGATTATCAAGAACATCATGTTAATACACGATTTAAAGTTAAAAGGTCCGAAATCACACGACTTCCATATTTTGATGCAATATCTAATTCTTATAGGTTTACATTTATTTTTTCCCAAGAATGTTCATCATACATTAACAAATCTTTGTTTCTTCTTCAAAGATATATGTAGTAAAGATATAGACCAGGTGAAATTTCTGACTATGGAAAGAGAAATTGTGATCATATTATGTGAATTGGAAATGTTTTTCCTACTGAAATTATTTGATATGATGGTTCATTTTATGGTTAACTTGGTGATATGGATTCATCTATGTGGTCTTGTGCACTATAAATGGATGTAGCCTATTGAATGGTATATTAATATTTTGAAAACGTATGTCAAAAATTGAAGTCAGCTAGAGGGTTGTATTGTGGAGCGATATATTGTTGAGTAAGTCATTGAATTCTGTACCGAATACCTATCTGGTGTGAAAAGAATTGTTCTAACAAAATCTGTTCACACTGGGTGACTTACGAGTGATGGAATTTCTCAAAAGGAGGTCATCATAATCAATATTACAGATTGGGAGTAGACCCACCTTTACGTTTTGCATAATAGTTCGGATGTTGAACCATATGTTAAAACCCAAAATGAAATTAATAGGCATTCGAATCCATCATGGGCTAAAAACGGATATCAAAAAAACATAATCAATAATTTATAGGATGGTTTAAGGACCATATTTTTAAAGAGTCAAATGAAAATCCAGAATCAAATTTTGAACAACTTTGATGGATAGCCAGAGGACCAAGTGTGTACCTATTATCTTAAAATTCTTATGTAATTAATTGTTATACATTCTATACTAATGAACATTATGAAGAATGTACCCGACATAATAGTGGAGTTACACTTGTGGATTTAGTGATGTTTGTTTCTGGTGCAAATTATAGAAATCCAATTTATGCGAATATGTCATATTTTGGCATCATCAAAAAAATATGGGAGTTATATTATACGACATTCAGAGTGCCAAATTTTCAATGAAAGTTTGTTGATAATAGAAATGATGTTAAAATAGATGAGTTGGGATTTATGAAAGTTTATTTCAGTAAGGATGAGTACAAATAAGAACTTTTTATAATGTCATTACAGATAGTAGAAGTATTTTATGTTCAAGATACTGCAAACCAAAACTGTTCAATTGTTCTGTTATCTACCAAAACCACTAAAGAGTCATATAAAAATTCGACAGAGGGTGAACCTTTCATTGGGACATCAAAATCATTTCATAGAGGTCCTAGTATAGATTGTGTATTGTATTTCAGAGGAGACCACAATGAAGGGATTTTTATAGTTGGTAGATGGGTAAAATACATTCAACCATTACAAAAAAAAAGAGTTCAATAATTAGGTTATATTTTTTTTCGAATATACGTTGTGTTACTTTATGTTAATATATTTTCACTGATGATTTTATGTTATCTAAATTAAATGCTCAAATTATTTTCTAGATAATTACTTTTGCACATGATGATGCTCCCAATCCCTAGGAAAAACAGGTTTCTTAACCTGCTGTTGCTCGTAGTGCAGACGAACAATAAGTTTCTCAACCTATTATCTTATGTTAATATCTGTTCGTTGTTTCATTTATGTAATCTTAATTAAATGTTTAACCAATTATGTATATAATTACTTCTACACATGACGACGCTTCCAATCCTTAGGTGCAACAGGTTTCCCAACATGATGCTACTTGCAGTGTAGATGAACAACAGGTTTCTCAACCTATTTACTTATGTTAATATCTATTCTTTATTAATTTTTTATTATCTAAAATAAATGTTAAACAAATTTTGTAGATAATGAATTCTGCACGTGATGATTTTCCTAACCCCTAGGCACAACAGGTTTCTCAACCTGCTGTTTCTCACAGTGCAGACGAACAACAGGTTTCTGAACCTGTTACTGCTCCCAGTGTAGAGGTACAACCACAATCTACACATGCCAATGCTAGACCTATGGAACTATAGGAATATATTTATGGTGGTGGATCTAGGGAAATGAAAGGTGACAAAACACTAGTGATGCAAAAAAAAACAGGGGCACCATAATTTTGCGGTATTAGCAAAAATCATTAATGCTAAAGAGAAAGTCCTTTAATATGAGATTAGATGGAATAAGTGGGGACATCATGTTAACCGAAATAAGGTTATGTTCAGTTGTTACGTTGTAATCATCACTCGACAACACATGTAAATTGATGTAACTTCATGTCACCATGTGGTGGCTGAGATTAAGACACTAATGTGAGGAGATATTATGGTAATATTATTATATTATTTTTTTAATTTACTAAAAATTAAATAATGAAACATTGACTTAAACATCATCGTCTCTTGCAGAGTGTATTTATAGTAGATGACACACAAAAATACTATATCTTAAAGGTTATTGGAAGTGTTTATAGGTGTTTTCACACACTTTTAATGAAATTTTATCTTAAATATGCTGACGGAAAAAAAAACCACACCCACCTATTATTTATGCACACCTGATAACCCAAACAATGTGGGATGCATTTACTGGATGTCATGCAAAGAAATATTTTTAGGTACATTGTGTCTGGTAATACTTTTTTTGATGGTATGTGTACTCATAAGTTTGATTTATAGTGTTTTATTTATGAAATATCAATTGAGTACTGAAAATAAACAACATGCATTAGAACCAGTGTACCCATACCATAAATCAAGGATGGGGTATAGATCACGTGAAAAAAAATTGGTACATATTTTAAATCTACCACAATACTTTTATGTGACATAGAAAAACAAAATAACTATGTTCTTTTTTTTATATACAGCTTGATGAATCCAAATCAACAAGCACTTTCATCCACACCATGTGCTATGGAAGGCGGTTCATGTAACTAAAGATGGAAAACTAATAGATGAAAACAAAAAAAAGTGTGGGAAAAATGTGTAAGTATGACATAATAAAAATTATTTTTATTTAAATCTCTATTAAATAACAATGATTACTTATTTTCCTATATTTTCTGTCTAACATAGTCACAAGAATCAACAAAACGCACACCAGATGCAGATATACTTTTAGTGGCCTTAAAGCAGCCAGAAAAGTATGGAAGAGTTAGAGGTGCATGTTTTGGGATGACACCCTGAACATATTTTGAGAAAAAAAACAAGTAGAGGATAAAAATAAAGAGATGAAAAATATGAGAGAAACATTATCTATCACTCAAGAAGAATTACAATACCAGAGAGAGTTGATATCAAGTTTGATGGGGGAGGTAATGAGAAGAAACAACTCAAGAGCAACTTGCATGTTAAGATTCCGACCCTCCCCACCCGTTTTGTGGTGAGAAAGTCCCCTAAAAAATAATTCTTAACCGAGGTAGTCAATTTTATAATAACGTTTTTGTGAAATTTGAATCATATAGACACTAGAAACTGATACCTTTCCTATATTGATATTCAACAGGGTGAAAGGACTGTGATTTATATCTATCAACACCCACCCATCACCTTGTAGTGAGGGCTACAATGTTCAATATCTATAACAACATGCTATAAAACATACCGATTCTGATAGATCATATCAGAGTGTCAATTACTGTATCCCTAGAGATGAACTCCAAGTTACCTGTTCTAATTGATGATGCTGATATTAATACTGTCAAAAAATATTTAAGAACATTCATCGCATGGACATCACATCTTGTAAAAAAACATGTTGACAATAAGGTATTCATTTACAATTTAATTTTCAAGCTAAACCAAAAAATTTTCATGAAAAAAGGTTTGAACAGATACAATTATTATAGATTGACAAAGGAAAGGGGTGAAATGAAAGACTGGTTCAAAACCATCTCAAGGATCAACCAACCGATCAAAATGATATACCCAAAGCACATTAACCCTCAATTATATATCCACATTTGTTATCATTAATGGATCATATGGACATGAAGTTGAAATATAGTGGTAATCACATAATTGAGTTTGAAGAAAATATGTACAGAGGGGGAAGATCCAGACATCATTGGAGTTGAGAGTGCAACTAAAATCCTCGAATATGATTGGTTAGGCAGCTCAGTTGTAAATGTTTACATGAGGTATGTTTTCATCATTTGATTTTAAAAAAGATGATATAATTTGATAATTATGACTAAATACATTTCATATTTTTGTAGGCGTATATATAAAAAAATTGAAGGTATTTACCCATGAACAAAAAATTTGGACTCGTTAGTCCTCATGTCACCTCTAAAGAACAAGAAGATGTAACATCCACGAAACATGGTGAAATAGAGGAAGGACTGCTCAAATTGTTTAACTGAAAAATTAAAAATGACAGACTCTTCTTAATTCCAATGATGTAGGGGTAAAACTCTACAATTTAATGATATCAAATATATTTTAATTTCTTTCATTTATTATTATTATTTTTGTTCTTAGGCAGCATTGGATGCTCATTGCGGTCAATTTGGATACTCCAGAGATTTATTTTCTGGATTCAATGCATGTAAATCCAATAATCCGACCACGAATGATGGTGTTTTTCAATTTTTAATACAATAAATCCAAACTTTTATAACTAAACATCTAGTTATATAACTTATATTATATTTTAATAAGGATTCTATTATGATAGGGTCGTGTGTGAATATCATCTACATCATGGAATGAGGAAAGGGGTAAAAGATAAGAAACCTGAGAAGTACTAAAACTTGATTCAAATCAAGGTATATATAATAATATTTCACTATCCAAACACATATAAAAAAATTAATTATTTTTATCAATGTTTTTTCATTTCCCAAAACAAACAAACGATAAAGACTGTGGTCGTTATGTTTGTAAATTTTTGAAGAAGATCATATTTCATTAACAAAACAGCATCCCTGAAGAGGTATTTTTTATGATAATTCCTATTTAATTTAAAATAATTATTAATCCTTTTTGTATTTGTGTTTCTTCAGTACTACCATGACTACTAAAAACACTCATATTCACCGGACGATATAGATATTCTTAGAAACAAATGAGCAGCATACCTGAGGGAAGAATGTAAAATTATAGAATGAAGATGGTAAACTTCTCAAATAATTTTAACTACAATAAACTTTTATGCCTTATATTTCTCTTTATTTGATGGTAATGTTGTGATTTTTATAGGATAAACGCCCTAATGAAAATCAGGGCCATTGGTGGTCCTTGTTTGCACATTAAATTAATTGCAAGTCGATTGGTTTTTAAAAAGAAATCAGTGGTCCCCATTTAAAGGGTATGTTTGTTGTTGATATACCACAAAAGATAAAGAGTATCCAAAAGGGGTTTCCCCAACCCTTTATTTTTTTATATCATCTCGAGACATAACAGGCAGAGGAGCTTACTACACTCTTCTCATTTTCGACAATTAGAAAGGGCTTTCTCCATAAAAACATTGATTCAATCTACAACATTGGAAGTTCCCCTCTTTAGTAGACCTGAAAAAGACCCAATTGTTATATATTCATTAGGAGGTCATGAATATATATGACAATTGGTTCTTCACTGGGATGATTAAAGCTATGTTGTAGAAGGAGAATGTTATTCTGTTTCAACCATACATGGATCAAATGTTTTTCTATAATAAATATAAACTAGGTGGATTGAGTTTATTGAGCAAGCCATGTATCTTTTTTTGGTTTTAGAGGAAAGGGTACATTGATTTTCAGGCAGAACAATATACTTAAAATTTGTTATAATACTTTAGGACAACGATCCTTGATTTATTTGTGATGTTTAGGAATCAATCGCATCTTAATCCGACGTACAATGTCATCAGTATGACTCCAAATGTTTCTTTATTTAAAATTTACATTAATTCAAGTAAAAAAAACACAACAGTCATACTAAAAACCAATTTAATGCATTCCAATTGTTTTGACACTTTAGGAAAATGATTTATCAGTCATTTGTGACATATAGGAATCAACTACACCTCAATATGATGCACAATGTCACTGGTATGAATTCAAATACATCTTGTAATTTAAAAGTGACATTAAGTCAAGTAAAAAAACACAAGTAACATACTAAAAATTGATAAAAACATATTTTTATTGTTCTGATACATTAAGACGATTATCAATGAGTTAGTTGTAACATGTAGAAATCAACCCCACCTCAATCTGACGCATTGTGTGATTAGTATGACTAAAATGATCCATTATGAGTTTAAAATTGACATTTTATTTCCAAACATGTCACTCACTGAAAAAAAATAAAACACACTCTGACTGTCTTCCAAATTAAGGAAAACGATTCATGAGTACTTTGTGATAGGTATCAAGGAGTCTCACGTCAAACCGATGAATGATCCGACCATAATGACTCAAATTGCATGTTTTCAGTTTGAAATGACATTTTATTAAAAAAACACAACTGACATAATGAAAACCAATAAAATGCATTCCAGTTATTTTGATACTTTAGTAAAATGATATATCAGTAATTTTTGATGTGTATGAATCAGCTACACCTCAATACGATGCATAGTGTCACCAGTATGACTCCAAATGTGTCTTGTTATTTAAAATTGACATTAATTTGAGTAAAAAAACACAACTAACATACTAAAAACTAAGAAAACACAATCGGAATGTTTTGATACTTTAGGAAAATGATCCATGAGTTAGTTATGATGTGTAGGAATCAAGCCTATCTCAATCTGATGAATAGAGAGACTAGTATGACTAAAAGTGCCTGCTATCAGTTTAAAATTAACATTTTAGTTCAAAACATGTTAGTCACTAAAAACAAAAGACACACACTTTGATTCTCTTCCAAATTAAATAAAATGATTCGTAATTATTTTGTGATGTATATGAAGCATTCTTACATCAAACCAACACACGATGCAACTGGTATGACTCAAATTACATGTTTTCGGTTTGAAATGACATTTTAGTAAAAACAATTGACATACTAAAAACTAAGGAAATGAATTTTGATTGTTTTGATACATTAGGGAGAAAATATATTAGTCGTTTTTGACATGTAGGAATCAACTACACCTCAATCCGATGCACGGTATCCCCGATATGACTCCAAATGGGTCTTGTTATTTAAAATTGACATTAATTCAAGTAAAAAAACAAAACTAACATACTTAAAACCATGAAAGCACATTCAGATTGTTTTTATATTTTAGAAAATGATCCATGGGTCAGTTGTGACATGTAGGATTCAAACCCACCACAATCCGACGAATGGTGTGACCGGTATGACTAAAAGTGTGGACTATCAGTTTAAAATTGACATTTTAGTTCAAAATGTGTCACTCACTAAAAAAAATAAAATTCAATCCAATTGTCTTCCAAATTAAATACATCGATTCGTAAGTCCTTTTTGATGTGTATGAAGATGTCTCATGTCAAACCGACACTCGATGTGACTGGTATGACTCAAATTTCTTGTTTTCTATTTGTAATGACATTTTAGTAAAAAACACACATGACATACTAAAAACAGAGGAAATGAATTCTGATTGTTTTGATACTTTAGGAAAACAGTTTATCAGTAATTTGTGATGTGTAATAATCAATATCACTATAATATGATACACGGTTTTACCAGTATAACTCTAAATGTGTCTAGTTATTTAAAATTGACATTAATTAAAGTAAAAACACAACAAACATACTAAAAACCAAGAAAACGTATTCAGATTGATTTTATATTTTATTAAAATGATCCATGAGCCAATTATGATGTGTAGAAATCAACCCCACCTCAATTCAACAAACAGTGTGATAGATATGACTAAAAGTGTCCGCTATCAGTTTAAAATTGACATTTTTGTTCAAAATGTGTCATTCACTAAAAACAAAGAAAAAACCCTCCAGTTATCTTAAAAATTAATGAAATCGATTCGTAATTACTTTATGACATGTATGAAGCAGTCTCACGTCAAAACGATGCCCGAGGCAACTGATATGACTCCAATTGCATGTTTTTTATTTGAAATCACATTTTAGTAAAAAAACATAACTAGCATACTGAAAACTGAGGAAATGAATTCCAATTGTTTTGATACTTTAGGAAAATTATCCACCAATAATTTTGACATGTAGGTATCAACCACACCTCAATCCAATGCATAGTGTCACTGATATGTATCCAAATGTGTCTTGTTATTTAAAATTGACATTAAATTAAGTAAAAACATACAACTGGCATAATGAAAATTGAGAAAAAAACATTCAGATTGTTTTGATATTTTAGGAAAATGATCCATGAGTCATTTTTGATGTATAGGAGTCAACCTCACCTTAATCCAATAAATGGTGTTACCGGTATGACTAAATGTGTCTGCTATTAGTTTAAAATCAACATTTTAACTCAAAATGTGTCACTCTCTGAAAACCAATCAAACATGCTATGATTGTATTCCAAATTAAGGAAAATAATTCATAAGTCCTTTTCGACATGTATGAAGTAGTATCAAGTAAAACTAATTCACAATGTGACTGGTATGACTCAAATAAAATGTTTTTAGTTTGGAATGACATTTTAGAAGAAAAACAGAACTAATATACTGAAAACCAAGGAAATTCATTATGATTGTTTTGATACTTTAAGAAAATGATCCATCAGTCATTTGTGACATGTATTAATCAACCCCACCTTAATATGATGCATGGTATCACTGGTGTGACTCCAAATGTGTCATTTTTTTTTAAAAATTGACATTTTTAAAGTATTCTTCATATTAATGTTTATTTTGTTTCTATATAATATTATTAACATAAAATTTGTTTTCTTATATAGGTGGACCCATTTTCTCGAGTTGGGATGATTTTTTCGACGACTATTACCATCGAAGGATATTGTTTAGAGGGGACCACAAACGTCAAAAGAGAAAACATTAATGTTTTTAACTGTTTGTTAGATATTTGTAAATTTAATTTTATAAAAATTTGTTAAAAATGTAGATAGAAGTGTTTTTTTGGTATATACCATGAGTGAATATTTTTGTATTCATGATGTTAATTAAATGTATATAGCATTATTTTCTAAACTTTTTTGTGTACAACTTTTTGTTTCATCATTTTCATCATATATGTGGTTCTTTTTAAATATATACCATGAGTTAATATTTTTGAGCAGGTTTTTGCTGGTTTGTGAAGGTTATTTTTTTGTTTGATTATTTTGATCAGATGTTTTTTTTCAGGTTGTTGGGTGTGCTATTATATAAATAGCATGCCCAGACAGGGAAGCTTTTATCAACGATAATAAAGTCCCACCTTTATCAGTGCATGTTGAAGTGCTGATAAATGGGGACTTTAGCAGCACTTCTAATATCACTGATAGGGGGGAGGACTTTATCATTTCTTTTCTAAGCTCTGATAAAGGGGGTCCATTATCAGCGCTAAAAATAGCACTGATAAAGGACCCCCTTTATCAGTTCTATTTTAGCGCTGATAAAGGGTACCGCCTTTAATAGTGGCTTGATTAACTGTGCTGATAAATTCCTTTTATAGCGCTGATAAAAGCCTATTTTGTGGTAGTGAACACTTTATGTTATTAAATATTTTCTTGTTCGGTATTCTATTATGGGAAATTATTATTTTAAATTAATTTTATAATGTTTTATGGATATCTATTTGTTTAAGTTTCACATGGCTTCAAAACATGTAATTTTAGTTTGAACAATGTTTAATATTACCATATAGGCATATTGGGAATTTTTTATGATGTTTGAATGATAAGAGTGAAACAAGTAATATATTTATTATGGAATAAATCATTACCAATTCATACTCTCAGCAAACTAAATAAAGGATAACATATGTCTTAAAAACCATTTCTGAAATATAAGTATAAAAGTAACGGATCCTTATCTAAATATATATTCTTTATTTTAAGCATAATTTAGAAAATGAAAAAATTACTAATGAAATTTTTTCATATCATGTTTAGGTATACCAATGATGTCCATATTTAACAAGGGGAAGGATTTCCATTTTACTTTGTTACTATACAAATGAAATCTCTTTAATTAGGGGTGTAAAATTTGAATTAAATAAAACAACAAAATAAAATAAATTACCCAAGTTTATGGATTCAATAAGGATAAAAATAGATAATTTATACCTTATTTATAACCAATCACATACTCAACTATTTATGGAAATAAAAACTATTAATATTTTTAAATATTTATGTTCAGTTTAAGAAATAGACCTAGTTAATGAAACCCAATAGTTATAATAACTAAATAATTATTATTGTCTTGGCCAACCATAGAAATTATCTCTTCACTGATGCAGTTCTTAACCATGGTTAACTATTTTTCATTGACTTACACTTCATTCTATTTTTAGTAGAAAGAAATGAAATAATTATTCATAAATAACAAAGTACAAAAATGCATTTGTAAATAAGGTACATTCACTCCATTCATATTTTATATTGATAAACTAAATTTAGGGTTACTAAAAGTAATCAAGCTTACAAAAAATAAAATATAAATCATATTTTTTTTCTTTTCTTGAACCAAGGCCAAAGACATACAAACAACTCTTGTAATTCATGGAAATTATGTTTAAGGAAATAACCCAAACATGTAACAAAAACATTCCTTTATGGACCTTACAACCATTTGGAGACTTAAAAAATTTATAAGAATAAAAATTTATAAATGTAAGAATGTGAGAAATTAAATAAATCCAGAATACATGATGAGTTTAATGAAAATAGAATTGAATAATATAAAAACATAATTAATGGACCTTACACAAAAAATAATTAATAAACACATAATGTAAAAACATATTCATGGACAATAATACATTGAAAAATGATAAAATTTATATATGAACATACAAGGTTATAACCACCAACCAATTAAAATAATCCATTATACCATGTTGTTATTTACTTATTTAACTTAAATATTAACTTTAAAAAACAATAAATTACTAAAATTAAACTTTCCATATGGTGTTAAATCATGGTTTTAAAGAAAGTAAAAAAATAAAAATAAAAAAAACCATGTTTCATCCAAGGGTTTTTGTGTTTTATTTGTCGAAAATAAATTTAAAGTGTTAGAATGAAATAAAATGATGTATACGGAGTTAGTTTATACAGTTGTTTTTATTTTTTGACTATAGTTATTTAATATATTAATATAGACCTGGAGAAGGGATCTTAGTAGGAGGATGAATTGAAGAATGAAAAGGTGACCTGGTTATCACATGGAATGTAGAATAATATGGTTGTCATGTACATTGGAGAAAAAACTAGAATATATGAAATATTTATAAACTAAATTATCTGAGGGTAATGAAGAAGTTCATGAGGTGAATCCAATGGTTGAAGGAATTTCAAATTGGGTCTATAATATTCATGGTTGAATCTATTTTAGTTTGGAAGTTAAATAATTTAGCTATGTCATAAAATATATGTTTGGAAAATGAAAATAGAAGTCACCCTATGAGCATAATTTTCTCAGAAGATAGAAATTCAAAAATGGATTGGAATTACTCTATGTGTTTAATGTGAATCATAATATATTCTAATTTAAAAGGATGAACTATATAAGATAGAGTGTTTTCTCTGTATTTTGAAAACCTGAATTCATAAAGTGATGATGAGGACTTCTTAGGGTGAATGATAACCTTCATAAAATGAATGATTGTTTTTTTAAGGTGAGAATATTTCCTCATAATGTGGAATACTAATTTAAAAGGTGGAAAAATAACTTTACAAGGATAATAGATGATTTTTAATGCGATTAATTGGGAACATATGGTGCATGAATAGTTTTGTAAGGTGAGAAGGTGACTTTGTTTGGTGAGATGTTGTTTTGTCACAAACTGAATATGGTCACCACTATTACCAGCACCAAATTCCACCCATGAAAAGACCCGTAGGGTGTTACCTATACCCATGGGATGGAGAAAGTTCTCGGGTATCAGTAAATCTGGTTTGGGAACGATTTACCCAAGTATGAAAGCATAAAACATTAAAAATAATCAATAATAAGAATCTGAAATTTCCATGCCAAACAAGACTTAATCAAAAACCAGAACTGAATACATAGTTTTAAAAAAAATACCAGAGGTCCAAATAATAATATAAATAGAATCAAGTCAGCCACAATAACTCCGCACAACAAGGGGACATCACCCCTGTGCTGTCTCCACAACACCGCACCATAAGAGGGAACTAACAACCCGAACCACCTTCACTAGAGGCTTTGCCATTACCTGAGTCAAACATAGTGAAGTCTACTTAAACTGAAGGGGTGTATGTAGGGTTTTATCCTAATCCTTGTAAGATAACACCCAAATATTTTAGAGGGTATGGAATACAAAGTGAAAAGCATGCAATTTTCTATGTAAAGAAAACGACGATAAATTCCATGTAGTGCAACTTTCATTTGAAAACAGTTTTCAAAATAAAAATTTCAGAATGTTAACACAATTAAATAAGACATGTTAGATAATGTAAATTTAATCCAAATAAACCCTAATACAATTGTGAATACTACAAATCTAATGATCACCAAAACCAGGAACACCCCTAGGCAACTAGATAGTCTCAGGCCCTAGGCACCTCGTACCTTAGTGAAAAGTGACCACATAAAAATCTGTTCTCATGAAAGATCCACAAGTATGGAACATAAAAATAACATAGTGGTCCCCCATAATAATCTATATAGTTTATTTAGAGTTTTATTTGTCTATTTTCTCAATGATTTAGTGACAAAACCCATCCGGTTCACTAGCTGTACTAGTACATATCCGCCAACCTAGGTACTCGGGATTACCCTATTGTGATAAAAAACTTTCATTAAGAAAAAAACATCCCTATGAATGTAAAAACACCACTACTAGTCACTTACAAACATTACAGTAGCTACACACACATTATACCACTTGAAACACACAACAAAGCATTTTTATTTTTAATAAACATCTTCTCAAAATCTTGTCTTGTTTTGTGCCCAAAACTCCTTGAGACCCCCACTTTTCACACCATGTGAACACTTTAAGTAACCAAAAAATGGAAGTCCAGAACCTTCTAATGAAACAAAAAATCAATCTTAGGGTAGCCCCATTTAATTTAACAAGTGATAATATTTTAAAACCTCCATTTTTAACAAACATGGCACCTAAAAATTTATGTCTTCCACAAACATCATTAAAACATATTTTCGCAATAACCACCAAAGTAGATAGAAATAAAAAACAATATTTTCATCCCTAAGACGTTTTAATAAAATTAACTATCAAATTACAGGGTAACCCCATGTGAAGAAATGAAATACTTCTTTGTAAAACCCCCAATTTCACATAAAAGCGACACCAAAAATTCATTTGCATTACAAATACCACTAAAACCAATTTTTTCAGCAACATTAAAATTAAATAAACATGAAAATACCATAAAAACAGTAATAAAAGTCACAAAACTTCAACCAAAATTTAATCACCTACCAAAGTAATGAAAACCTCGAATCCTTTGTGCGACAACTCAAACGCACCACCGTTGCACCACAAGGAGGGTATATGAAGCCTAAAAATAGAATATTGGACCAAGAAAACCCAAGGTTAAACTGTAGGTTATAAACCCTACCCTATGGTCATTTGGGTCTTCTAGGATAAGTGAAGAAAACCTAAGAACATTGAATGAAACCCTAAGAAAATTGAAAGAAGAATGAAGGAGACCCACTTACTTGAGGGATCTTGAAGAAATCGCCCCAAATACACTAGTTGATGAATTTTAAAACAGATAAAAATGAAATTGAGGTTGGAAAGAAGAATATAAGACTAATTGAGAACTGAAATGGGGGGAAAAGAGTAAAAAAATGAAGGAGTTAAGAAGGAAAAAAAATTAACTTTTTAAATCTGGACAAAATGTGGAAGCTTCAGAAGTTTTAACCTAAAACATGAGGGAAAATAGATTCAAAGAGGGGTAGAAGTGAATGGGAACAAGCCTAGGTTCAGTGGGATTTGGTGAGAGGTGTAATAACCAAAAAAATAATTAAAATTGAATAAGATATTAAATAAACAATTTTTTTAAACTGGAAACGAGCTTCCGTGCTGACCCAAATCCTTAACTAAAAACCCAAATACACCATGATTCCAGATTTATAAAGGCTCCAAATTGACATAGTTATGTTAATAGGTCAAGGGATGCCACTTAGGAATTAGAATGGATGATTTTTTTTGAAAAATGAAGTATTTATAAAAGAAACAAAAATTATTTCTATAAATGTAATTGGGCTCATGGTTTGGCCCAAATTTGGAAAACCCACCATTTCTACCAAAATGCATGGGAAATACCCAAAACAAAGAAATAATGGGAATTAAATTGAAAAATACCTTTAAAATAAGTCATTTATGTGACAATTCTCCCCACCATGAAAAATTTTCATCCCAAAAATTCAACCTGATACTTGATCGGAAAACAGAAATGGGTACTCTTCCTCAACCCATGAAATCCGCTCCCATGTCTCTTGAGTATCACTACCATGCTTCCAATTAACCAAGACAAATGGAATAGACTACCCCTAATGCACTATCTCTGGGGAGTCCACTATTTTCACTGGCTGCTCCAAAACTGACAAGTTAGGCACTATCTCTTGTTCTTCCCAACTCAGCACATGGGACAAATCCATGTGGAATTTCTTCAATTGGGAGACATGAAAGACATAATGGATAGATTTCAACTGTGAAGGTAAGTCCAACCTATATGCCACCTTTCCAAAACACCCAGTGATCTCAAAAGGGCCGACATATCATGGCGCCATCTTCCCTTTCCTTCCTAATCGACGATGGCCCAGACGAGGGGACACTTTCAAGAATACCCTATCACCCACAGAAAACTCTAGGTCTCAACACCTCTAGTCAGCATATGATTTATGGTCACTCTGAGCTATCAATAAGCGCTGCTTGATCATCTTGACCTTCTCAGACATCCCCTGCACCAGACTCGGCCCCAGTACTGAGGTCTCACCTTCCTCAACTCAACATAGGGGGGCCGACAAGGCCGACCATAGAGCCCCTCCAAAGGAGCCATTCAAATAAAGGATTGGTAACTGTTATTATATGAAAACTCAACCAATACAAAATGGATATCCCAGGAACCTCTAAAATCTAGAACACATGCCACGAGCATGTCCTCAAAAATATGATTTGTCTGCTATGTCTGACCATCAATCTGAGGGTTTTATGTCGTGATCATCTTAATTTGAGACCCCAAGTCCTTATGAAGGCCTTCCGAGAATAGAGAAGTGAATTGAGGGTCTCTATCCGATACAACTGCTAATAGTACACCATTGAGTCTCACCACCTCCTGAAGATGCAAACGACCCAACTCATCCATGTTAGCTGTATCTATGAATAGAATGAAGTGGGCAGATTTGTTCAGATGATCAATCAACACCCAAATGGAATTCTTACTATGAGGTGTACAAGGAAAGACAATAATGAATTCCATGGGGACCTCGTCCCACTTCCAAGTAGGAATGGGTAATGGATGGAGCAAATCGGAGGGCCTCTGATGCTCTGCTTTCTCCTGCTGGCATGTGTAGCATCTCGACCCAAAGTCTGCTATGTATCGTCTCATACCTAGCCACCAAAATTGTCGTCGCACATCATAATACATCTGGGTGGCACCTAGATGGACATCCCATTGTGACTGGTGGCTATACTCCACCACCTCCTTTTATAGAGATGATGACACTACTGAGTGCCCCTTGAAGCACAAGATGCCCTTGGGAGACGACGACCAATCATAAGACATCTCCCCTCCATGAAGAAACTGCCTCGACCACTGAAAAAGATCATTAATAGGATATTTTTGCTGAATCAACTCTATGATAGAATGATTAAATTAACCACTCACAATGAACACACCTCCACTATACTCAATGGTCTCCACATGCATCTGAGAAAAGAGTCCAATCAAAGTCCAGTCATCAATGGACTTCCTCAATTCCTACATGTGAACTCTTCTTCTCAAGGCTTCGGCCACCACATTACCATTGCCTGGGGTGTAGACAATGTCAATGTCAAACCCCTGCAAGTACTCAATCCAAGGATGCTGCCTCAAGTTGAGGTCCTTCTGAAAGAAGATATAGGCCAAGATTTTGTGATCAGAGTAGACCAAAAACTTCTCCCCAAAGAGATAGTGACGCCAAGTCTTCAAAGAATGAATCACCAATTCCAACTCCAAGTAATGGGTCGGGTAATTCTTTTCATGTGTTTTGAGTTGGCAAGATCCATATGCCACCACGTGATCATCCTGTGTAAGGACGCACCCAAGACCCATACCTGAAGTGTCTCAATAGACCACATAACCCTTCTCATCCTTAGGAAAAATAAGAATGGGGGAAGTAGACAACCTCCACTTCAGCTCCTTGATCGATTCCTAACATTCTTGTCCCTATACAAAATTCACCATTTTCCGGGTGATCGCGGTCATCGGTGAATAAAGCTGAGATAAATCCCGGATGAATCTCTTGTAATAACCAGCCGGAATAAGGAAACTCTTGATCTCAAACACATTCTTCAGCTACTCCAATGAAATGTCCACACTGATCTTATCGAGGTCCATTGAAATCCCTTTCTTTGAGATCACATGCCCCAAAAACATCACCTCCTTGATCTAGAAAGTGCACTTTGACAACTTTTTATAGAGGCAGTGATCCCACATAGTTCCCAAGATGATCGTAAAGTGAAGTTTGTGTTCCTCCTCAGATCCAGATTATACTATAATGTCATCCAAAAACACCATAATAAATGAATCGAGATACCGATGGAACAAACTATTCATGAGTTCCATAAAGACCGCTGGAGCATTCATCAATCTGAAGGGAATGGCCAAATACTCTAAGTGGTTGTAACTGCTTCAGAATGCTGTCTTCAGGATATCTGACTCTCTCACCCTGAGTTGATGGTATCCCAAACACAAGTCTATTTTTGAAATCCACTTTCCCCCCTTCAACTGATCGAAAAAATCATCTATTCTATTCAAAGGGTATTTGGTCATAATTATTACCTTATTCAGATTCTGGTAGTCAATGCACAACCGAAGGGATTCATCAGCCTTTTTCAAGAACAACATAGGACCATACCAAGGAGAGATGCTCGGTTGAATGAATCCTTTGGATTATATGTCATATAGATGTATCTTTAATTCCCTTAGATCGGTAGGGTCCATGCGATATGAGGGAAGAGATATCTCATGTGTTTTCAGTTCTAGTTCAATTAAGAACTCCACATCCCGCTATGGGGGAAAACCTAAAAAATCATATGGGAATACTTTTGGGAACTCATTCACTATATGAGGTAGTGAACCTTAATGGGAAGGAACATCGTCCACTAGCGTGAGAGATGATAACTGGAATACTAGAATTGTAACACCCCAAGATTTTACGAAAAATTTTATTTTTTAATTTCATTAATTTCTTGTGTTCCTGACTTGGCTTGCATTACACGCAAGCGCGACCTTCCACGATAGCGTGTGTTGTACGCAATACCGAGTTTCTCTAAACAATGATATGCTATTAAAATATTATTAAAACTAGCCGTTATGAATAGTAATACCCAATTTTTGAAATTTGATAAATTTTATTTTTGAAAATAGACTTCATTTTTGGATTCGGAATATCAAAATTAGCCTAGGGTGAAATTTTGGTATTTTTCTGAAAACATTCAAGTTTTGATGAATAGTTAAAACACTGGGTTACTATTTAAAAACCGACTTTTTATTTACGTAATTATTTATTTTATTTAAATTTATTTTAGGTAAAAATTGATACCTAATACCTATATAAGTTCAATGTAATTCATTGGAGTAATTTTATAATAATTTTAGATATATAAAAATTTTATTGAACTTTTCACCGTCTTTTACCCACCTCCTAGGAGAATTTTCAAATATACATAAAACTTAATTTTACCGCTTTTGTGAATGGAATTTCAAAATTCCGAGAGACACGGTTGATGTCATTAAGTAAAATGTGGTTCAATGATATGAAAATAATTTTTGGTGAATAGTAACTTTTTACTTTTTTCCCACAGTTAAAAGTAGATAGGGTAATTAAGGTTAAAAATGATATTATTATTACCCTAAAACATGTCCTAATTATATTGGATAAGTGTAATTCGACCAAAAACAACCTTAGGAATAAAATATGACCATTTAGGCCCACATGGATTAGATTAGGACATTTATTATTAATTTATTTAAAGAAGGGTTAAAATAGATAAAATCAATGTTTAATAAGTAAATCATTTTTAATATAGGGTTATAAATAATATAAATTCGACTATAAATATTAATTATAAAGATAAAAATATTTCCTACATAATGGAATTTTATTTGTAATTTTTAAACATTACATAAGTTAATTTATTTATGACACAAAGATGATGCAGTAATTATCTTATTAATGAAATATTTACATAATTGATGTTATAAATACTGAAATAAATGTAATTTGAGACGTTTTATGAATTAAACTAATTATATAGGTTAATATGACATGTTAGTATTGATTTAATTAACTTTTTTAGAACTAATAATTCTGTTATGATTTTCAAAAAAATCAATTACTAAATAGTGTCAAAATTGACATAAAATAGTTTTTAAAACAAATATTATATTATTAATTGTTATTTTATTCCTTAAATTCTAAGGTTCGGCCAAATGACTTTTACAAGGTTATATATATTAATAATAAACAACTTTGGGTTCTTTTGGCTTCTTATAGTAAGTTTATTAACCTTATAGTGTAAGAACACAAAAAGACATGGTAAAAGTAAAATTATATAACTTAAAGTTAAATCTAAATGATAAGGTTAAAATAGTAAACTAAACTTGTCCAAATTCTATTGTATGAAAGGATTTCGACCCATCTCCACCTTAGTTTCAAAAAAATCAATTTGGAGCTATTTAATACCGAATATGGCTTTATAATAAAATAATATTTCTAGTTTTTCCAAAGGTGCCCCTCTCCTCTCTTATAAAAGGTCACCTCCTCCCTCTCTTCGTCACACCACTTTGAGCCTTCAAGCTCGGCCAAAAACTGCCAATTTCACTTCCCCACTTCCTTAGAAACATACTAGAGGTCTTGGTATTCTTCAAAGACCAATTTTAGTGCCCTAAGAGGAGATCTTAAAGAGGCGCTGCAAAGAAGAGGTAATGCCTGTTACCGATTCTTTCATCTTTATTTCTTCTTCCACTTCTTCTTCTTTAGTTGTTTCATTATGAAGTAATAACATAAGTATCACTCATATACTGATATGTTATTATAAGTATGAAACAACCATATTTCCCCATCTATCCATCCTACGAAAAATGAAATAACCGCGTGTGCGTACGTACGGAATACCGTCTCCACGCCGTGGTGTAATCTATTTTCCCCCACCAACTTACTTGGATGGGTATAATGGTGTAAATAATAACTATATATGATTATTGTAAAGTGATATTTATTCTGAAATAGTATACATACACTCCAATACAATTGCACGATCATGGGAACGATATCATCGCTCATGTGTACGTACGGAATACCGTCTCCACAATTTGATGCGACTCGTTCTACATGATCTTCATTTCATAATGATTATATAAATGAATTGAATGAATAAATATGAAATATAGTACAATAATACCATTCTATAAATGAGGTATCTATAACCTAAAGAGAAGAATAAGAATTTATTCGACAAAACACGCATAAGAACAAAAATTAATAAACACCCTAATAACAAGTAATAATGAAATATTACTAATAAGAAGCTAAGAATATGACCATATATGATATCATAACAATAATTATGATTATGGAATAATTAAATAACATTATTTAAACCATTATACAGGAGGTTCGGACACTTATGAAGCAAATCGGACCTAAGGAAAGGGAAAATATCACAATCTCATTTTTATCTGAGATTGTTTATACTTTGGTATTTACTTGGGTATATTTTATCATCCACATCCATGTTTCCTCAATATGTAATATTTATATCCTTATACAACAGTTTATATCCAATTTTACCCTTCGGTGAGTTTTTAGTAAAAGATATGAATGGAATCTTTTGTCGTTTTTCGTACGAGGTACTTTTTTGACTTTTCCGAAAAAAGTACGAGAAGAATGTTTTTTTAAAACTTATACGGAATGAATGGATTTTTAAAACATTATTTCCATGAAGCTTCATTTAAAAGTTTTCAAGTTTATTTTTAATCAACTTCTTTTAGTTTAGAATTGTATGACATGTTAAGAAAGGAAAAGTGTTTTTGAAGGAGAAAGGATATTTTCCTCAAGAATGGAGTTGAAGTGTTTTATCAAAATTATTTTCCATCTAAGATAATAAAGGGTTGTGTTTCTATCCCTATTATTACATTGATTTTATTATGATGTGATGGAATTATTTTTATGAATTCCTTTATCTTATATGAATTGTTTTACGATGTCACGATGTTTAAGATTCCAATTTTTATTACATGGGTTATGCTATGATGTATGGTTTATGATTTTGTGGCATACATAAGAATGGTATCATTATGAGATGGGTGGGACCTATATCTCCCTCCAATGCATTGGGTAATGATTTTATATCTCATGAGATAGACATGGATGGAATAGCAGGTTAAACCGGTTCAGTGGAACATGACTAAAATGAGGAATGAACTCGGTTTAGAAATGGACATTGTCCACTAAGATAGTCTTTGAAATGAGTATTGAATAATAAGAAATGATTCTCTATGATTATGTGTGTGTGCCACAAAGCTTCATGTTTTAAGTTATGATTATTGTGATTACATTTCACTACCATGATTTATCCCATGTTATGAAATTATGATCTCTTTTGCAGGGTAAGATTTCCAAATTGTTATGTTCTTATGAATATGATGTGATTGATATTTATTTTGTTTACCCTTACTGAGCATTTGAGCTCACCATTTTATGTTTTCTTTTCCCCAGGATATAAATAAAGGTTTTAGGTAAGAAAAACAATGGAAGATCTTTATGGGAGATGTTGAAGATCTTTCACCACGATTAGAAGATTATATTCTGAGTTTCCAAAGACACTAAACTATTACGGTCCTTGTGTGTGTGTTTTTGTAATGTACTAAGTATTCAGAAAAATTAATGTAATGTCCATGTACGTCAAGTTTAGGGTCTCTATAGATGGTATCGGAGGAAAGGTTTAGTCAACCTTTGGAAACTTGGATGAGATAACTTTAGTGAGATCCCTAGAGATATTTCTAAGGTATGTCTAGGGATGTCCCTAAGGTTAAGTATACGTTATAGTCCTAGAATTGCGCTAACCATATTAGAATTAAATCTAAGATTTTAGATATTGATGGCACTCCCCCTTTATTATGTTGTTTTCCCTAGCATGATTTTTTCCTCTCACACTATTCTTTTTGGATTTTAGACGATGGTTGGAACCCGAAGGAACCATATTGATCAATGTAATGGACGATGAAATGATTTTCCTCCTGAACAAACCAACGTTATGGGAGCTAGAATAAAAAATCTTGTATCCATGCTCACACAACTTTCTCAAGCTATGAATCATGCTGGACTTCCAAACGAGCAATGGAAGGAGAAACATTCTGTTGAATCCTTCATGAGACAGCGTCCACCTTCATTCAGCGGGTCTACTGATCCATTAGTTGCTGAATAATGGATCAGTACTACTGAAAAGACATTTTTAGTTCTTCAATGTTCTGAACATGATAAATTCATCTTAGCAGTGTATCATTTGGAAGGTGAGGCTGATCAATGGTGGAATCTTATCAAGAATACGAGGACAAGAGATGAAATTGAGTCCATGGAATGGGACGAGTTCAAGAACTTATTTTCCAATAAGTACTTCCCTCGTATTCATCGAACAAATATGGAGAAGGAGTTTCTTGAACTAAAGAAAAAGGATGATGAATCTGTTGGTATATACGAAGCGAATTTTACAAGGCTTGCAAGGTATGCATCTGGCTTTATCATCCAACCTGAAAGTAAAGTTGATCGATTCTTCAGTGGCTTAAAACCAAATCTTCGAAGGTAATTAGCTACAAGAGACTTCATTAGCTATGAAGAAATTGTGCGCTGTGCTATTAAGGTAGAAATGGAAGTTGGTGTTACATATTCATCTCATGGTTTTGACAAGAAACGAAAGATGGAGTTCAATGAGAAATCTCAGAATAATGGTGAGAAGAAGATGAATGTTTCCTTATACTCAAAGTGTGGAAAGAAGTATGGTGGAGATTGTCTTAAAGGGACTAGAAAATGTTTTAAGTGTGGAAAAAAGGTCATCGAGCAGCTGAGTGTCGAAGTAATGGAAAAAGGGTTTCTAATGGTGTGAATAAAGAAAAAACTGAAGAGAACGCACCAATAACACTTCAATGCTTCAAGTGAAATGAAATGGGGCATTATGCTAGTCAATGCCCTAATCCAAGGTTTAATGATGATCGAGATGAGCAACCACTTAAGCAAAAGGACAAAGGGAAGTCACATGCGATCACTATTGGCGATGTTGAATATGACAATGATGTGGTGGACTGATTAAGTCTTTATGTAATGGGATTCCAAAATAATGTTGTATATAGTATCGTGGAATATTGGAATATTTATGTATTGGTCTATTGTGGTTTTCAATAATTTTATGGTACCGGTAACCATGGAAAGTGATTGAGATATTTTTGGTAAGCAGATGATATGCGCATAATGAAGGGATAAGAATATAATGAGATGTTTGATTGTATTCATGAGCTCATGATTGATATAAGGACTAAGTGATATCATGGTTTGAGTATAAATAATATTGAGGATTTTGGTTTGTGGAAAGTGTTAACTTTTAACTGCATTCATGTTTTCACTAAGGTTCAATGGGTATTCATTTTTCAAGAGAATACATGATTAAGGTATTCACATATTCGTAATTTGACAAACAAGATATATCTTATGATATATGGGGGATAAATGATTACATTCATGTGATTGTTACGTGACATTTCAAGTAATCATTTTCTTTATACTATGAGCTTGGAATGAAGTATTTTAGATAAGCCTAAAGATTGGGATGGATTATGTTGGACATAAGTTAGTATTGTTTAAGGATATAACGTTTTTCGATATTATTGATGGGAAGTTATAGTAATATAGCTTTAAAAAAAGGACAACCTGCAGGACGGGCGATAACCCATCGCGTCGGACAAGGATGTGGGAATCAAACCCACAACCGAAGTGCGACTAACCTTTATCGCCTACCACTGGCCTACAGGAAGTCCCTGGTTAGTAGAAACTAGTTTTATTTTATTAAGCGGTATGATATATGAAGTATAAGTTCATTCTTGGAATCGTATACGATTAACCTCACCATAGATGGGCTTATGTATATTTGATAACTTTTTCTAACCTTTTGTTTGAAACAGATGGAATGAACCATCATTCTATCACATGATCTATTAACACTTCATGAATAACAAATTCAACATCATTTCATTAAGAGATGAAGTGGAAATTGTTCAAATCACGAACAACAGTGAGATTGTACCAAAATAAAGTAAGTATTTATTCTAATTCAAATTATTCATGTTTAGGGAAATGATCTTGAAAACCAAAAATGTTGTCCTAGTGCCCTTATATCTGATGAATCAGATGATACCCTAGATCATCACAAATTTATGGCTTTGTGATAGTTGGATTTTTCATAGCCATGTTCTCTACCACTCTCCTTCAGAACATGACGGTTAGATTTCTCTTCCATATCCATATTTTCACCTATGTTCTCCTATGTGGAAACCCAGTGATTAGTTAATTTGGGTAACCGTTACGTTTCATACTTTAGTTTTTAAATCCAAGTTTTGGTATTCCTTTTTACGATGTGGGTTTCTATTAAAGAAACTTTCGAGTAGTAAACCATTTATAACCCCGACGAATTTCGAGGGCGAAATTCATTTTAAGGGGGGTAGAATGTAGCACCCCAAGATTTTACAAAAAATGTTATTTTTTAATTTCATTAATGTCTTGTGTTCCTGACTTGGATTTCATTACACGTAAGTGCGACCTTCCAAGATAGCGTGTGTTGTACGCAATACCGAGTTTCTCTAAACAACGATATGCTATTAAAATATTATTAAAACTAGCCGTTATGAATAGTAATACCATCTTTTTGAAATTTTATAAATTTTATTTTTGAAAATGGAATTCATTTTTGGATTCGGAATATCGAAATTATCCTAGGGTGAAATTTTGGTATTTTTCTGAAAACATTCAATTTTTGATGAATAGTGAAAACACTGGGTTACTATTTAAAAACCAACTTTTTATTTAAATAATTATTTATTTTATTTAAATTTATTTTAGGTCAAAATTGATACATAATACCTATATAAGTTCAATGTAATTCATTGGAGTAATTTTATAATAATTTTAGATATATAAAAATTTCATTGAACTTTTCAACGTCTTTTACCCACCTCCTAGGAAAATTTGCAAATTTACATAAAACATAATTTTACCACTTGTGTGAATGGAATTTTAAAAATCCAAGAGACATGGTTGATGTCAGTAAGTAAAATTTGGTTCAATGAGATGAAAATAATTTTTGGTGAATAGTAACTTTTTACTTTTTTTACCACAGTTAAAAGTAAATAGGGTAATTAAGGGTAAAAATGATATTATTATTACCCTAAAAAATGTCCTAATTCTATTGGATAAGTGTAATTCGACCAAAAACAACCTTATGAATAAAATATGACCATTTAGGCCCACTTGGATTAGATTAGGACATTTATTATTAATTTATTTAAAGAAGGGTCAAAATAGTTAAAATCAATGTTTAATAAGTAAATAATTTTTAATATAGGGTTATACATAAGATAAATTCGACTATAACTATTCATTAGAAAGATAAAAATATTTCCTACATAATGGTATTTTATTTTTAATTTTTATTCATTAAATAAGTTATGTTATTTTTGACACAAAGATGATGCAGTAATTATCTTATTAATGAAATATTGACATAATTGATGTTATAAATACCCAAATAAATGTAATTTGAGACTTTTTAGAAATTCCACTAATTTTATAGGTTAATATGACATGTTAGTATTGATATATGTAAATGTTTTAGAACTAATAATTCTGTTATTATTTTCACAAAAATCAATTACTAAATAGTTTCAAAATTGACATAAAATAGTTTTTTAAAAAAATATTATATTATTAATTGTTATTTTATTCCTAAAAATCTAAGGTTCGAAAAAATGACTTAGATAAGGTTATAGATATTAATAATAAACAACTTAGGGTTCGTTTGCATTCTTATAGTAAGTTTATTAACCTTATAGTGTAAGAACACAAAAAGACACGGTAAAAGTAAAATTATCTAACTTAAAGTTATATCTAAATGATAAGGTTAAAATAGTAAACTAAACTTGTCCAAATTCTATTGGATGAAATTATTTCGACACATACCCACATTATATTCTAAATAAATCAATTTGGAGCTATTTAAAACCGAATATGGCTTTATAATAAAATAATATTTTTAGTTTTTCCAAAGGTGCCCCTCTCCTCCCTTATAAAAGGGCACCTCCTCCCACTCTTCATCACACCACTATGAGCCTTCAAGCTCGTCCAAACCCTTCCAATTTCACTTCCTCAATTCCCTAGAAACGTCCTAGATGTCCTGTTATTCTTCAAAGACCAATTCTAGTGCCCTAAGAAGAGATCTCAAAGAGGCGCTTCAAAGAAGAGGTAATGCCCGTTACCGATTCTTTCATCTTTATTTCTTCTTAAACTTCTTCTTCTTTATTTGTTTCATTATGAAGTAATAAAATCAGTATCACTCATATACTGATATGTTATTATAAGTATGAAAAAACCCTATTTCACCATCTATCCATCCTACGGAAAATGAAATCACCGCGCGTGCGTACGAACAGAATACCGTCTCCACGCCGTGGTGTAATCTAGTTTCCCCCACCACCTTACTTGGATGGGTATAATGGTGTAAATAATAACTATATATGATTATTGTAAAGTGATATTGATTCTGAAATAGTATACATACACTCCAATACAATTCCACGATCATGGGAATGATAACATCGCTCGTGCGTACGTACGGAATATCGTCTCCACGATGTGATGTGACTCGTTCTACATGATCTTCATTTCATAAAGATTATATAATTGAATTGAATGAATAAATATGACATATAGTACACTAATACCATTATGTGAATGAGGTATCTATAACATAAAGAGAAGAATAAGAATTTATTCGACAAAACACACATAAGAACAAAAAGTAATAAACACCCGAATAACAAGTAATAATGAAATATTACTAATAAGAAGATGAGAATATGAACATATATGATATCATAACAATAAGTATTATTCTTTAATAAGTCAATTACATTATTTAAATAATTATATAGGAGGTTCGGACACATATTAAGCAAATCAGACCTAAGGTAAGAGATAATATCACAATCTCATTTTTATCCGAGATTGTTTATACTTTGGTATTTACTGGGGTGTATTTTATCATCCACATCCATGTTTCCACAACATGTAATATTTATATCCTTCTACAATAGTTTATATCCAATTTTACCCTTCGGTGAGTTTTTAGTAAAAGATATGAAAGGAATCTTTTGTCATTTTTTGTACGAGGTACTTTTTTGACTTTTCCGAAAAAAGTACGAGAAGAATGTTTTTTTAAAACTTATACGACATGAATGGATTTTCAAAAAATTATTTCCAAGAATATTCCTTTATATGTTTTCAAGTTTATTTTTAATAAACTTATTCTACTTTAGAATTGTATGACATGTTAATAAAGGAAAAGTGTTTTTGAAGTAGAAAGGATATTTTCCTCAAGAATGGAGTTCAAGTGTTTTATCAAAATTATTTTCCATCTAAGATAAAAAAGAGTTCTGTTTCTATCCCTATTATTACATTGATTTGATTATGCTGTGATGGAATTATTTTTATGAATTCCTTTTTCTTATATGAATTGTTTTATGATGTCACGATGTTTAAGATTCCCATTTTTATTACATGGGTTATTCTATGATGTATGGTATATGATTTTGTGGCACAAATAAGAATGGTATCATTATGAGATGGGTGGGACCTATATATCCCTCCAATGCATTGGGTAAAGATTTTATATCTCATGAGATTGACATGGCGGGAACGACAGGTTAAACCGGTTCAGTGAAACAGGACCGAAACGAGGAATGAACTCGGTTCAGAAATGGACTTTGTCCACTAAGATAGTCTTGGAAATGAGTCTTGACTAATAAGAAATGATTCTCTATGATTATGTGTGTATTCCACAAAGCTTCATGTTTTAAGTTATGATTATTGTGATTACATTTCACTACCATGATTTATCCCATGTTGTGAAATTATGATCTCTTTTGCAGGGTAAGATTTTCAAATTGTTATGTTCTTATGAATATGATGTGATTGATATTTCTTTTGTTTACCCTTACTGAGCATTTGAGATCACCCTTTTATGTTTTATTTTCCCATGATATAAAGAAAGGTTTTAGGTAAGAAAAAAAGGGAAGATATTTATGGGAGATGTTGAAGATCTTTCACCACGATTAGAAGATTATATTCCAAGTTTCCAAAGACAATAAACTATTATGGTCATTGTGTGTGTGTTTTTGTAATGTACTAAGTATTCAGCAAAAGTAATGTAATGTCCATGTACGTCAAGAATAAGGTCTCTACAAGAATTCCCAAATCTGGGAGTAGAGGTACTACACAACCTGATTGAGGATCCCATTATCTACGAAAGACCTGACAACTCCCATCATGTTCCGTGAAACTCACTCACCACCTATAGCAATCGATGAATGCCTGGAAGTGTACTAGAAAATCCATGATGAGTATTATGTAAAATAGTTCCATGTCTAAGACCAATAGGCCCCACTTCATCTCAATACCTAACACGAAGAGCGCACACAACGAGCACCTGAGACCCTGTTCCTTCTTCTTTCCCAGCGGCATCACCAAGTCCATCAAAAAATACAACAAATCGATTGGTAAATTAAGCCTGTCCAAAAAATGGATAGAAATGAATGAAACAAAGGCCCCAGTATAAAAAAGATCAGTAGTTATAGAAGATGTGATCAAAACGGTACCTCGAACTGTCGACAGTCCTGCATCTGATCCTGTTGTTGCCAGATCCACCACATAGAGATTTATGGTCTCTGCCTGAGGATGACCTCTAGTCTGTGGTTTTTCCCTAAACTAGCTCTTCTTAGAAAATAACCCATCCCTACAACCATGACTGCAAAATTGAGATCCCCCATTCTTTAATAGATCAGACTGTTCTGACACTCCTCTTGAATCCACTGACCCTACCCCACTTGGAAGTGGACGTGCCACACCGTAGAAGTGCTATAAATGACCCATACC
This sequence comes from Viscum album, assembly GCA_963277665.1. NCBI lineage: Eukaryota > Viridiplantae > Streptophyta > Magnoliopsida > Santalales > Viscaceae > Viscum > Viscum album. The sequence continues at coordinate 804,940,331 of OY728128.1, read as the reverse complement.
TCTACACTGGTAACAAGGATTCGAAGGGAAAGGTAATTCAAGATAGATGTTTCCCGACTTCCCACACTGGTGGCACATGACTGATCTTCCACCTGAGAGTATATATCTAGTCACAAGCCTTTCTCAAACCTATGGGAATTTGCTTGCTCATTAAAGATGATTTCAGGGTCATACCGAACCAATTCAGTGAAATGGTTGGCATACTTCATGATAGAAAGATTCCCCTAAAAGATATCCATAAACTCTCAGTTCCTAAAATATTCCAAGACCTCGGGGCAATATTTCTCATTGAAGACAACCTTGATACCCCCAACACATCTGCTCATTATTCCCAATTTGAAGAACAGTTTCCCACCATCTGTGACTAGGACCCTCCAATAGAAATGAGGAAAACATCACCCTAAGCTCCTCGGGTGTATCTAGAAACTAAAACATGCACTCGATCTTCTCGGTCCATTCCTCTGCTTCTTGGGGTTTTATGCTGCCTCGAAAGGTGGGAGGCTTATTTTTTAAGAACTCATGGGCCTTATCTTTTCTACGACCAGTATAATCCTCTAAAATAGGAGCTGATCCCTATCCTAGATCTTGTACAGCCTAGACAACGACCTAAACTAGCCTCTGATCAATTGGTGTGAGATAACTCTCTTCGGCTTCCTCCTGTGAGTGCATGGGAGCTTTCTGGGGAGGCATGTTGCTACAAAATGAAACAACAAGAAAACAATAAGAAATACCAAAATTCTGAAAATTTTAATAAAATTCATCAAATATAAATAATATAAACACATTACAGTAATAAAAAAACAACTACTCCACCCTTTCTTGATATCCACATGTGGTCTGCAGCCCAAACGTCACACCTGGAAGTGAAGTCAATCAAACAATTCCTACATCCCCTAGTGACTCAAGGTCTAGTATGAGGGGTGCGGACCAAGAACCCTACTTGAAACCAAAACCCCAATCCCTAATAGTCTTAGCTCCTGTCTATCTTGACTCATCCTAAAATAGAAATATAACCCCAAAACATTAACCTTTCTTTAATACCATTTTTTCACAAACCGGATCTAGTCACCAATATTACCAGCACAAAATTCTACCCATGACAAGACCCTAAGGGTGTTACATATCCCCACGGACTGGAACAAGTGCTTGACTATCAATAAATCTGGTTTTGGAATGATTTACCTGAGTATGAAAGTATAAAACATTAAAAATAATCAATAATAAGAATCTAGAATTTCCATGCCAAACAAGACTTAATCAAAAACCAGAATTGAATACATAGATTTTAAAAAAGTACAAGTAGTCCAAATAATAATAGAAATATAATCAAGTCAGCCACAATAACTCCACATGATAGAGGGACATCACCCTTGTGTTGTCTCTAAAACACCACACCAAATGAGGGAACTAACAACCCGAACCTCCTTCACCCGAGGTTTTTCCTTTACCCGAGTCAAACATAATGAAGTCTACATAAATACAAGGTATGTAAGTAGGGTGTGAGTTTAATCCCAGTATGATACCACAAAAATATTCAAAGTTTATTCCATAAAAAGTGAAAATAATGCATTTTTACTATGTAAATAAAATGATGATAAATTCCAGGTAGTGCAAATTTCAATTGAACACAATTTTTAATCTAAAAATTTCAGAATGTTAACACAATTAAATAAGACATGTTATCTAATATAAATTTCATCCAAACAAACCATGATACAAGGTTAAATACCACACATCCAATGATCACCAAAATTGGGAACACCCCTAGACAACAAGATAGTCTCGGGCTCTATGCACCTCATACCTCGGTGAAAAGTATCCATAGAAAAATCATTTATCGTGCACGATCCACTTATAGGGAACATACCCATAACCTATTGGTCCTACATAATCATACATATAGTTTACTTAGAGTCTTAGTTATCTATTTTCTCAATGAAACAAGGGAAAAACCCATCTGATTCACTATCTGTACTTGTACATATCCGCCCACATAGGTACCCAAGCTTCCCCTTTTGTACTCAAAAAATTTGAGTATTAAATATACATACCTTTTCTTTTAAAAACTCTACTACTAGTCACATAAAAATATTACAGAAGCTAAAGAAACTTTATTCCACTTAAAACACACAACAATGCATTTTGATTTTTAATAAACAACTTCTCAAAATCTTGTCTTGTTTTGTGACCAGAACTCCTTGAAACCACAACATTGCACACCAGGTTCACACTTTAAGTTAATAAAATAAAAATTTCATCTCAAAACCATCCAATTAAACAAAAAATATATCTTATGGAAGCCCCATATAATTTAAGAAGTGATAACATTGTAAATCCTCCATTTTTCACAAACATGGAACCTAAAAATTTATGTGTTTCACAAACATTAGTAAAACATATTTTCACAACAACCACCAAAGGATTTAAAAATTCAAAATAGTATTTTCATCCCTAATACATTTCAATAAAATTAACTAAGAAATTAAAGGGTAAACCTATGTGAAGCAATGAAATAATTCTTTGTAAACCCCCCAATTTCACATAAAAGCGACACCAAAAATTCACCTGCATTATAAATACCACTGAAACCAATTTTTGCAGAAATATTAAAATGAAATAAACAAGAAAATACCCTAAACAAAACAATATAATTCACAAAATTTCACACACAGTGGAATCACCTACCAAAGTAATGAAAACCTTGATTCCTTTGTGCAAAAACTCAAACACACCACCGCAGCACAACAAGGAGGGTGGATCAAGACTAAAAATAGAATATTGGACCAAGAAAACCCAAGGTTAAACCCTAGGTTCAAAACCCTACCATCTGGTCATTTGAGAATTCAAGGATAAGGGAATAAACCCTAATCAAATTTAATGAAACCCTTAGAAAAATGAAAGAATAATGAAGGAGACCCACTTACTTGAATGATCTTGAAGAAATCTCCCCAAATACACCAGTATCTAAATTTTCAAACATCCAAAAATACAATAGAGGTTGGGAAAAGTAAGAGAAGGTTAATTGAGAACTGAAATGGGGGGAAAAGAGTAAAAAATTAAGTATTTATGAAGGAATCAAATTATCTTTTTAAATCTGGATGAAATGTGAAAGCTTCAGAAGTTTTGACCTAAACTGTGAGGAAAAGAGCTCCAAAGAGGGGGAGAAGTGAATGGGGGAGCACCTAAGTTCAGTGGGTTTGAGTGATAGATGAAATTTCCAAAAAATCATTAACATTTAATAAGATATTAAATAATTTTTTATTTTAAACTTGAAATGATCTTTTAGGATGTCCCAACTTTTTAAATAAAAACTCAAATACACCATGATTATGGATTTCTAAAGGCTCCAAATTGACATGGTAGTGTTAATTGGTCAGGGGAGGCCAAGTGGGAAATATAATGGATGAATAATTTTGAAAAATTAATGATTTATAAAAGGCAAAAAATTTATTTTTAAATCTGGAATTGAGCTCAAGTTTTGGCCCAAATTTGGAAAACCCACCATTTCCACCAAAATGCTTAGGAAAGACCCAAAACAAAGCAAGAATGGGAATTAAATGAAAAATATGTTTAAAATAAGTCATTCATGTGACATTTTTCCATACAGAGGATTTTTAGAACTCATATGGTGAATTTATTTCCATTATAAATCATGTCATGAGTTTTTGAGGTGTATTCCATTAGTATTCTGAAAATGTATCGTATTAAAGTGTAGTTGTATACAGTTATTTTTTAACACATAATGTTTCAAAAAACAAGTTGTCATCATCCATATGAAATATAATAATGATTATTATATATAAATTATGATTGAAAATTTAGTTAAAATAATTATTTATGTATGCCTTCATGAATAAAATCACGGAAAGACAAAAGGATAATTATACTATGAGATTACGGAAAGTTTAAACACATAGATTACTTTGAAACGTGGGATAATTTTATATCATAATATATGATTTATGACATACTAAATTTGTAATTATGTATTTTTTTGTTTTTTTGGAGATAAATGATGTTATATTTGAAAAAGGTTTGATATAATGAGAGAACTAAATGGGTCACTTGTGACTTGAATCCAAGAAGTGATACCAATACATGATTTTTGGAGTTACCAGGTTCAATATATTGGATAGAAACTAAGTAAAATTAACTAAATAAATCTATAAATATAAATAAATGTATTTATCATTTTTTTATTCATAGGTTTTCCATATTCTAGAATATTAAATATATTTCATGTAGAGAATATTAAAAATTCTAGACTAATATATATGGAAACATAAATAACGATATATCGAGACTAATATTGTTAGATAATTCCATATCAAAAATATTTAATTTGATCACATGTAAATATTTTGGTGATTTTAAAAGAATTAAAGATGAAGAATGAGAGATGAAAATAGAATAATATTATAAAAAATGTATGAGTCGGTGAATGAGAGAGACGATACTCCTGCTATTCCATTATAAATATTCTTGTTGAAAGAGTGAATAAGATTAAAGAACATATTGTTATGTATAGTTTGAGGGAAGAAAAAGAAGGATAGGTTGAGGAACCGAATACTTTCAGTGATCATATCTACTTCCACTGAAAAATTAAGGCACAGAGAAAAGAAGAGTATCACTGTTACACCATGATTTTTAAGAGGAGTGCAACTTTATTATTCTAGTCAAAAATTATTCCCATTATCTAGAGAGATAATTTAATATACATAATTGGAATGTGAAGAATAATTAACCATCCTAATTTAAGAGTATACTCCATCTGTCTTATAGAATGAGAAAGTAATAAACATGGATGATTAATTTTGCATCTCTATGATGTTGGAGATGTAAAAAGTGATGCACTTGTTGATTATAATAGAGAGACTGACATGTTTATAAATTGTTTAATACCATCACCGATGTACTAAGTATAGGATACAAAGATGGAGATTCTATAAAATAACAAATTTTAATTTCAAATTTTTTTAAATACCTATACTGATTCATATAATCTCTTGGGACATCAACACATTATCAGTGTATACTCTTTGGATTATCCCCTTTTCATGAACAAAGTAAAATACTTATGTGATATGTGTGATGTTATTTCATTGTCAATGTTTATCACTTAATTAGGATGTATTGAGAAGTATTCCAGAAATAATTGTTAAGACTAATCAATAAAATTTTGAAATACATGTTTATCCTATGAAATCCTTAAAATATTCTCTATGAAATTTTGCATTAAAATATATGTCTCGTTGCTTGTTTTATAATGACATATGGATAAACTTGGAAGAGATATATAGTGGATAACCTATGATAAAAGATAAAAACTAACATGATTTTAATAGAATGAAATATGAAACATGAATATATTTTGGTATGAATCATATTGAATAAGAAATTAATATATTTTAAATCATGAAGAATAAAAATAAGAATAAGTATGTCAATAAGCCAAGTACTCCTAAGGAGGTGAAAAAATAGGTTCCATATATATATATATATTTATCTAATTATTCAGAAATATTTTCTTTTAAACTAAATTATGTGGGTTATACGTCACTTAAATGATTAAAAATGAGGCAAGCACATTATATGGTAGACTCAGAGATTTATGGTGCAATAAAAAATAAAATAATTAATAACTAAAAAATAGTGTTTAGTTTTTGATGGATAATGGTGAAAAGAACAATGTCAATAATAAAAAACTAGAAGAAACTAAAAAAATATGAAAAATTAGGAGATAGCATCAATGGATACTTCCCTCAAACTAATTATTACTAACAATATTACAATATCTGAATCTGGCACTATAGCGAGTTAAGGCTTCACATCAGGTAATATAAATTTGATTATAGATAATGGGATTTGTATTGGTTAGGGAGATAATATGAAAATTATACCATGTTTTCATTCTAAATATTGTTCAATAAGTGATCAAAAATAGATATAAGCCTTGAAAATAAAGTTATATAAATAGGAAATATTTTACAAAGTTGATTATACATTCATAAAATATTTGGTTTTAGAAAAAAGATTAAATAGAGAAGTTATCTAAAGAATAGTTTTCCTGGGTGTCTAATTAAAGGAGAAATATGTGAGGATTAAAGATATTGAATAAAGGATAATATTTTTAGAAGGGAAAATAGGTGATGGATATACCCTATATAATAGAATTAGTAAATGGAGTTCATAATGTTGGATATATAGAGTTAGTGAGAAGTTAAAAAAAATATTGATAAATCTTATGGAAATGGTTATCAAATAATTATTGAATAAAATTTCTATTTTTTCAGAATTTAAAAACTATGAGTGAGAGTGTGTGTTTGTGTGTGTGTTTGAGGAATCTAGAAGTATTATTAGAGGGGTAATATATATTATAATCATATCCCAACCAAGACAAAACGTTACCTAGTATTGTTTTATTGGAAGAGGTTACATTTTCTCTGACCTTGGTTATATGAAAAATCACTACAGTAAAAAAATGGATAGATGATTCCAAGATAAAATATCATACTCTTAAATTAGAAGGATACATTTATGTAAGGATAATAAATCAATTTGACTTAAAAAACATTTTATTGGGTGGTAGTGAATTAATAAAGATTAAAATTACATTATAAGTATCTCTAAATTACTGTCTAGGATACATCATGTAAATCAATTAAGATTGTGTGGAGTGAAAATAATAAATAAGAGGATTCTTCAATAGAAATAATATAAGAAAAAAAGAGGCATGAATAAGTAATTTCTCTCATACCACTATGAAGTATGAGAATATTACTTGTGGTGTAGCCCTTATATAGATAAGTAATCTTGGAAAATAAAATATAAATCATCAACTGAAGGTGGAAACATATACTAGTGGAGTAATTCATACTACACAAATTAATATTGAGCCTTTTAAAAAGGATAGTTCATGCATTCAGGATTTTTTTCCAAGTATTGTTATTCAAATAAATGTGTGAAAACATATTAGGGGAAAATGGTTTTCTTACCATGTCCAACCATACTCCTCTTCTTGAGGATAAATTGAGTTGACTCTCCCCCATGAAGTCAAATTTTTATAGCTACTAGTTAAAGTAGTAAAAACATAAGTAGGATACATGATCTATAAAATTTGGGTACAAGGAAAAAGTAATATCATTAAGATAAAAATATTTAATGTAATTATAAGATTTAGAGACATTGAAATTCTAATTTGGTATCAGGACTGCACAAAAGTGACAAGACTAGTCCAGATTAAATAAGTGGTGATATGAAAAGACATTGATTTTTGAATCTAAATCTAGAAGTTGGATATTGAAAAAAAATTTCTTTTTAAATATGTAACACAATTAATATTATCTTGATATAAATGAGAAATAATATAAAATCATACCTAAAAAACCCATGGTATCATTCTGAAAGTGGAATATAAGAAGTGATATTAGGCATTGTATTTAGTAAAATAATACCACTAAAAGTCAAAGACTTATTGAGAATAGTAACTAACAATATCATTAAATTTAATGTATATTTGACTATATATATGATCAAGTAGTATCAATTGTTTATTTTTATATTATAATTGACTTTTTTGAATGATAGGTATAAATACGAACAAGTTCAGTCCTCAAAAAAAAAGAATTAGAAAATACATAATTTTTGAATCTAATGAGAGTTGATGATGAATTCAAAATGTCTTACAAAACTCATCTAGAAGTGTATAAACCTATGAATGATGAAAGATAATAGATATCAAGTGGTATCACTAGTTTATTTTTAACAGGTTGTATTAGTTTCCTTAATAATTGTATGAATCACACACTATGTATTGTATTAATTTTTTAATGATTGTTTTGGTTAAGTGTGGTTTACATCACCAGATAATTAATTATTCAATAGTTTGAATATGTGTATATTTTTGGAAATAATTTAGAGATATTTACATATTGGAGTTTGTTATATTAATTTTTTGTTTCTTAACCATTATCTAGCTTAGTGGGAATATTTGTTTTTAAAAATGTATTAAATAATTTGTCGTAATATTCAATCACTAGTATATTTAATAAAAAAATTGTCATAATAGATAAAGTTGATCATGGAATAAAAAATTAACACTGCAATTATTCTCTTAGTAAATGATTCAGATAATAAAATGGATTTATTGAATTTGTTCTATTAAATAAGTGAGATTTCTTAGGACATGTTTTTTATGACAATAATATATGAATTTTTGAAAGTTTATATATCTAAATATGTAGTATTCAAAGGTTAATGGACTGTCTAATGTAACGTTACAAACAAGTGAACCAACATGTGGTAAATGAAGTTGAGGTTCAATCAATAAGTGGTCGTGAAATCCTAAATGGTTAAAATATTGTGGTTGAACCAAAATTTCTTCAACTAAATATACTATTAAATAATTAGAAATATCTCTATTTAATTGGAAAATTAATGGAGTGAATGGGAAAATTGGTAAATGAATATTTGATTTAATAACCCCATATAATGTAAAGATTCTAGAGAAGAGAACATAAAGCTAAATATAGAATTGAAAAAAACTTTATATTATATTTAAAAAGGGGTAGAAATAATTGAATTCATAAAATCCATAATCTTATTTGAATGTTATTGTTTGGACAAAATGAATATGGATTTTATGGCAATAATATCTAAAAAATTCAAAGGGCAGGATATTGCAACAAATAAGATGCATTTTGGTTTTTTTGACAATATTTACTAAAGTGGTGTAATGAATTATAATGTATTATATGGAGTTTGTGTCTATAAATTATTGAATTTATTTACTAATTTTTTTGAAGTTTTTGATAAGGGATTTCATCATGATTCTTGGGAGTATGGAAAATTGAATAATGACACTATGAGTTATTAATCACATGAAATGTAGAATAAGAAGGTATTTAATAGAGGAATCTCTCCCTTATCCAGAATATATGAGTAATTCAAGACCATAGTGATTTTAGGACTTTGAGAAATTTCATGTGGTGATTAAAAAGAATAAATGAGTTTTGAATTGGTTTTGTAATTGTCATGGTTGAATCATTTTTTGGGTAGAAGTTGATGAATTTTTCTATGTACAAATGACTCATGAGGTTTGAAAAAGGAATAGAGGAGTAACCCTATGAGAATATGGTTCTTATATTATCATAATTTTGTAAAGGAATAGAATTACCCTATGCGCACAAGGTGTCTAATGAGAATTTATAAGTTTAATGGAAGGACTATATGAGATGAAATACTATCTAGGTAAGTTTAGTATCTGGATTCATAAAGTAATGAACGATACATTATAAGGAGAATGCCAACCATTTTAGAGTGAATGCATTTTTTATATGATAAGGTGAACTTCTAGGGTGACATGTTGATTTTTTAACATGAATAAATAACTTCATAAAGTGAATAGAAAATTTGTTAGGGTAGTTTCCTAGAAACATAATGGGGATGAATAGTCTCATAAGGTGAGAAGGTGGTATAATAAGGTGATATGAGGTTTCCATAAAAGATATTTCTAGAAAAAATAATGCGAATAGTTAGTATTTGTTATGTGTATCGATAGTTCGTAAGGTGCATTCCTTTGGTCTTTGAAAGATGTATTGTATTATAGTTTGGTTGTATGTTGTTTTTATTGAAACATCCACATTAAAGAATACCACTTGATATCACCACATAGAATCAAATGAATTTTCAACTGTAAATTATTATCTATAATTTGGTCAAGATAATTACAGAGTTATTCCTTCAAGATAAATACACTATGGAGTCAAAAAGTGGATTATACTATAATATTATCGGAGCTTTAAATATAGGAAATATTTTGACATGTGGGGAAATTATCAATTATAGTATATGATTTATAAATCAGTCAAACCATTAAAAAAGTGATGATGCAGTTTTTTATGTGTCATCCTACCCAAAGTACCACTAATCAGTGCCCCGAGATGGTGTGCCACATGACCTCAAGCACATATCCCCCAATGCCAGAGGATTTCGACTAGCATCTTGGTCCTAGGGTGTGTTTTTGGGGAGACTATGCCCTCATAGATCACAGTATGAATATTTGTAAACAATTAATAATAAATAATAGAATCATAATAATAAGAAAACAATAACAAGAATAAAGAAATAAGACAATCAAAATAAACAACCAAGAGAAAGTTGAATAAAAAAAATAGATAAAAACATATGATCAGAATGTCTATTTTCTATAAAAAAAAGGAGTACATGGGAACAAGGAATACAAATATCATACTGTATCCTATTCAAAAACTTCAAAAATTCCAAAAAAGTACTACAAAAAATCTTGCGAATAGGATTAGTCCTTTCCCCCTAAACTCTATCCTAAGCAGCAAGTAAATGAAGCATTATGAGTGTCATACTTCACTTTATCAATGCCTACAATCATAAAATATTCCCAGGTACCAAACGACACCTAATAAGTGTGTGAGATATAATATATACAGGCGATCAACCATGATGTCTAGGCCAATCCATTTCATGTAGTAAATAATGGCAGTGTTCCATATATAAATAAAATAAGAGCATTAAATAAATAAAACATGTAAACCGTGGTATGGGTTCTTAAATGGGAAATCATCCCATATCAACTACATTGTCCAAAGCCAGAAGTTTGAACTAGGTACTTATTCAAGTAATGATATGTACACAAGGGCCATTAAAATTTAACAAAACAATGTAAAAGTGGAAAACTCAAATATTTTTCTTTAGATTGGATGTCACATTGTAAAGTCATTATATAAGCATACTAAAAATTTAAATAAGAAACAATTTAGAAGAATCATTCATGCATTTTATCTACCCTTAAAATACATTGGTGGAGTCTTGATACCATACAAGGTGATCTAAATAAAATTAAAAGAGTCTCTACGGGTATCTTCGATTAACCCAATACCTCTAAGCCCATCCAAGGAAACTCATATGGTGTTCCATGTATCAATCAAGGTATGGTGACTCTGAGCCCGTACCAATTATTTCATATAGGGGATCAGGTATCACCTGAGGCATGTCATAACCATATTTCGAAATGGATTTGTTCATGGTTACTACCATAGGGAACCAACATCACTCATGAGTATGAAAAACCACCCAGAGATCTTGTACATGGAAATCCAAATTATCGCTCATGGCGTGTCAAGTAAATCCAACTGTGGATGACATGTCCATCCATGGAATTCTTAATTTGGGACCAATTTTTTCTCCCGACCCATAAAAAATGATCCATTGTAACAAGGAACATGAAAAGTATTATAATTTATATGTAATCACATTCCATAATATAATATTCAATACCACATTATCACCAAGATATTCTAACTAAACAATTAACTCTATGCACTATGGAATAATTGTATGAAAAGGGAACAAATAATTAAACCTGAGAAAGTCATTAGGATGAGGCACAAGCCAAAATTAATAGAATGTAAACAATTACATGTCATCATTATCATTTCAATATCTCAAGATAACAATATTACCAAATCCTAAAATTCAATCCAAGATAATCAATTATGGCATAAAAATAAGCATAAAATGAGGCATAGGACACAATGAAATTTTTATAGCATAAATGCAAGAAATGTCAAATATCATAAAGAAACGTGTTCAACCAACATGAAATAATCAATTAAATGCTTTGTTTTTTTAATTAAAAGTGAATATTTAAGCATGAGTATTTCAATATAAGGTTTGAGGCATGAAGCTCAAGGGCTAACTCATGGTTCAAAATTCATATCAACTTTATTTATCAGTTAAAGAATTTAATTAAGGTGAAGCTCACACAAATTGGGTGGATCACTATTAGAGAAATGGGAAGATTCCATTCAAGAGGGAACACCCAATGGGTGGACAAAAATAAGGATAAAATCCCACAAATGGGTTTATCCATAAGGTGAGGCCACAAGAGACACAACAAACTATTTTAATTAATTTAATATGAAAGAAAAATTCATCACTAGAAGGGTTTGGTGATTGGAACAATAACACATCAACTAAAATTAGATGAAAAGAGTGAGAAATACCTATACCACGATTCAATATAGAATAAAAGAAAATGAAGGACAATTCAAACATCCAAAAAATAAGGAAAAATACATCGCACCAAAATAGCACAATAGATGGAGGATTAAACTAGAAATAGAAGTGTCTGGAAGGTATAGATTTCCAAGATGGGTACATAGCTTCCAATAGTGGAGGAATCATACATTTTTTGAGGTATATAGGTCAAAAACCCCATAGATATGGAGGAGGATCTCCATGAACATAGGGAAGAGGAGAAAATCCCACTAAATAAGGAACGGGGGAAAGAAAATAAATGTTTAAAACATTTGATTAAGGGTATAAGGATAATTTCACCCTAAAAACACAATTCATGATTTGGCCAAACTGTGTGCTAATAGTGCATCATTCACTACTATAATGGGGAACATCGCACGGTTTGACGCATGGTTTGACTAACTATGTATAAACCATGCAAAACCACTATGTCGAAAAATTGCAGGTGGTCACATGGTCATGCACCCAAATTCATACAGTTGCAGACTAACCATGAGGCCCCCAGGTCTCACTATCATCTACCACACAGTTTTGGAAAACCATGTAGTCTAGGTGGAATAACATTCTAAAACTATAGGTCCTAGTCATCCTCTTACCATTTTAGGGATCCATGCTTCGAATGAGTTGTAGACACACCTGATACCTCCTTCAACCTCTTAAGAATCATTATTAAAGATTTTTAAAAGAATTTAAACCCAAAATTAATGGTATGTACCTTAAGATAAATTTGAAACATTACAACCTCCCTTCCTTAAAGAAATCCATCTCCGAGATTCACTTATGAGGGTGTTACAACATCATTTGGGAAATTTTATGGCCACTACACATGAAAATCAACCTCATGCCCCCCTGAGTCATCTTGTATGTGACAATGATTCCACATAACCAAAACCAGAGAAACTGACCTACCTTAGATAACATTAATTATATGATAAAATATTTGGATTGGATGCTCCTCAAAGGACACATCCTCCTCTATCTCGATGTCATCTGGATAAAATGAATGATATGGGTCTAGATGACACTATAAAAGCTACAATATATGGAAGAAATCATGCATGGAATGGTACCTCTGAGGAAATAGAAACTAAAAGTCTACCACCCAGACCCTCTCCACTACCTCAAAAGGTCTAACATATAGAGTTGATAACTTGATATGTCTCCTGATTCATTTATGACCCAACCTTGGTGATACACATAGAAAGACCTGATCTCCCCCCATTAACTACAATGGTTTGCGATGATGCTCAGTATGAGACTTATACATGGAAAAAGTTGTATCCATACTCTTCTAAATTTAATGTACTATCTCTGAAGTCTCTAGAACGAGATGAGGATCTGGTAGAGCTACCCCACATACCTCAAGTGAGAAAATAGGTGAGTGGAATGGTCTACCATAGAGGTCCTCATACGAATCTCTCTAAATTGTTTCATGAAATCTATTATTATATATAAACACAACCAGAAGAATAAGATTCTCCTAGAAACCTCCAAAATCACAGATACAAGCCTACAACATACCCTTCAACACTCATATGGTTCGCTCGGATTGCCCATCATTCTGAGGGTGATATGCAATACTAAAGAGCACCTATAAACCCAGTTCCTTTTGAAAACCTTTCCAAAACCATGTTGTAAACTAGGTGTCTCGGTCTAAAATTCTATAATGGTGAACACCATGAAATATCACTATCTTCCATATGTAAATCCTTCATAACTCTTCAATAGTGGAGGATTCTCATATTGGTAGGATGTGCACGACCTTGTTCATCCTTCCGATGATCACCCAAACTACATCACTTCCTAGAGGATATCTCAGTAATCCTGTCATGAAATCCCTAGTGATATCATATCATTTACACTCAGGAATGGATAGATGTGGTAGAAGTTCAGTAGGGTTCTAGTTCTATGCCATCACCTATTAACAGGTGGAGCACTATGTAATTAAAATTATATCTACCACTATATACCTGGCCACCAATACTGATAATGTATATCTCTATGTATCTTGGTAAGACCAGGATGAACATCACAAACAAAGGAATGAGTTTCCCTTATCATATATCTGAATTCACCCACACATTCCAATAGTAGACTGGGGTCTCATGTCCATTAACAACCCAACCACAAGGTTGGTTCCCTCCTATGATGCTCTCCCTCATAACTAGGCCCCATAAATATAATAACTGGTGCATCTGAAACCATTTCAGAAGAGAGTAAGTCACTTACAGAGCTTCTAAAACTGGTTTCCCATGATTTTCTTAAACATCTAGATGTAACTCAGAAAACATATCCATCATATGCCACTCACGACTAACCACCCTGATGGATTTCATTTGGGTTTTCTATCTCAAGGAATCAGCCATGGAATTTACCTTACCTAGTGTGTAAGAAAGCTCAATGTATAAAAACTATAGGTGTTCCACCCACCTATACTGCATCAGATTCAAGTATCACTTATTAGAGATGTATTTGATAATTTTATAGACTGTGTAAACAACAAATTACTATCCAAATAGATAATTTCTCCAACATCATAGAGCATGAACCATAGATTCTAGCTTGAGGTCATGAGTAGTATAGTTCCACTCATGAGGCATGAGGTGGAAAGATATATACACTTAATCCTGATCACCTTGCATCAGGAATTCATCGAGTATGATTATTAAAGAATCATAATAGACTTAATATCCCTTTCCTAGATCTGGAAGAATCTAGATCAACACTGAGTTGAGTTTGCCCTTTGAATTCTGAAAAGACTTCTAAAAAGCTTCATACCATAATAACTTCACACCCTTCTTTGTCAGGGTCTTAAGAGGCCCAAGTAAGTAGGATAAATCTAGGTTGAATGTACTACAATATCCTTCTAGCCATATGAAGCTATATATTTCAAACAAATTCTTGGGATGATCCAATGAAACTAATGTTATCACCCTCTTTGGGTTGACTAATACTCTTTCCTCATATATGACATGATCCCTAAAGAAAAAATTACTGATCCAAAAGTGGAATCTATTGAACTTTTCATATAGACGGTTCTCTCTCTATGTACTCAAAATGATCTCAAAATGATTGGCATGGTTATGTCTTGTTTGTGAGTACACTAAGTTGTATTCTACAAATGCTACCACAAATAAATCATGATATGGGTGAAAAACCTGATTCATCAGTTCCATAATGATTGTCAGCATGTTCATCTGAATGAACGACATAAACAAGTACTCATACAGGTTGTAACTGATCTAGAATGCTATATGTGGTATAACTGATGACCTCACATTAACCTGATGACAACCCAACCTCAAATAGATCTTGGATAAAATAATTTCTCATTGTACATGTTCAAAGATATCATATATATGATGTAGTGGATAATGGTTATTCATAGTGAGGTGGTTCATCCATCAATAATCCATGCACATTCAACGGTTTCCATCCAAATTCTTAGTAAAGAGTACTTGTGAACACCATGGTGATGTGTTGGGTCTGATAAAACCACTTTCCTAGAGATATTAATTCTTCTTTTGGAGTTCCTTGAGAACTATTGGTTCCATCCTACACTGAGTAATAGACACTGGTTTCATACCCAGAATAATCTAAATAATGAACTCAATACCCCTCTTAGGAGTAATCCAAATAAATCGTCTTGTAAGATATCCTAGAACTGATCCACAACCAGAGGTAACTATACTAACTACTTTCCATGATCACTCATAAAGAGACTAGACAATTGAGTTCTCAATCTACCTAGTCTAGTTCACTTGGTTCCATTTTGACCTATATGGATATCAAATTTTCCCTTCTGAATATACATGTTTCTATCAGGTGATATAAAGGAAACTCGACGGTGATAGCAATCCACTAGGGAATGATAAGGCACTACCCAGTAAATAATGAGAATGATATTGAAGAATGTAATCTCAAGGGAAAAAAAATCTAGAAGAAATGAATCCCACCTATTTCAAGGGTTCACTTGTGAAACTAGAAAATTCCCTCTATTATTTACCCCAAAAATGTGTTGAGATACATGACACCACTGAATTACTCGATTGAATGGCCAAGGATTTCCAAAACCACAACATATATGAAAGTGTGTGATGCACCTGTTTCAAAAAGGGAAGAAACTAAAGTAGAAGTGAAAAAATAGTGCCTATAACTGTTTATGGCCCTGGACTCTTCTCCTTGGGTGCATGCTACACTGCATAAATATATACTGAACCATGACCCCGAGATGTCACCTAACTAGCCTGTGTAGATCCAATCTGTTGACATTGAAGCTCTGGGTCTAGACACCTCAACCACAACCACAACCACCTCGGCCCGATCGGTTGGTAGAGGAAAAACATCCAGCCGTACATGGTATCGTAGATACTATACTAGATAGAGGTTCTGGTATGGATCCCCTACCATAGGATCCTAGAAGAAAAAAATGAAAGGGGCATTGAAGATAACCCATCATTCTGCAATCTTGACACTCGATCAGGTTCCTAGTGCACTAGGGATTATTATAGTTGGGAATTCCACACTGGAGACACACAATAAAAGTATCTGTATGGATCACCTAGCTAGGACCACCCCAACATGCACCCTAGAAATGGTTCCTTTTACAGCCTGACAAACCATCACCCCATATCCAAACTAAACCACCCGGGCTCAAAGGACTGGATTCTATGAGATTTTGTTCCATGATTAGGGCTTAGTTGTCTATCTCTGTTACATTAGTCAAATGGAATACACTCACAAGTGATAAAAATAATTCCCAAACCTATCCTAAAAATGACTCACAGTTTTTAATTTTTCACCAGTTATAGAAGGATAAAAACATTGGATCTTGGTGAAATGAGAAGAACACTCTAGAACCATCATGGGGACCTGATGAAGATGCACAAACTCTAAGGAAAGATATTCTCTCAGAGTCTGTGGAAATAAGTGAACAAATAAATCCATCTATAAGTCTACCAATACCAGACCTTAGTAATAATGAGACATATATATGACATCCCAATATTTCCTGACAATGTCATGTTTCATATAAGTAGTGAGCATGACCTTCCACTCAGGAGGAATCTCAAGATGTTTGAAGATTGAAACCATATCCTCTAACCATGATTTTGAATCATGAGGTCCTCTATCCCCCAAGAAGGTGGGAGGATACTACTATTGAAAGTCTCATGTCTAACATGCAATAGTCAGTGCAGGCTGAGAAAAAGCCTTAATATACAACATACATGAGAGGAAACTTTCTCAAATTGAGCTATGGTTCCCATAAGAGGATCATAAGTAGGTGACTCAAGTGGCATTTTATGAGGTATAATCGATGGATCGAGTTCCACTACCTTATTAGTGTGATAATCAACACTCTCTTAACATACAAAAAGAGTACATCATGGAGGAATAACTCTACAATTCCCAAGAACACTCCTATACCAGGATTTATAAAAAATAAAGAAACAAAATAAAGAATGAAATATGAAGGACGGGTATAAATTCTGCATCCATGGATAACATAACTACCAGTATACTCCTAGATCAAGGATTTGATAAAAATAAAATACCTCATAGGAATTAAAAGAGACAAGAAGTATATCCCATTTCTAAGGCAAGGTAAAGTTCAATGTCCCAAATTTTCACATAAGTGACCATTTTATTTTAATGTTTACACTCTTTTATCACATTCATGTATTTACACCCCTTTTTTATGAAACTGAATTAGGTGGATCACCATCCCAATTTAAAAGGGAATATACACCATATAAATTGAAATTGGGTATAGACTTAATATAATTCTATAACATGCTCTTGTAAGGTAAATTGAAACATTTTTAAAGAATTGACATATCAGGAACTACAAAACACTACTCATAGGCACACCAAAAATCAGATGAAAGTTGGAAAATGCATGCTAAAAATTAGTTACGACATGGAAATGTGCGTGAAATTTCATTCCTATAGTTCCTATTATGATAAATTCCTTAATATTACCTCGTATCATTGGGTTAAAGTAATACAAATCACAATTTAAATAATACCAATACAATAACATCCCAAGAAATGTGTTTCAACCAACATTGAAGTCATATACACTACAAATTGAATAATCATTAACTACAATTTTCTTCTCAAGAAATTTGGGTTTCCCTTGTACATGGGTTAACTATGTCAAAGAATAGTGTAATTTAAAAATTCCAATGACCTAGTATCCTATCTAAACCCAAAAATTAAGAAAAAAAGAAATTTTTTCTAACAACACTTTATTGAATCCCACCTCGAGTGCCACTCAATAGTGACCTGAGATGGTGGGCCACATTACCTCAAGTGTATCTCCATGAACATCAGATGCAACTGATTAGCTGGGAGGGCCATGGGTGTATTTTTGTGGAGACAATGTGCTCATATATCTAAGTATTCATAGTAGTAAAAAATAAATAATAAATAATGGATGCGTAAGAAAAACCAGACAACAACGGAAATAAAGAAATAATATAGGTAGAATAAAAAAACAAGTGGAAGATTAATAAAAATAATTGATACAAAAATATGATCATGATGTCACATGCCGAAAAAAATGAATCATAAGGGAACATGGAATACAATGAAAATAATGCATGCTATAAAAAAATAAAAAAGGCCTAAAATTTCTACACAGAATTACAAGCATAGGCTTGGTCCTCTCCCCAAAACTCCATCCTCATAAGAAAGTAAATCATGAACCAGAAGAAAAAAACTTTCCTTTATCCAAACCTGGGATCATAAAATCTACTCGGGTACCAAAGCGCTCCAGAGCAGGGTGTGAGATATAATCTCAGTAAAAAGGAACCCACAATTTCTAGGCCTATCCATTATGTATAGTAAATAATGAATGTGTAACATATATAAATAAATTTTTAGTATTAAATAAATAAAACATGTAAAACATAGACTGAGTTCCTAAATGGACACTGAATCCATACCACCTATTTTAGACACATACATATGGATGAATGAGGTAGTTATGTAATTCATGATATCTATACAAGGTCCATTACAATTTAACCAACTAATTTAAAATATGAAATCCCCATGATTGACCTTAACTTAGAGGTTACATGAAAAATGTGGGTTCAAAACCCATTGGGTGAAGGTACTGTAGCACTACTATATCGGTACTTTAGCAGCGGTAGGACACTGTAGCAGTGGCGGGTACTATACCAGTACTGTAGCAGTACTATTCACAGAATGAGCCTTGGGATATGAATTTGGGAATGCGGGCCATGTAGTGGGCTACCTGCCCACTGGCCCTTCGGGCTATGTAATGGGTCTGCCTCTACCTAGTTAAAAGAGGTCTTTTCTTTGCTTTAATAATAAAATGAGGCTTCGGCCCCAAGCTTTAAAAAAATATGGAACATTTCAAATGAAGAAACCATGCATTCCATAAAACTTTAAAATCCATTGGTGGACCCCAATCCCATCCATGGTGAACAAAACAGAATCCCAAGGGTCACTATAGGTGTCTCCGAATAACGCAATACCTTTGAGTACATCCAAGTAAACCCATAAAACATTTCTTGTATCACTCAAGGCATGGTGAATCTAATCCCATACCAAGTATCACACATAGGGGACTGAGTATCACCCAAACAATGGAATATACATATTTCCAAATGGTTATATCCATGGTTTCTCACATAGGGAACCAACATCACTCACAAGTACGAAAAACCAACTGGAGTACCCGTACCTAGAAAGCCATGGTATTTCTCTTGGTGTGTCATGTAAATCCAACCATGAATATAGAATCCATCCATGGAATCATTAATTTGGGACCCATGTTCTCTCCCGTACCATGGGAAGTGATCCATAGTATCCAAGGAACATCATAAGGAATAGAATTTATATGTAATAAAATTATATCATATACCATTCAACACCACATTTTTACTAAGATATATTAACTATATAATTTACTCCAAGAACTATAAAAAATTATATGGAATGGTAATAAGAAATTAAATGTTGGAAAGACATGAGGATGAGGAATATGCCAGAAGTCATAACATGTAAACAATTACATGACATCATTGGTATTTTAATATATCAAGCTAACAAGATTACCAAAAAATAGAATTTAATCCAAGAAAATCAATTATGGCATAAATACATAAGAATAAATTGATTCTTATAGCACAATGACCTTAGAATAATATAAGTGTATGCATTGGGATATATCATAAAGAAAGGTTTTCACCCAACATACAATAAGAAATTAAATGTTATGATTTTGGAATTCAAGGTGAATCATGAAGCCTGATTATTTAAATATAAGGCTTGAGTCGTGAATCTCAAAGGATAAATCATTTTTCACCATCCATTTCAACTTAATTTAAAAATTAATGAATTTAATTAATGTGAAACTCACACACATAGAGTGGTTCACAATTAGAGAAATAGGAAATATAACATTCAAGAGGGAACACCTAAAGGGTGACCAATGACAAGAAGAAAATCCCACATATGGGTTTCTATACAAGGTGAGGTTACAATAGACAGAACAAAACCTTTAAATTAATTTAATATGCCCAAAAAAATTTCATCGAATGAGTCTAATGAGTGGAATTATAGTGTGTCAATTAAAATGTGATGAAACGAGTGGGAATGACCTAGAATACCTAACTCTATGTATTATCACACAAATCATCTGATTTTGAGTCTTGATTCAACCTATTATGAGAAAAATAAAGGATTTTTCAAACACCCTAAAAATAGGAAAAAACATCACACTAATATAACACAACATTTGGAGAAGAAAACATGAAATATATGGGTATGAAAGGTAGAGCTTACAGAGAAGGGTCTGTAGCTTCATATGGTTAATGAATTAGACTTCATTTTTGGGAGATAGGTAAAAGCCCCATCGAGATAGTGGATGATATCCACACACAAAAGGATGAGAAGAAAATCCCACAGGAGATGGAAGGGGGAAATAAAAAAAGGCATAAAACATTTCATTAAGGGTATAAGGGTAATCTCACATTCAAAAACACTGTGCATTGTTTGGACTCATGTTCTGGACATGCCATGCACCAAATATGCACCATTCACTACTATATGTGGGAACCTTCGATAGTTAGGCACCCAATTTTACTAACCATGAGAAACCGCTCTTCCTAAAAATTGTAGGTGGTCGTACGATCATTGTAACACACAGATTTTTTTATGAAATATTTTGAATAATTTTAATTCTTCAATAGATTTCATTACACAAAATCACGAGTTTAAAGGATTCGTGATACCCCCATATTATAAAATGACCATTTTACCTAGTTATTAGGTTAGCAAGAATAAATATAACTAACTTTTGAAAATGTATGGTGAATTCATTGGCTACCAATTATTTATGAAAAAATTATAAATCAATAATATTTTTATTTTTGTATTAATAAATTGAGTGAATTCTTATTAGTAAATGAAATTAATGAAAATTATATGTTATATACTTAATAAAATATTTTTTATATTAATCCAATAGATATTTTCGTCATAGGGTATGAATAAACCCTATTTGATGTATAAAAACCAATATTTTTTAAAAGGGTAATTTTCCACCTTTTAATGGAAAACCCATTTTAAATTAATATTTTGACAGATTAATAATTATTATATGAAAACATAAACATGTTATTTGTAATCATGATATAAAAATTTACTTTGGATGATTTTTTATATTATCGGATAACTTTCAAGTTTTGATGAATAGTAAAAATACACTAAATTTTAATTGAAAAAAATTCTTCATCAAAGTAATATATATGGTTAAATAAAAATATTGAACTATTTTTAAGTAAAAATAGAATATATTTTTATCATTAAATATAATTTATTTAATTATCATTAATTTTACATTGAATTCATATGTAAACATAGTTCAATCTTTTGCAATGTTTTATCTTTTAAAACACGTTCTCTCTTTCTGACAACGAGATTAATTTTAAATTAATTAATGAATCTTATGTGATTTGAATTTTTAAAAAATGATTCCATATTTTCAATCAGTAAATCCAAATTATGTAAATAGGTCAATTTTATTTTTGGCCATTATGAATAGTAGATTCAGTAAGTTTTGTTAATACAGTAAAAGGGTAAATCTGGTAATTATGGGTAAAAATAATATTATGAAATTACCCTAACACCTATCCTAATATCACTAGATGAGTTTTTTTATACCTAAATAATCATTGGGTTGAAATAGATTCTTTTTTAAGCCACTTGGATGAGATTAGGACATTTAATTTATTTCATTTAAAGAAATATAAATATGTTTTACACAAATTTTAATAACTATAAAATTTTTAATATAAGGTTATACAAATGATAAATTCGATTATAAATACTCTTTTGAAATATAATTTTTTTAATTTATCATGATAATTTATATTTAATTTTTAGTAAATAAATAATTACCTTAAAGACTTATACTTTAATGGTACAAAAAATTATTTAACTGATGAGAAATAAATAAAAAAATTATTATTAAAGTGATAATAACCATTAAAAGACCCCCACACTTGAAAAAATGTTATTTTTCGAGTATATGTCAATCATAAAAACACAAGGGTTTAGTTATTGACATTTTTTGAGCCTTATATAATAGATTATGACACTTATATTATTTTATTTATATTGATGACAAACTTGTCAAATTCATGTTTTTATAAGTATAACATTTTTAATGATGCATTATATAGAAGATAAATTATATTATAAGTATCATTATGAAGTATATAGGATTTATATTTTGAATATTATTTTATATTTAATTTTTATTCAAAAATAAGAATATTAAATAATTACACAAAATCATTGTATTAATTATTTTATTAACGAAAATATACAATAAATATTATTAAAAATGTTAAAATAAATATAATTTGGGATAATTAACATGTAGAATGAATTTTATAGATTACCTTGACCTCTTAGGAATATAATAAAATAATTGGTTCTAATTTAACTTATTATCTTAATATTTTTATAAATCAATGAATGGAATACTGTCAAAATAGACACTATTGATCGTTTAACAAAATAATGTTTTATTAAATTATTTAAAAATAATTAATTTTTTTAAAAATATATAATAGTTTTTATATGGTCAAAAAATTATCTAATTTAATTATTTATGGTCAAATTGATATCAAATAAGTAAATATTTCACCCTTTTAATATTGAAATATTTGTTACCCTAGTTAAAAATAAAATAGAATAACTAAATTTTAATTAAACTGATAAGTTTTAAATTGATAGACAAACATTAGTAACTTTTTTTATGATGATATTACAACCCTATATCATCTAATATTTTAATTTGGGAAATTTGGAGCTTTTTTTGATGGGGTTTTATTTTATTATAAATTAATATTTTTGAAGATCCCAAAAGTTCCCCTCACCTCAATTATAAAAGGGAACCTCCTCCATCACCTCTTCAGTTCACTTTGATCCTTCATGATAGACCATACCATACCCATTTCCTTTATAAACATCCCTAGTTATATTATATAGTTTATGGTATTCTTAAAGGACCAAATTTAGTGATTTATGAAGAGATTTAGTGGGAGAATGTCGAAGAGTAGGTAATCTCCTCTACAATTATTTCAAACTTATTTCTTATTATACTTCCTATTCATGATATGTTTCATTATAAAGTAATAAACACAGTATCACTTATATAGTTATATGTTATTATGATTATGGAATAACTATATTCCATCTTCTATCAATCCTATGAAAAATTAAATCACCACACGTGTATACATACTGCTTACCATCTCCACACCGTGGTGTAATGTATTTTTCACCACCACCATACTTTTATGAGTATAATGATGGAAATAATAACTATATTTTATTATTATAACATTATACTTATTCATAAATATTATAAACCTTAAAATTTAATACCATTCAATAATTATGGGAATGATATCATCACTCTTGCGTATGTACGACCTACCGTCTCCACGATTTGAGGTGATTCATTCTACATGATCTTCATTAAAGCATGATTATATAAATGAATGGAATGAATAAATATTATATACATTATACTAATATATTTCTATAAATTATACAAATATAACCTAATAAGATGAACAAGAACTTATCTGATAAAACACGTGAATGAAAATAAAGATGTTAACACCAAATGGACGAGTAATAATGTTACTAAAAAAAGATGACAATATAATTGTATTTGATATCATAAAAATGACTATAATTCTGAAATAACTCAAAGATATTATTTAAATCATTATATAGGAGGTTTGAATGCATACAAAGTAAATTAGACCTAAGGTAAAAGACAATTTCACAATCTCATAATCATCTGAGATTATTTATACATAAGTATTTACTTGAATATATTTATTATACACATCCATGTTTCCTAAATATGTAATATTATTTATATTATTCTAAGATTTTTTAGAGTCAATTTTTACCATTGGTGAATTTTTACTAAAAGGTATGAATTGAAAAAAATCCATTTTTGATACGAGGTACTTTTTAACTTTTCCAAAAAAAGAAGGAAGAGAATGATTTTATAACTTATACAACTTGAACATTTTTTTACATTTTGATAACACCTTATTTCAATAAAACATCCTATAAATTATTCCATTTTTATTTTAAAATAAATTATTTTCTTTTAAATGTTTTCACCATTTTGAGAAAATATAATGTTTTTCAAGAAGAAATGGTATTTTACTCAAGAATTAATTTCGAGTGTTATATAAAAATTATTTTCCATATAACATGGAATTATTTAATTGGGTTATGTTTGAAGTATAATATTGATATTTTTCTTATGGTTCCATTGTGTTTATGATTGATTTTTATTTATGAAATCCATTTGTTTTACATCAATTATGTTATGGTGGAATGATGTCTAAAGAAACCCATTTTATTCATTGGGTTATGATGAATGATTTATGTTATTAGAGAACAGATATGAATGATTTAATTATGAGATGGGTGGGACATATATCTCCCACAAATGCATTGGGTAAATATTTATATATCAGGATATAGAAATTTCTGGAATGGGAAATCATATCAGCTCTGTAGTACAGGGCTGGAATGAGGAGTGAACTATGTTCAGTAATGAACTTTGTACGCTATGTTGGTCTTGGAAACAAGCCTTGACTAATATTAAATTATTTCTATCCTTATGTGTATGACAAAAAATTTCATATCTAATTTAATTACGTTTGGGATTACGTTTATTTATTTTTATGAAATTTTATGATTTATCCAATAACATGATATCACGATCTTTAATTTGTAGGATAATATTTTCAAATGTTATATTCATATGACTTATGATTATGATATGATTGATATGTCCCTTTTCTACCCTTACTGAGAATCTGATCTCACCATTTTATATATTTCTTTTCCCTAGGTTATGAAGAAGTTTATTAAGTATGATATTTCAAAAATGGGTCTAGTTATGATGAAATAAGTGGGAGATAATGAATATACCTTATGAACTAGTTGTTTATGTTTCCCAGTTTCTAAATAAACTATAAATATATGGTCCTATCATGAATTTGTTATTTTTTCAATGAAAATTCATCAATTTTGAAGTAATATCAATGCATGTAAAGAATGGATCATTATAGTTGGTATCAGAGAAATGGTATAGTTAACCTTTGGAAACTAGGATGAGAAAACCTTAGTAAGAACCCCAAATATATGTCAAAGTATAGTTTAAAATAATAGTGTTTTAGAAATTATCATGAATAACCTAGGATAAAACCAAAATTATCCTAAATGTAAAGTTTTTCTTGATAATGTGGTTTTCCCATTATGATTAGTGTTTCTCTAACTATGCTTCTTGGTTTTAGTCAATAGATGAAACCTGTAGGACCACATTAATGGTGATTGTGACGGTAAATTAAATGATTTTACTCATAAGAACCCAAATGTTATTGGAACTACAATGAAAAATCTTGTATCTTTTCTCACACAACTTTCTTAGGCTATGAATCATGCAGGACTTCCAAACAAGAAAAGGAGGGAACAACATTCTATTTATTCCTTCATGAGGTAGTTTCCACATTCTTTCAGTGGGTCTTCTAATCCCTTAGTGGATGAATAATGGATCAGTTCCACTAAAAAGATATTTTCAGTTATCCAAGTGCAAAACATGAAAAATTCGTCCAATCAGTATATCATTTGGAAGGGGAAGCTGATCAATGGTATAACATTCTCAAGAATATGAGGCAAAGATATGAAATTGATTCCATGGGATAAGATGAGTTCAATAAATTATTTTTTAATAAGTATATCCCTCATATTCTTCGAAAAAATATGAAGAATAATTTTATTGATATTAAGAAAATGGATGATGAATCCATTGGTATATACGAAGAAAATTTATCAAGACATGAAAGGTATGATTTTGGAATTATTACCCATCCTAAGAGTAAAATTGATCAATTATTTAGTGGCTTAAAACCAAGTCTTCTAAAGGAGTTAGCCATACGTGACTTCAATAGCTATGAAGAAATAGATTGATGTTCTCTCAAGGTTTAGATGAAGATTGTAGTAACCCATCAGTCCTATAAGTCTGACAAGAAGAGAAAAATACAATTTTAGGGAAATTCTAAAGACAACCCTGAAAATAAGATGAGTTTTCCATTATGATAAAATTATGGAATGAAACATGGATGATATTGTCTTAAAGGTACTAGAAAATGTTTTAAGACTGCGAGAAAAGGCCATCGGGAAGTTGATTTCCAAAGTGATGAGAAAAATATGTCTAATGATGTAAACAGATAAAAGGCTACACAGAATGCACATCCTACACTTCAATGTTACAAGTGCAAGGAAATGGGGTATAATTAGAATAAATACCATAGTACAAGGGTTATTTATGATGATCAACATTAGAAAACTGTTATGGCCAAAGATAAAGGAAAGTCACATGTGATCACTATCATCGATATAGGGTATGAAAATGAAGTGGTGAAAGGTTCACTTACCATCCAATCTAAAGTAGAAAATGTTTCTTTTTATTTTGGATCCACCCAATCTTTTAATTATAAATAAATTTATAAGGTAATATCCATAGTTCCACAATAATTAGATGTTGATTTAGTTGTGATAACTTCTAATGTCATAACGGTTGCATCAAAAGTTTATAATTTTTCCCTGGTTGAATTTTGTGGGAATGTGCTTTCTATAAATATTGTGATCTTTACTTTAGTGTAATTTGAGGTAATTATTGGAATGTATTGGATTTATCTATATGGAGCTCATACCAATTTCCAAGTATGGGAAGTCACATTTATTATTCCGGATTAATCTATGATCATATATTGATGCAAGGATGAATATGAACTTCTAGTAGAAATGTATTCAATCTTATGAGTCTTGATTCCTATAAATAAAGGATATCTATCACAAATTGTTTGGGCGAAACTCACAATTAATAATACACCCATTGTATGGGAGTTTGATTATTTATTAATGAAAGAATATTTAGGTCTTCCCCCAAATCGTGTGGTTGATTTTTTCAATAGAACTCATAATGGGTGAAATGTTTATTTCAAAGACACCTTATAGAATGAACCCAAGGGAGTTGCAGAAATTGAAGAAGAAACTCCAAGAGAATCTTGTCAAGGGATTTATATTCCCTATTTCATCAGCATGGGGTTCACTAGTTCTATTTGTTAACAAGAAAGATGGATTAATGAGACTTTTCATTGATTATAGAGAACATAACAAGGTCACTATCATGAACAAATATCATCTTCCCAGTATTGATGAACTAATTTACCAATTATACAGAGCTCAATAATTTTCCAAGATTGATCTTCATTTAGGATATCATCAAATAAGGGATAAGTAAGAGGACATACCAATGATGTCATTCCATACAATGTATGAACACTACAAATTTATAGTGATGCCTGCTGGTATTATTAATACCACCATTATCATTATAGATCTAATGAATAGAATATTTAGAGAATGTCTTGATCAGTTTGTGGTAGACTTTATAGATTATATTCTTGTCTATTTGAAGATTAAGGAAGATAATGAAGATCACATGTACGGAAGACCCTGAGAAAGGAGAATCATTATGCCAGATTTTTCAACTGTGAATTTTGGCTACAAAAGGTTTCATTTTTGGGTAATATTATCTTAAGAGATGAGATATCTTTGGATACAGTAAGAATAAGAGTTATTTAAATTTTGATGAGTCCAACAATGGTAACTGAGATCAAAAGTTTTCTAGGTTTGGATGTACATTATTTACATTTTGTGAAATATTTTTCACAATTATCTAGTCTACTCACCAAGTGGAATTGGAAAGGAGTTAAGTTCATGTGGATGGGGGGAATGTGAAGAGAATTTCAAAGAGTTAAAAATAAGGTTAAACTATTAACCTGTTCTCACACTACCTTGTATTTAATAAATTATTGTAATATACAGTGATAAATCCAAGAAGGGGTTGGATTTTTTTTCATGAAAAATTATTAGGTGATAGCTTATGCCTCATGAAAGTTGAAAATCCATGAGAAAAATTACCCAACTCATGATTTGGAGTCAGTTTCGGTAATCCTTACACTATGTTTATGGGTGAATTATTTGTATGGTGAAATTTTTGATATTTATACTGAGAGTAATAGTTTAAAGTATATTTTCACACAAAAGGAGATTAATATGCGTCAAAGAAGATGGTGTTGTTGATTAAAGATTAAGAATTCTCAATACAATTACATACTAGGAAAGTAAAAAAGGTGGAAAATGCTTTGATATGAATGTAACATGCTATCATATCCATGATGAGGATCACAAAAGATCCAATATTTATGGATTCTCAAAGGATGGATCTTAAAATCTTAATGGAAGGGGAGAAATATTATCTTTCTAAATTGAATGTTCAACAATCTATACAAGTGAATATTAAGGAGGTGCACAAGGAAGATGTAGATCTACAAAAATAAAGAGAGAAATGTCCCTGAATTCAATCATGATTATTATGGAATAATAGGTTCTGGAACTACATTTGTATTCATCCCATACCAGAATAAAATAAGGAGTTGTTGGATGAGGCTCATAGTTTTTCATTCTATCTTCATCTTAGAATCATAATTATGTACAATGACCATAAAGAGTATTTATGGTGGGATTGTATAAAAATGGAGGATTCCGAATATGTATCTCGGTGCTTGGTTTGTACACAAGTTAAGGCTGAGATTCAGAAGTCTAGGCGGATGTTACAACTATTACCCATACCAGAATGGAAAAGGGAAAACATCACTGTGGACTTTGTCGTCAAATTTCCAAAAACATCTAAATACTATAACGCTATATGGGTTATAGCTTATCACTATAAAAATTTGGCACACTTCATTTATGTTATATAATATTTCTCTATTGATCATATTTCTAGGATATAATTAAATTAAGTGGTAAGATTTCTTGGAGTACCACTTACCATTATATCAGATTGGGATTTGAGGTTTACCTCAAATTTCTGGAAAAGTATTCAGCAGGCTCTGGATACAAAGTTAAGTTTTATCACTACATGTCATCCTCATATAGATGGTATATTTGAGAGGACAATTTAAACTCTGGAATACATGTTTTGAACTTTCTCTATGGATTCCAAAGGTGGTTGGGATCAATACCTACCTTTGGTGGAATGTTCTTAAAAAATAGCTTTCACACAAGTATTATGATAGGTTATTATTAATCCCTATATGTTAAGAAGTGCGTAACTCCAAATTTCTAGGATAAAGCTGGGGAAATAAATCTATTATGACATGATCTTGTTGATGAAATGGTTGAAAAGTTCAGATATATTAAAAAATATAAGAGAAGCTCATATATGAAAAACAAGTTATGTTAAAAACTATTGAAAATTCCAAGAGTTTTAAGTGGGTGAAAAGGAGTATCTATAAATATATCCCTAGAATAGATTATTGATATTTGAAAAGAAAGGAAAGCCAATCCCTAGTTATATCTGTCATTTTGAAATTCTAGATCAAGTTGGGAAGGTAGCTTATAGACTGGCGCTTCCACTGAATCTCTCTCAAGTTCATGATTTTTTCTAGTTATATCTCTCGAGAAAGTACATACCTAATCCTTCACATGTACTAAACTCATAAGTTATACCATTGGAGGAATATCTTTCTTCTGAAGAACAACAAATAAAGATTCGGTATCATAGATAAAAAGTTCTACGAAACAAGACCACTCACTTGGTTAAGGTTTTATAACATCAACAATGATTTGAGGAAGCTACATGGGAACTTAAGGATGTGATGAGGCTGAATTATCCTTAATTTGTATTCAAAATTATGAATTTTAAGGGTGAAATTTAGTTTATGGGGCGTAGAATGTAACACCCATATGTTTTTTAAAATACTTTAAATAATTTTAATTCAT
The DNA here is from genome assembly GCA_963277665.1 of Viscum album. Classification (NCBI taxonomy): domain Eukaryota; kingdom Viridiplantae; phylum Streptophyta; class Magnoliopsida; order Santalales; family Viscaceae; genus Viscum; species Viscum album. The sequence goes on along the minus strand of OY728128.1, from coordinate 804,909,821 downwards.
CAATAGATTTCATTTCATGCAATCGTGTGTTTAAACAAAATGAAAGACTCCCTGAGTATAAAATGACCATTTTACCCAGTCTTTAGGTTAGAGGTAATAAATACAAAAAACTTATGAAAATGTATGGTAAATTCATTGGCAACTAATTATTAATAAAAAAATATAAATCAAATATATATTTATTTTTGAATTTATAAATTGAATGAATTACTATTAGTAAATGAAATTAATGAAAAATATATTTTATATACTTAATAAAATATTTTTTTTATATTCATCCAATAAATATTTTTTTCAAAGGGTATGAATAAACCCTGTTTGATGTACAAAAACCTATATTTTCAAAGGGATAATTTTATACCTTTTAATGAAAAACCCCTATTAAATAAATATTTTAAAACATTAATAAACTTTATATGATAAAATAGAAATTTAATTTGGAAGTGATATATAAAAATATATTTTGGATGAATTTTTAATATTTTATGAAAACTTTTAAGTTGTGATGAATAATAAATATACACTAAATTTTAATTGAAAAAAACATTTTTCAAAAAAATAATTTATAGGATTAAATTATAATATTGAATGGCTTTAAAGCATAAATATAATATATTTTTTTATCATTCTATATAATTTATGTAGTTATAAATAATTGTATATTTAATTCAAATGTAAAAACATTTCAATCTTTTGAAATGTTTTAACTTTAAAAATTCGTTATCTTTTTCCGCCAACAAGATTAATTTCAAATTAATTTTTATAAATTATGTGAGTTTAATTTAAAAAATGTATTTCATATTTTAAATATGTAATTAAAAATTATGTAAGTATATTAATTTTATTTTTGGGTATTATGAGTAGTAACTTTGATAATTTTTATTAATAATGTAGAAGGGTAAATTGGGAAATTAAGTGTAAAAATAATATTTCGAAATTACCCTACCACTTATACTAATATCATTTTATGAGTGTGTTTCTACCTAAATAATCCTTAGGTCAAAATGGTGTCCTTTGGAAGCCACTTGGATGAGATTAGGACATTTACTTTATTTTATTTAAAGAAAAGTTAAATATGTCTTACTCAAATTTTAATAACTAAATAATTTTTAATATATGGGTATAAAAAATATCAATTAAATTATAAATAATAATTTGAAATATAATTTTTTTTATTTATCATGTTAATTTATTTAAAATTTTTACGAAATAAATAATTACCTTATAGATTTATACATTAATGATGCAAAAATTATTTAATTAATGATAAGTAAATAAAATAATTACTATTAAAGTTATAATAACCATTAAAAACCAAAAAACATGACTACAATTTATTGGTAGAGTATATCTAGGCCATAACCATCCAATGGTTGAGTCATTTACCATTTGGTGCCTTATAGAAGACATTATGACAGTTATATTATCTTATTTGATGTGATGATAAACATGTCACATTCATGTTTTAACATGTATAACATTTTTAATGATGGATTATAAAGAATATATATTCTATTATTATTATTATTATAAAATATAGAGGATTTATATCTATCATAGTATTTTAGTTTTAATATTTATTCAAAAAATAAGCATATTAAATAATTACACAAACCTCTTGTTGTAATTATTTTATTAATGGAAATATGAAATCAATATTATTAAGAAAATTAAAATAAATATAATTTGGGATAATTAATTTGTACAATAAATTTTATATATTCCCTTTACCTATTAGGAATATAATAAAATTATTAGTTTGAACTTAACTTGTTATATTAATATTTTTATAAATCAATGAATTGAATAGCGTCAAAATTGACAATATTGACTGTTTATTAATACAACATTTAATTAAATTATTTGAAAATAATTAAATATTATTAAAATAAATAAGAATTATTATATGGTCTAAAATGTTCTAAGGTATTTATTTATGGTCTAATTAACATCAAATAAAGAAATATTTCACTCTTTTAATATTGAAATATTTGTTTCCCTAGTCAAACATTAAATAGAGTAACTAAGTGTTAGTTAAAATTATATGGTTTTAATCGATAAAACAACTTGTATAAAATTAATTGGTTGATTATATTACAACAATATTTCATCTCATCTTTGAAATTGGGACATTTTTTGAGGTTTTTGGATGGGGTTTTATTTTATTATAAATTAATATTTTTGGAGATCCAAAAAGTGCCCCACACCTTAATTATAAAAGGGAACCTGCTACCTTACCTATTAAATTCAAATTGAGCCTTCAAGCTCAACCATACCATTGAAATTTCCTTTATAAACTTCCCTAGTTATATTGTAGAGTTTTTTGTCTTCTTAAAGAGTAACTCTACTGCATTAAGAGAATATTAAGAGGGAGCACGTCGAAGAGGAAGTAATCTCTTCTACCGATTCATTTAAACATATTTCCACTTATACTTCCTCTTCATGATATGTTTCATTATAAAGTAATAAATTCAGTATGAATTATATTCTGAGATGTTATTAGGATTATTAAACAACCATATTCTAAAATCTATTAGTCCTATGAAAAATGAAATAACCACACGTGCATATGTACAACTTACCTTATCCTCATTGTGGTGTAATATGTTTTTCACCACCGCGTTACTTGGATGGGTATAATGATGGAAATAATAAGTAAATATTATTATTATAATATTATATTTATTCTTAAGTATTATACACCATAAACCTCAATACCATTCACCAAATATGGGAATGACATCATTTTTTTGAGAAAGATGAGCACAAAGGATCTAATATTGAAAAATCAAGAAGTTAAACAATTCTAAAGGAGGGTATTTTTCGTTTATCCCGAATCAGAAAATGCATCACGTCATTAGGCACCGTGGACAGTCGCATGCATTTTTCTTCTAAGGTACCTTTATTTACAAGGCCATCTGCAAGATAGTTCCCTTCCCTGAACGTGTGAATGATAAATTAGTTCATATTGGCATGTTTTTTCAGGTAGTTGACCCATTTACTGGTTAATTTACATTAGAGATGATATTGATTCGTCCAAATAGCCTAAACAAACACCTCTAAATCACACTCGAACCAAATATTGTTTCAATGATTCTGGTATACTATATCAACCCCTCTAATTAGCGCCATCATTTCTTCTTCTAATGTAGTGGCCTATCCACAGGGGCCATAACAACACTCCACTGTGTCACCCTGAGAGTCCCTGAAAATAATCCCAAAACATGATGGTCCCATATTTCCCCAGGAGGCCCCATCCATATTGCATTTGCTTCATCTCTTAAATTGGGGCGGGGGACAAAGAAACCTCCATTTTGACCCTTGGATTATGGAAATACCCTGCAACCTACAGCCTTCTTAATATTAGGAGGTCCCTCACCGAATTTCTGCAATGATCAATAATCTGATCGCTGGCCACTCTGACTACCGCTGCAATGTCTTCCCGCACTGAGGATTCATGATATTTTCCCCTTAGATGCAAACTTTTGTTGCAAGATCTCCAGATCGAGTGAATAACATCTATGCAGGCGACCCGAGGGAGAGTTTTGAGTTTCTTGGATTGATGTACATTAAACAACGCCTGCAAGAATTCCAGAACTCAGGCGGCGCTAGGAGGATGTAGCTCAAAACTCTTAATGCAATGACGAGGAACTTTGTTTAGAGTGGAAATTTTTTAGAAAGGAAACTTATCATAGAAAAATGGAAAAAATTTTGTATACCTATCAGGAAAGGATGGAGGGGAATCAAGAATATTTTCTGTTTCAACCAAGCCTTGTAGGCCAAGTTTCTCTAGGACATGGTCCATGGTCCATGGGAATGACATCATTGTTCGTTTGTACGTATAACCTACCATATCCACGATGTGATCTGATTAATTCTACATGATCTTCATTAAATCATGATTATATAAATGAATTGAATTAATAAATACGATATATCATAAACTAATATCAATATGTAAATGATATAAATATAACCTAAGAAGATGAATAAGAACTTATCCTACAAAATATGCATAAGAAAATAAAGAAGTTAACACCTGATGGAAGAGTAATAATGTTACTAACAAATTGATGATAATATGATAATATATGATATCATGAAAATTTATATGATTTTGAAATAGTTTAATGAAATTATTTAAATCATTATACTATAGGTTCAGATACATACAAAGTAAATCAGAACTAAGGTAACAGATAATTTCCTAATCTCATTATCATCTGAGATTGTTTATACGTAAGTATTTACTAAAGTATATTTATAATCCACATCCATGTTTCCTAAATATGTAATATTATTTATATTGTTTTATAATTTCTTAGCATCGATTTTAATCATTGGTGAATTTTAATTAAATTGCATGAAAGGAATCATTAGTCGTTTTCGATACAAGGTAATTTTTGACTTTTCTAGCAAAAGTATGAGGAATTTTTTTTTAAATTATTAAACACAAATAGATTTTTAAGTTTTTATAATCCCTTATTTTAGTGAAGCTTCCTATAGATGATTTGATGTTTATTTTCAAATAATTTTTCATTCTTTTAAAATTTCACAGCATTTTGAAAAAAAATTATTATTTAAAGAAGAAATGATATTTTCCTCAAGAATTAATTTCAAGTATTATATAAAAATTATTTTACATCTAAGATGGAATTATATATTAGGGTTATGTTTCAAGTATAATATCCTAATTTTTCCAATGTTTTTATAGTGTTTATGAGGGAATGATATTTATGAAATCCATTTGTTTTACATGGATTATGTTATGGTGGAATGAGTTTAAAAAAAAACCCATTTTATTCTTTGGGTTATGATGAATGATTTATGTTATTTTGTCACACATATGAATGATTTCATTATGAGATGGGTGGGACCTATATCTCCCTATAATGAATTGGTTAAAGATTTATATCTCATGATATAGACATGGATAGAATGAGAAATGATCCTAGTTCAGCAGTACATGGTTGGAACGGGGAGTGAACTTAGTTTCATAATGGACTTTGTTCTCTATGATGGTCTTGGAAACGATCCTCAGCTAATATGAAATGATTTTATATGATTTTGTGTATTCCAAAAAATATCATGTCTCATGTTAAGACTTTTGGGATCACGTTCATTGATTCTTATAAACTTTTATGATTTATCCCATTAAATGATATCACGATCTTTCATATGCAGGATAAAATTTTCAAATGTTATGTTCTTATATATTATGATTATTATATGATTGATATCTTATATTTTCACCATTAATGATAATCTAAGCTCACCCTTTCATATTATTCTTTTCCCCAGGTCATGAATAAGGGTATTAAGTAAGATATGTCAAAAGGTTTCTAGTTATGGTGAAATAAGTTGGAGACAATGAATATTTCTTATCAACCAGGGGTTTATGTTATCTAATTTCTAAGGACACTACACCTATAGGGTCCTATCATGGATTGTTTTTATTTTTTAATGAATTTTATTAAATTTTGAAGTAATATTAAAGTATGTAAAGTATGTGTCATTATAGTCATGTTCCATGGGTCACATGTTTTTAGACTAATTTTGTGGCCCCTAGGTGTCCACTGTCTGCTACCACATGGTTTAGGAAAACCATGTGGTCTAGGCAGCATGAATTTCTCTAACTATGTGTCACTATCTGCCTCTTACCATTTTAGGGATCCGAGATTTGAACAAACCCCATACACACCCAAGACCTTCTTCAATTTATTAGGCATCATTTTTAGGGTCGTTCAAAAGAATTTAAACCAATAGAAGAAATATAACGAATAAAATACAAGATGAAAAAAGACTCCAGGCTCCCCAATCATTATGCTCCAACATCACTAAGTTGTCCAAAGTATCACGAAATGGTGCTAAAGAAGTGTGCCACTTTACCTTTTCCCAAGTCTCAGAAGGTAGCATCTAAAAAAGAACCAAATTTCCAATGTAGGTTTGAGTATAAAACTCAATAGGTTTTCCCAATTAATTTCCTACTCACACCACTAGGATAGAATGTTTAGATCATTGTAGAAAACTATTTATATAAAACAATTTACCAAAAATTGTTTATAAAAAAATATAAACAAGTTTGAAAACCATTTATAACCAAGTGAAGAAAAGTAAATGAAACCAATTTCCTGCAAGTTAATTTCCATAAAATAATTAATCAAGGATTATAACCAAATTATAATTATTGATTTGGCATACCCATTCCATATTTTACAACACACCCATACACGCATGATTTGTTTGATAGTTCCATACTCATGAGTGGTCTATTGTCTAATCAATTTTTGTCTCAGTAACACTCGCCCCCGATCCAGGGTGTTGTACCATGTACCCCAATGATAGTTGTCCCTTATTAAAGGCTTGTTAATCATTAAATCACACCTACACTATGGATTCAAAATGTTTCCATTACCAAAATAAACCATTCAATAAAACTGAACTTTTATTGAAAAACAATGCATAACCAATTTCAAAGTAGCCATTCTATTTCAATAAAACATTCCCTTTTATTGAAAAATCCAATACAATTCATGTTTCAACATTCCTGAAAAATACCAATTTTTAAAATCCATATTTTAAAACCAAGAACCAATGTACTTATTAAATATCCCCAATTTTCTAGATTTCTCAAACCATCACTCAAGAAGGTTTCCAAAAAATGTTCAACTACCAATTCGCAATCAATTCAGCACAATACATTCAATTTAAAGTATGAAAATTAGTACTATTAAGAGAATGTGATATTTAATCCAGCTGCCTTGAAGGTTTTGGAGAAACCCCACAAAGGATAAAGAACACACACAAAAACCAAGTTGATTATCTAATGAAATGTACTTAGATCCCTTCTCCTATCAACCAAAAATCCAACTCTCAACATATTTAGAAAAAAAACCTAGATCTACCCATAATGGGAATAGATCTTAGAATCAAGAGGATAAGAGAAGTAGTTCTAATAGAAAACTTACTTGGAGAGATGTACTACAGATGTAACAAAGATCAAAAGCCAATAAGATCGATCCAGAAGAAGGGGTGCCTCTGAAAATTGGATAGGAAGAGTCTAGGGTCGAGATCCAAGAGGTAATGAAATAATAGACCAAGTGAAACTACAAAATTCATGACTTTAAGCTGGGCATGGGTCGTCTCACAAAGTGTACCCCTGCTTACAATGTGAAGGCTATGCTAGATAAGTACACTGAAAAACCCATCATCTTGGGTTAAAAAACGTTATTTATACCCTACATGACTTGTACCGCAGCTACATGACATATACTATCTCACAGTGTGATCTCCCCATTCAAGACCTGAAACCAGTTGCAGTTACACAACATGTACCTATTCTGCAGTCCGTAGTAAACCAAAAAAACAAAAATGGATTTTTAACTTAAAGAAGACTTAAAAAAAGTGGGAAACATACCTGATCAAGGTAAAAATATGTCAAAAACAAGAAATCGGGGGTTCTAAATTTTTCCACAATTGATCTTTCCATCCCCAGAATTTAGAAAATTGTCGCTACCCTAAAAAAGTTCTGGCCATTTCTCTTTCATTTCCTTTTCACATTCACAAGTCTCATCTGGAATCTGATCATGCTGCCATAAATCCCACAACAAACTGATGCTTTTTTATGTGCAAGAATTTCTAATTCTTATCCACAATCTGCATAAAGATATGTATCAACGAAGCATCCAGCTCTAGGTCAACATGATCCCATCTGATCACATGTTCAGGATCATGATGTTGATTTTTCAACTGGGATACATGGAACACATTATGCACCGAACCGAACCATGGTGGTAATGCCAACTGATATTCCACCTCTCCAACCTGTTCTAATATTTTAGAAGGGACTCTATATCAAGGAGATAACTTTCCTTGCTACCCAAAATTATGTTTTCCTAACCTTGGAGATACCCTCAAGAACACATGATCACCCAAAATGAATGACAATGGTCTTCTCCGGTGATCTTCATATGATTTTTGATGACTCTGATCCATCTCCATCCTCTTTCTAATCAACTGGATCTTCTCCATTGTTTCTTGGACAAAGCTTGACCCAACTAGTGAAGTCTCACCTGTTTCCACTCAACATAGTGGAGAATGATAAAGACCTCTATGCAGTACTTTAGAAAGATCCATATGTATCAAGTCCTGATAGATGTTATTGTATGAGAACTCCACCAAGGGTATATAATCTTCCCAAGAGCCACCAAAATCCATTACACAAGCCTGTAACATGTCTTCCAAATTCTATATCATCCTCTCAGATTGGCTATCAATCTGAGGATGATATGTCGTGCTCACAGTCAACCGAGTCCCAAGATCTTTTGGTAAGTATTTCCAAAAACAAGATATGAACCTTGGAGTGTTAAATGGGCCACTTTTGACTTGAATTATAAAGAAGATATTGTTTTAATATTTTTCAAGTTTCAATTTTCATGATATGGGATCCTTCCTCACTTAAATTAACAACAATAATTAGGAAAACGGATTAAAGGTATTTATCGATGATGGATTATTGGGATTTCTATATTCTATAATTTTGAAATATATTTCATGTAATTAATATTAAAAAGTTTGAATAGATATTTTTATAAAATTAAATAAATAGATCCCAAGGCCAATATATCTTGAGGATTAAATATAAAAAATGTGGAAATTTATCACATTTGAATACTCTAATGATTATAAAATAAGAATATATAAAAAAAGAGAGATTATGAAATTTCCATTATTGGACATTTGTAATTTGAAGAAAGCGAGAGACACCATAGTTATCGCTCTTTGATAAATATAAATATTGAAAGTGGAAATATGGGTGAATAAAATATCATTACATTTATTTTTAAAGAAGAATAGGATGGATATGATTATCAATCAAAGAAATTCAATGTGCTATATAATTATTAAATTTTTTAATTAATCTCATATGATGGAGAGGGAATTATTGCTACTAAATTGGAAGTTGAAGGAGTCAAAAACCTCACTATTGAGGAGTTGATTCTGTATAGCTTGTGGAAACATAAATGAGAATACATGGAAGATTAACATAATATATACATATAGTTAATGGTACACCAACATATGAGGTTGTTAAAAAATATATAGATTCCCCCAAGTCTATAAATGTTTTTTGAAATTCACTAAAGTAGTGAGTGGAGTAGATGGAGAAGGATTTCCCCTAGGATAATTATTATAAAATTAAAACAAAACAACTATATTTATTATTATTCCCTATTAGAATATTGATATATTTTTAGTGTGTGATCCTTATATTATCCCTTTGTGGTGAAAAAATAAAATCCTTATATCCTAAGTATGATTTAAATTTTTCATACATGTTTATCACTCGATGATTTTTTTGTAGGATTGATTCAATTAAATATTGAACATAGTTATTTATAATATAGGAGAAAAATATTATGGGAAAATATTGAGAAATAAGATAAATAGAAAAAGTATTAAATTTCTTAACACCCTGATTCACCCCCTAAGGTTATCTGGTTATATCAAACCGCCACACTATTTTATGCTAATATGTACGTGAAATATTTATCTAAAATTATACAAATATAATTAAAAAACCCCACTAAAATATAATTTGTTTTTAAAAAAATTAAGTTGAATATATTAAATATCTCATATATGTTATGATTACAATTTATAATTATATTTTTTAAAATTATACTTTATATAATTTACACATGTAAAAATGATAAATTTTATTCATGCCTTATATGTATTTATTTATTTAATATTAAAAATGAATACTAGTAAATCAAATATAAAGAATATGAATAAAAAATTAATGGATGTTAATCATATGGTAAAATTGTATAAATATTAGATTAAATAATTCAACATGATTTCAAAAGTGTGTGGAAATGAAAAATCTAAAATCATTTTCCTATGTTCACATTTATGTTATTGAAGAAGATTTTTTCCTGAAGAGTTGGAAGAACACTTAATCTATCACTGAATAGACTAAAGTAATAAATATTAGGCTAAACAAAAGGAATAAATTAATTTAACGAGTGACTGATATAAAATTATTGGTCATGGGTCATATGATATTAGTACAACTATAAATGATGATGGAGATCGTACTAAAGAACTGAAAAAATGTTGAAAATTACCATTATGACTCTCTAAATATATTTATAAAATTAAATATCATTTTTATGGTTTTATTTTATGATGTTTTTACTAAATATACAACATTTTCACTCATACTGATGCTATATAATTTGAAAGTTAGCAGTGGATGGAGTGACACAATCATTAAATAAATACTCACTCTCTCCTGAATTATATGTAACTAGAATATAATTAGGATAATTTTTAATCATGTGATGAAACATTAATGTTATGGTTAAATTGAATTATCTCTAAAATAATACATGTCCTTCCAAATGACTTTATATTGTTTCTAAAATACCATAAATCACTTAAAAAGCCTTATGTTTGGTGTGGCTCAATATAAAAAATATTAATCAAGTCCTTAAAAAATTTCATGGTTCATTACAATCATAAAATAGATTATATAATTATATAAAATTAAGGATAATATATGTAAATTTACATTGAATAGATATACAATAATTAATTATGGTTAATATCTTTACTCATTAAACCCTCATTAGTGGATTAAAGTTGATCAGGAGTATCCTGAATTTGAAAAAAATCTGAAAAATTATCATCTTACACAATCTATAAATTGAATGAATAATTTTTGTATATAAATTAACTCTCATATTATATAGTCTATTATGCTGGTAAATTATTACTTTTGACCATGATTATTAATGAAGTGAAATTATATTATCTTTTCTCTACTCATATTAGTGAAAAAACCTAGTAATGATATTGATGTTAATTTGGATCTATTGATCGATGATCTAAAATTTATGTTGTTTTTAGGTGTTACATTGTATGATTCTTATATAATTGAAGATTTTATATTTAGATACATGTTTTTTTAGATGATGCCTTATCATCAAAATTATTAAAATATATTGATACATAGAATTAAATGAATGTTTAGGTGTCCCATTTTCGAAGAATGTATACATTCAATAAATTTAACACATTAATTTTAATATTTAATTTCTAGTACATATAAAATTTTTAACCTAATTAAATTAATATCAATCTTGGACAACATCATTACATGAGAATTCTTATTGAGGTACAATACCTTCACCATTAACAATTTATGAACTTTTTTGGAAAGTTAAATATATTATCACATTTTTTGGGTAAATCCTTTTCCAAAAAACATATGAAAATGGGTTAGAAAATGTAACAAATAATCTGTCCCTATATAATACATTGGGTGTTCTCATGAAATTTTTCATATCCAATCACATAGACAATGTGAGATTCTGAGGCCTGATGATCTCAATATTGATATTATAAAAATATTAAATTTAATAATATCACGTGTTCACATTTTTTCTAGAAAAGGTAGAATAACTACATAATTGAGTCTTGAATCAGAAATATGAAACTTCTGTTGAGTCTGGAAAGTGGGGATTACCTTATGCCTAGCCTAATTCCATTTTCCAAAGGACGTTCATTTGAGGAAGTCATTGGTGGGTATGTTAAGTGGATTAATTAACTTATTTATTTTATTAATTTATTTAACAAACATAACATAAATAATCCCAACAAATACCATTTTATAAATATAAAAAAAGTTTATAAATATAACCTAGGGATATTAGATATGAGTATGAGAGTGATAACCTTGGTATATTGAGAACAAGGATCAATGAAAAATAGATCAAGGATAACCCTAAGATAAATGGAGAATGTAGCGGGATAATCACCTTCATCGCCTGCAAACATGTTCATCACGAATGATAGATCGAATATTGAGTAAGGGTGTTTGTTTGGTGGTTTTATCCCCATTAATATCTAGATGAATGATAATTAATCTTTTTCCCAAAATAATTCTGAAATCAATCTCTATTGGCTTCTCTAACTTATGATTTCACTTCATATATCTAAAATAGTGAGAATTAATTTTTTTATTATTGATTTGATAACCCCATTAATTTAATTATATAAATGATGAAAAATAAACATATCCATAGATCAATTCTCACTTTTCATTTTCCCCTTATCTCACTCTATTCCTAGCATTCAACATCGACATTCAGTTGACCGATGATTCGACGATATCTAAGGCCGATCATTATGAGTTCATTATTTAGAACAAAGTATAATGGTCATGAGTTCATATTTGGGTTTTAGAGATGTAAAGGACTCATGGAGATTAAAAAAGGATTCTATTGAGGGATTGTTTAGTGGGGGGATTAGTGAGACAGATTGACCAGTTCTCGTAACTTCTTGGGCTCACCAGTGCAAGACAATGGGACACAACCAGATTATTTGTTTAAATGGGTAGTGTCCAGACAAGGGTCTCTAGGAAGGTGTTCATACATGGTCAATGTGTTGGGCCTCTCAGTGTGTTGTGGATTATATCAATTAAATAAACACTATTTTTAGAATAGCAATATGTTGAAGAAGGAGGCGGGTGTCACACCATCTGGAAAAGGGAGTTCCCTATACATGAAAAATTGGGTGATTTTCATTAACCCATATTCCATTATTATTATTTTTTAATAATTATTATATTAATAATAATATGGGTTAAAAAATGTTAATGAATGGTTTTAGTGCACACATTATTTTCATGAAATGGGTGGGTGAATTTGTTCATGGATTCCCACATTTGATAAAGGTTTTATAAAAATAATAATATAAATTATTATTACTATTACTATTATTATGAAATCCAATATCAATCATATCTCATTCACATGACATTGGATTGATGATCAATATATGATATCATGACCCCAATGTTTAGGTGGTCAATTCATGGACATTATTGTATATTTAATCCAGACTCATAGATTGGGTCCATGAAGCATGATATGTATGTGTTACGAAAAATATTGGTATTTTTATTGAGTATCCATTTTAGTCAAGTGAATACGAGATCCCAATTTTTTCCATGAGGATCACAATTTTTTGGCCATCCATTGTTGTTTGTAGGGACATATTAATGATTTTTTTTAGTTTCCAGACTAATAATGAGACTTGTGCATTCATTAGGCTTTTAGAGAGACTCGTAGTGTACCCCAGAAGTATGCAGGAACTCCTATGTGTATGTGGGAATAACCTGGCACCCAAGAATGGATAGGTACTTAGGCACATCTAGGTACATGGGCTTGACCCAAAGTACACAGACATGAACAGTTGTACATGAAAAGGCCTGAATCGGATGAGGAATATTGTGTGCCATCTATACACACTATATATGATGACATGGCTTCCAATCCATGTATATAAGAGCGCATGATAATGTTATGTGGTGGTTGAAAATGTCATGTGGACCCCATTACATTCCATGTACTTCCCTTCTGAACTTATTCCACTCATATCTTCTTTATTTCGACTTGAGTTTTGGCCAACAAGTAGCCTCTCTTGAGTTTTTTCACAAATAGAACACAATGGTAGCCTTTTTTGTGTCATACAATATATGATGTGAGCTGTAACTAGTATAATAATTCTTCTAATGACTTTTGACAATATTTTCAATTTGGTGTGATCATAGGAGTGCTATTAAAGTTAGTGATCCCCAGTTACACTATGGCATGAGTTCCCCATTTTCATTACATAGATGATATTATGGTTATTTATTCCTTATTACACTAGGGAATGGGTCCCCATACTCTTTACACATGTTATATATAGGTCATTTCTCATCTATCACATTGGGGAATGGTTTCCCCATATTTTTTGCACATACGATATCAGGGTAAGTATTCACCTTTCACACCCGGGCGTTGGTTCCCCATATTCTTTAATCATGTGTTACTGGGGTACATACTCCCATATCAAACCATTGTGTATTTTTCCTATATTATTTACATAGTTAGGGTTAGTAAACCCCTTACTAATATATGGAAAGGGTTCTTTACCTATGGAGTTCAACTCCCCTGACTTTAAGCTTCAGTAGTGTGTGGGTACTCCATTAGCATTGGGTATCCCACATCTATGGAGTGTAGTTGAATGGTGAAAGACCCTCCACTCATACTAGAGTGAGGTTATGCAGGATATATGGATCAAAGTTTTAGATGCCTCAGTTGTAGTTCATAGTGGTGAGGAGTGGGACCCTCCAAATTATGTCTTATGAGGATGAGTATGATATTGGGCATCAGAGATAGACCATCGAATATTCTTGAAGAGTAATTATTCATATATGGGATATAGATATGGAGTTCTCTTTCTCCCTCATGTGGGATTCTTGTTAAGCATATTTCGATTAATCATTATGGTTTTTATCTCATATTCTGATTGACATCACATCTTAATGATGAGATGAATACTCTCTTTGAATGATTTATACTTGGTGATTTTGTGATTTCTTACGGGGTATGTATATATTCACCCATGCATGGGATTTTCATATATGTTTCATGTTTTATGTAGATGACGGGAAGATAGCAATGACTATGGTGGACCTAGTATTAGTATAGCATAGCAGTATATGCTGGCACATACCATTCTCAGTGATTGGACTCTAGGATATTGACTCAGCTCTCCCCTACACTAATCATTAAAGTTGTTATTAGTTCAGGTCCACTATTTTTTTATGGTGGGATGTGTATTTTACCCTTTTATAATTTGTATTATACCAATGTATTCTAATTTATATTTTCCTTATAGTTTATTGTATTCATGGTTAATATCTAGATGTTACAATATATCACATTAAATTCATCTGCACTTTTGCATTGATATGGTTGGGTTTGTGCTTATAGGTACATTAGTAAAATTCCTACCATTATACTTATTCCTTCTAAGAAATTCTGGCCAACCCCTATACTATTAGAGGTAGTCTTGGTGTGGTGGAATATCATCATTCCTCTGGCAAAGACCAGTGGGTCGGTTCATTATATAGTGGTATCATAGGATTTCATTCCTTGGGATATTGTTTGGATTTTCCCCTTATAATGATTTTTGGGACTTGGCAGAATAGTGTCAAAGTTTTTCGGGTTTGAATTTCAAGCTAGAGAACCTAGTGTTAGTGTGGGAGTTGATGTATTCATTCAAAAGGACTCTGACAACCTTATTTTCAAATCATTATACCTATGAATTGGTTTTAGGGAACAATTGGTACTAGTATCATATATGAATGAATTTTATTTTCCATTTCCTTCTTGAGTCATCTCCCCAGATATAGTCCATGATCTTGGTATATATTGATAACTTTCCATATTTCTCCACAAAAACTACCAGATGGGATTTTAAGACATTACCATGATAATGAGTAATTGAGTGATGAGGCCTCATTTCATGGAATAATTCTTGAGGTGTTTCCTCTTAGTGGGAATAGAGTAGTGATACCACCAGTTGGCCAACATAAGGACCCTTCTTTAGTGGTCTAGGAGGATGGTCATTGGAATTCTGAGTAGTGGATGGCTCCAGTAGGACATGATGATGGTATGTAGGGTCTTAGTGAATTATGTTATTTATTGTGATAAATATTAGTAAGGTTTAACAATGATATAGACAATTAATAAATATAGGTTTTACAAGAGGAAGTGGTATAAGTTTTCAAGCATTTAAAACCCAAAATATTTGATGCTTGCACATGTAGCTTGTCTCTTTCATGGAGTAGTAGTAGTTCTGGTGGTACCAAAAGATGAAACAATAATAATTATTTTACATCACAGGTCTTGGAGATAGAGATCACCTAGGATTAATGGTGATCCATAATCCCCATTTCTTGGGTGTTAGAGGACTGACATGAGCTTGTGGTGAGGATGTCCCACTTGGTTAGGACCTCTCTTATAGTGGTACCAAAGGAAAGACTTATCCAGGGTGATAGAGGTCCTTGATAGAGATATGTGTTGTTGATTTTTTTTATTTTACATTAGACACACAAGCAATAGGGAATATTCCACCACCAAGAACCATTCATATGATGTGATTTTAAACAGTGAGGGTGAGTCAGTTCCACCCAAAGTGGATATTAGCAATGTGTGGTGGGAAATTTAATTATATTTTTATGTCATATTATTTTTATGAGGTGTCAGAGCGATCCCTAGTTATTATGATTTGGTGGGAAAGGGAAAGGATAGAATCCGACAATAGGATATTTTGACTAGAGGATTCAAGTATGACTTTGAGGTATGATTTGTGACTTCACTGCTCTAGTTGTTGGTTTATCACATGTGTGTAGACAACATTTCCCTACACATATCTCCTATACGATACCCAGTGATACCAGTGGATCCTTTTTTTGAACATAGTTTCAGAGGCTCCTTCATAAAGGATCAGTGATATTTCACTTATGTGATAGTGTGAATTCACACTGGGAGGAGAGTGAGAGCCTTGAATTTAATCATTTAATAGTGATTGTGAGAACTTAAGATATTTTCCATGGTATTAATTTGTTTCATACCATCCATGATCATATAAATGTTAACAATAAGGGTTTCAATGATTTAAAGTCATGGGATGATGTTTCCATCCACTGTTGTTGAGCTAAGTGATGGGGAAGTAAAAATCTTGAAATTTACCCTTGAGGGTGAGGATGGTAATGGGTACCTCCATTCAATGGTTTTTACCCCTACTCTTCTTTAGAGAGTAAGAGAGGAAAAACTTGGGGATATTGATTGTGATAAATTATGTTACCAGATATCCATTTTAAATGTTCCTGATGGATTGAATAAAGGTTTAGAGTGTGTCACCGTTTTTTAAGGATGGACGATGACACCAGTCACTTAGTGTGTGGTGGCTTTGAATATTTTAGTTTTTCATAGCTATATATGTAGTATATGTGAGGATGTACCAGTGTCCCGTGGCATTGGTTGGGAAGCTTAAAGAGTTTTATTTTGTTTTTGATATAAACTATTAATGTATCACTCATATATTGGTGTAGAACCATAGATATTTTTATTTATTTTTTGATGCGTGTCCATGGAGGAGGTAGTCCAGATTTATGTAATTCCTCTGATGATTATTTCATACTGTGATGCTTGCTTCAAATCATATTTTGTATAGGATGAAGGAGTACTTTTAGGCTTCATTTAAGTTGAGTGTACTATGTTTACCCTAGACTAATGGACATGTAAAATAAACAATTATAGTTATAGTGTGCATGCTTCAGGTTCTCATTTTGGCTATGGGCCATGGTTGGATAGATCATCTACCATCTTTGGAGTTTGAGTTTCATATCAGTTATCACTCCACCATCGAGGTAGAACTATTTGAGTTCATGTATTGTGGAACCTATAGGCCTCCATAATTCTATTAAATCCTAGTGGGAGACAATTCTTGTGGGCCTATATTTGGTTCTAGTGATGGTTATGAAATGTGTAGTTCATCCAATGGAATATGATGAATTCTTGGGGCCATTTGGAGTCTTTTGTGAACCGAAAAATAACACTTTTGAATTCAGTGAGGAGAACATGTGTTCTAGGAGATCTCACCTTATCGAGGATCATGTGGATTTAGATGGGATTGAAGGATATCTTCATTGATCATAGGATATTTTTTAGTTATTATGATGTGTTAGTGAGGTGGATTAACATTTGATACTATGAATGTATTTAGCCCTGGTGATTTGTTTTTTCCACATGTCATAGCTAAGGAGGCACATGCACAACTCATTGCATGATACAGACTAGGATGAGATGGGTAATGAGAGTGGAGTTCCTTTTTATATATTATAAAGTGATTGGTGGAATTTTATAACCAATAGGGGAATAAGCTACACGAGAATGGTTTTCCCCTTGGGTGTGTTCTTGTTGAAAACATGAAAAACTTCAAGATATCTCGTTAGATTGGGAAATCCAGTGGAGAGATCAATGTTCTCAATTATGGTAGGCCTTCAATTGTCACGGAAAAACTACATGAATATGGGGAGAGTTTAATGATTCATTTTTTTTCATGTATGACTTTTGGATATTCATAGGAATATTTTTGGATCCAGTCACTGAGATGACAAGAGATTTCAAGGCCCGATGAGTCCAATATTTATATTATAAAAATATTAAATATATTAATATCATTAAAATGTTGTTTTAATTAAAAGTTATAAAAAATATTGAAGAGAGTCTCAGATCAAATAATTGATACTTCTTCTGAGTTTAGAATGGTGGGTTTACCCTAGGAACCACCTAAACTTGGTCAGCGCATGACGTTCGGTTGAGGCAGCCCTTGTCGAGTACGTTTAGTTGATAAATTAGTTAATTAATTTATTTAATTCATTTAATACCCATAACATAAATCCTCTCTATAAATACCATGTTTTGGAAAATCCCCATGTTTAGCTGCATGAACCTTGTAGAGTATATATTATGAAGAGAGTACATGCCTTGATGGATTGAGAATGATTATTGATGAAAAACTAATTGAGGATAATCTTGAGATGAAAGATAAACATAGTGAGATCATAACCTTACTCATAAGAGGATACATTATTCAGTAACAATTGATCCATTATCTAGGTATGGATTTTTTTTTGTTTTTCATGCCCATTAATATTGAGATGAATTATAATTTATCTTTTTTCAAATTAATTCACAGATCGACCTCCATTGGGTTTTCCAACATTTTATTTCTCTTCTAGAATCTAATAATTTGAGATATAATTATTCTCATTGATTCTTATTTATTTTATAACCCTATTTATTGGGTTCCATCTATGACAGAAAAAATATCCATATATTGATGCTCACTTTTCAATATGTGCATATATCTCTGCATTCATGGAATTCGTCATCAATAATTGGTTGACTGGTGATTCAATGATATGAGAGACTAACCATTTTTCATTCTGTATTTGAAAAACATGTCATGGTATTGAGTACATATTTGGATTCTGGAGACATGATAGAGACATTCGGATGAAAATGGGATCCTGATTATGAATCTAGTAATGGTGGATTTGTGTTCCTGATTAAGCAGTTCTCATGACTTCTTTGGATCATCAGTGTATGATAATGGGATTATGATAGGATTCTTCAATTCCATAGGTGGTGGCTGCATATGGGTCTCTGGAAATATTTTTGGACGTGGTCAATGTGGAAGGCCTCCTCATGTACTGGGAGTTATTTCAATTAAATAAATATAATTTTTATAATGGTAATATATTGAAGATGGAGGATGGTGGCTCTCCTGTTTGAAAATGCGTAGAACTGTACATAAAAAAATGGTGGGTTTTCCTTACACATTCTCCATTATTATTAACATTATAATAATTGTCATAATAATAATATTAGTTTAAAAATGTATAAGAGGGGTAGGGATGTGCATGAACTGCAGAACTGATATGGGTGGTGTGTGTTTGTGCATGTATCCCCCACCTTTGAATAAGGTTTTATAAAAATAATAAAATAAATTATTATTACTTTTATTTTTGTTGTGAAATCTTGTTTCAGTCATAACTCCTTCCCGTGACATCAAATTGATGATATGTCTATGGAATCATGAACCTAATGTTGATGTTTTCAATTCAATACTAATATTGAATATTTAATTTGGACACGTGGATTAGTTCCATGAAGCATTTAACGTACATGTTATGGTAAGAAAGAATTTTTCATTGGGAATCTATTTTTTGAAAGTGAATAGCATATCCTGATTATTTTTTTTGTTGATCGCAATGGTGTAATTCATTTATCCATAAATGTATATTTCTTTGACATGTCACTAAAATGAAATTTTATCCTTCAGCCTAATGAAAAACCTCTTGGGTTCATCTGAAATTTGGTTAGACACATCATGTACTCTAGGAATTCATGTGCACACCCTGAGGTACATGAGAATGGACTGGTACCTGGACATGGGAAGGTACTTTGGCTCGACCAAGTACATGGGAATGACTTGAAGTACACATACCTGGATATTTGTACCCATTCATTCCCAGAGTGGCTAAGGGATTCCATGTTCCCCCTTTACACGCCATGTTTGAGGAAATAGATTTCAAGCCATGTCCAAATGAGAACACGACCAAGTGGTGGGGAAATGTTACACACCATGTAGTTCTTTCCAGAATGTCTTCCCCTAATATCTTCTTCATTATACATGAATTTAGGAATGTGAGTTACCTATCCTGAGTATTTCTCTAGGTAGAATTTTATGGTGACCTTTTTTGTGGAATGTGAGATACGATGTGAGGAATTCAAAGTTCCACACTTCTTCAGGTAACATTTGATGATATTAGTGTCTGGGTATGGTCATCAGCGTTCTATTATTTCCAATACTCTCTTGTTACACTCAGGAATAGGTTCCCCATATTCCTTACATAGATGATAGTGGGGTTAGTACTCCCCTGTTACACCAATTCTTATGTTCCCCATCTTCTTTACACATGTGATATCAGCTTCAATAATCTCCTATTTCAATAGGGTATGAGTTCCCAAAATTATTTTCAAAGAAGATATTGGGGTCAATACTCCCCTGTTTCAACAAGGCACAAGTTACCCATATTATTTAAACATATGTTACTGAGTTCAGTACTCTTCTATCACACCAGGGCACAAGTAACCAATATTCTTCACACATGCAGTGTCAGTACACCCCATACTACTATAGGGTGTGGGTTTCATACCTCAGGAGTGTCACTCCACCATCCTCGGTCTCCAGCGGTGTTTGAGTCATCCATTGGAGTTGTGGATCCCTCGATTGTGGAGAAAAACTATGGGGTATGTGGAATTCCACTCATATTCTTATGAGGTTACATGGGATACATGTATCTAATTTGTGGCTCTCTTAGAAATAGTGCATAGTGGAAAAGAGTATTCTCCTATACATGGTTTCTTATGCAGTTGTGCGTAACGTTGGGAATCATAGATTGACCTTTGGTGCTTTGAACAAACTCATTATTCATAGATGGTTGTGGAGATAAAGACCATCTTACTCTCTCATTTAGAATTCTCATTTATCATATATAGGTTTTTTGTTATGGTGTTTGTCTCATATTTTGATTGACATGCTATCGTTGTCAATAGTTGAATACTTCCTCATGATGCTTTCAGATTTTTGATTTCGGGGTGTTCTACTAGGTATGAATATAATACCCCCTACATGGTATTTTCGTGCAGGTTTCATATATTATGAGGATGATGAGAAGTTAGTAGTGACTATGGTGGACATGGAATCAATGGTGCTAAGTAGTACATGGTGGTGATGACTAGGATAGTTAGTCAAATTTTAGGATCCTGATTTGTTCTCTCCCCTAATATACTCTTTACAATTATTGTTATTTTAGGTTTTTTCCTTTTATTTATGGTATGGAATGTATTTTTCCCCTTTTCTATTTTTTATTTTTTTTTATTAATATGATTTATTTTTTCCATTGAGTTTATTAGATGCATGTTCTAACTCAAGAAATTACAATCTTTTATTTTATATTTCAAAGAACTATTGTATGAAAATGGTGGTGTGTATTTATAAAAGTACATAAGGAAAAGAAATACCATTATGTTTATTCCTTCTCGGTGATTTTGGACATCCCGTAGCCCATTATAAGTTGTTTTGGGGTTTTGGAAGCTTGAACTCCCATTGGCCAGGCAATCCCTAATGGGTCGGGTCATTACAGAAAAAGAGATCAATATTTTTTGAATTATCATATTGGAATTGTTTTTATATAATACATTTTATTGATGTCATGTACATAGAAAAATATATGTGCAATATTTTCATTCACACATTACTAAAATTAATGAGAATGATTACACTAAGCCTAGGTTATACATGATTGATATGGGGATAAGGGAATATTTGGTTCTTGTAAAGTATGATGGATAAAATTTTCATCCTCTGACAACATACACTTATTTTAGGAAATATTAATTTAAATTCTTCAACTATCAAAATGTTTTAATGGTTACAGAGAGGTATTCATCAAATTTAAAGAATGTAATATGGATGGATGATTTGATGTTAAATGGGTTGAAGTAATAATACTATCCTGTTTTGATGCAAGATATAATTCCTATAGATTTACATTTCATTATACCTACAATTTTTCAACACACTTTAACTAGGATTCGATTATTTTCCAATGTTATACACTACAAGGTAAAAAAACTAGTGAAGTTTCCAACTATATAAAAGGAAATTGATATCATATTATATTAATTTGATATATTCCTCCCACCTTCATTTATTGATATAATGTTTAACATCATGGATTATATTTTTAGAGAGATCTAACAATGTGGTCAAGTACATTATAGATGGACGTAACCCATTGAATGATATAAGAAAATTTTGAAAGAGTATTTTCAAAATTGAATTCAGACAAAAGGATTTATTGTAGAGTAATATATTATTGACTACTTCATTGAATTATATATTGACAACCAATATGATGTTGAGAGCATTCATCCCCAAAAATCTCATCACAATAGGAAAATTTTGGGTGAAGGAATTTCTTGAAGTGATATTGTCACAATTACCTTTCTAGAGTGGGAGAAGGCTCGCAATTATCTTTTATACAAATTATAGATATTTATCCATGACTCAAAGCATAAAAAAAATTCTTAGGTATTTAAATACAAGAAGGATTAAAATATGTATAGAACAAATATGTAATAAAACATTTTTGGATTGTTTGAAGACTATATATTTTTTAGTATTTTTCTATTAATAACAATTTAATTTTAGAAAAACATAAACAAAAATCCATATGAAATATATTACATATATTATATTATAACATTTATTTAATTAATAACTATACACTATATACAAAGTAATATGATGAATGTAGTACAATGAAAAATGGTCGAGTTACTCTTATGGTGTAAATGATGAATATACCTTTTACCAAGGATAAAAAACCAATTTACTGATATAATTCATACTATTAATATTCAAAAAAATTTGGAGATATGGATTATGAAAAATTATAAGTTCTAATTTTTAACTTGAGTTCTTAATAGGTGTGTAATTATAATTGATGAATTGGGATTCATGAAAGTGAATTTCAGTTTGGGTATAAGGACCATTCATAATGGAATCATAGGTTGTATAATAATATTAAACCATTGGTCTTGTAAAATACTGTTTTCCAATTATTCTATTTTCTATTAAAAAACTATAGGGTTAAATAAAAATTCTCGTAGTGTAAAACCCTTTTAGCAGGATATCTAAATGCTTTCATGGTGGTACCAATGTAGATGGTTTCATGTATTCCAGAGGTGACCACAAGGAGGCGATTTGGATACTTGATAGAGGGGATAAATCCATTTAACCCTTAAATAAAAAAAATAGTTAAATGAAAATTTCAAATATATTTGATTAGTTTTTCATATACAACGTGTCTCCACATAACATTTTTTCATTCACTACTTTATTTATGTAATCTAAATTAAATTTTTATCAATTTGTATATATAATACATTATAAATATACTGATTCTACCAATATTGAGGAACCATATATTACATATATTTAAATTAATAAAATTTTAGAAGGTGAAAAAAATTCTAGATGTTAGAAACAACTTGAATGTGATAAAATAATAAAAAATTTATGGTTGGAAATAGACAAGATCAGCATAGTGCGACAATGTTAGTAAAAAATAACATGGTGAGAAGTAATGGTTAAAAATTTAATTTTGGATGGAATGCATGTGGTCAACCTGTTGACCTCAACAAGCCAGCTTCCATTAGTTACCCTTGGGTTAATACTTGAATTCACATTCTTGTAAGGTCCCACCTTCCTGAACCACTAATTAGTGCTCAGACCAGTGGTGATTGTTGTACCTTAGGAATATTTCCCATTATTCCCGAAGCTTTCAACTAGTAGTGGGGGTCTGAGATTTTTCCATGGGGAGATTGTACCCCTATATTTGAGTATAAAATTATTAATAAATAACTTACCATAATCCACAAAAATAATAATTAGAGTACATATAAATAATAAACATCTCAAACAATAATAATAATTATAGAGGGAATACATATAGTCTCGATCAACCACGAAGATGATCATATATACAAAATAAACTAGGAAAATTAATATAAAGGCTCCATAGGGACTCTAATTCATGCCTCATCTCATGCTCTATGTATACTTGAGCTTCGCTAACTCGATCATGAAACCCCATGCCTCAATTCATCATGTACATACTATAATTGAGGGATAATCATGTACCCAAGTGTCATGGAGGCCATAGAAGTGTATGATTATATAACTCAGTAGAAAATTATTGATGTGATCTCATACTATAATGGAAATGTAATGATATGTTCACATGACATTCCCTGAATGAATAAATAACTATGAAAACATATATAAAATTACAATAAAAAATTCTTGTTTTGGCCTGATATTGGAAGGTGTTTGATAACATCCCATGTACCATGCCGACACATATACTTAGTACCATACCACTGTAAATTATTATATTCATGACCCTCATTATCTATTCCTTATACAGTCAATTTCAGAGTGCACATGATCATGTTATAATGATCACAACTCCCAATATAATATAACATGGTCTCCTTAGTATACTAATAAGTATCACGACCCCCATCCAGCTCACAAGACTTTTCATAGAATGAGAATATGCATGTAAGTACTACAGACCTAGGGAATTCTCCTAGAAAGCTCTATCCTAGTATACTGGATCAACCCCAATCTCTAAATTCAAGGATAACCCATTAATAGTACCACCAACCTCCCATATGGGATTTTTATCAGCCATTAGTACCATATAATAAAACACCACACATTTGGAGTTTTCATTACAAATAAAAGAATTTCCCAAGGGTGTGTTCCATACAAAAATAAAATAATTACCCTATAAATGTTTTCCTATTTCAAATCCAGAACTACCTACAATAATATTGCATATCACACCACAAATAAAAAATAATAATGTATATTTGAATACCTAAACCCTCCATCACTAGTCATATCCAAAACCACCCTCTCACTAGGGAAAAAATATTCCTTGGATACCCACTAAAGTCCCCTAAAAAAATATAAAAGAAACACACTATATGTTTTCCATGTTACCACCCAACACAATAACTTAGCTTGGTTCCTCTCATCCTATCATAGAAAAGGAACCTTACCCAACTATTTCCTTAATCCAACACATATTTAGTGCCAACCCATCACTCATGGTATCACACACACACACACACACACACCCAACCCAGAATCAACAAGGTAACCATTCTATTACATCTCATGGGGACTCAAAAGATCTACCTGGAACACTCCACTCATGTCACATGATAACTACCAATAGAGGTGTCAATAGGTTCTTATATAAGACAACTATGTCATAAATAACCTGGTCACACACCTCCAGAGGTTCAGATTCCATATAAAATCATAAAAATTATCACACCCTCATCGATCGGTGACTGAGGTTAGAAAGAGAGTGATCAAGGGTTCTCAATGGACCTTGAAACATTTGGTGATACAAGGGTTTATATGTATTTAAAACATACACTATTATTTAAACCATTTAATATTAAAATAAACAATTCAAATTCTTATCATGGGTAAATATCCCTTAGTCGTATGGCTAATAAACCACATTAATCATAAATAAAAATCATTAAATCCATATTGATAGTGAGGGGACCACCTACCTCATTTTAGGAGTTTTTCTACTTTTTTTATATCCCTATACCATGCTTCTCAAGCTTGAATAATCACATCTATCATTCAATAGTAACTTCCCACACCATGGGGAACAAATGTCATGTCAAGGAATAAAAATTAATCACTTACATAATTTCATAATTAAATATTTCATTTATTTAAAAATAAAATAATTACCAAAAAATCATCGGGTGATCCAATCACATTAAAAAAACATCCAACGACAGCTCAAGGGTCCACGAAAAACCTATGGAACCACCACAGCCAAAATACACATCATGTGACTCCATAGAAATTATTAATTAAGATTAATTTAGTTGTAAAACATCTATAAATTTAGGGTTTCAATGTTACTTCACTAGAAATGATATTAGAGGAATTTGGATGTTGTCTCCTGATTCCCCTTCAGTGGGAAGAACAAAAAACTTCAATGATATCAGGTGTTTTCCCCATGCTTCAATGAAATTACCAAAAAAAACCTACACCATAGGAACACCAAATAAAATAGGTAGAAAGATTAATAATGATAGAGGAATTTGGAGACACCCATTACCTGATCCACATAATAAAATTTCCATGAATCAGACCCCAATAAAGGGAGATCAAGGGGAGGATAAGTGAGTTCAAACCCCAATATTATGTGCACCAACGAAAGAGTAGAGGGTGTTTCCCCCTCATAAAATTTGAGGGGTTGGAATTATAATTTTAAAACTTTTTATGACCACAAGATATCTACTACAACTCCAGCAACTAGTTAGCGGCCACCTTCAGAATATAGGTTTCTTTGGTTGACCCATCGGCTAGCTAGTGACTTCCTACAGCCTATGGTGCAATAGCCACCCTAGCCCCTACCAAGCCCCCTTGAGAAAACATGACAACCACCAGGCCCTAAATATAATCTAAAAACATTAATTTCAAATGTATAAACACCTCTAACTTGATTAAAAATGAAATTTCAAAAAATTTCATGCCCACTATTTTAAAATTCAAGTTCCTTCTCAAATTTTAGAACATTGGTATAGACATAAAGCATTAAAAACTCTCAAAAATGACACTTATCATCACCAATATGTACTCGTTGTTGTTAGGTCCTAGAAAATATGTAAATAGAAAGAAAATACTTCGTAAAATTTGATAAAGGTAATAGATGCATGTTGGGATGGAAATTTGAGGCGAAGATTGAATAAATCCAGTTTGTAAAAGGACCCAAACTGGTCTGCATACTAGTCATTGAGAAAGGTTTGTGGATGGCACAAGACACGAACCAAGCAGTACATGGAAAACTTGTGTCATTCTCGCAATTGATTTACTAGCGAACGAAGCTGTTCGTGGATGAAAATAGTGAACCATGCATTTTGAACTGTGTCATTACTAAAAACATGACAACGAAGTAATCCCCTATATACCATCCCTATGGACTGAATAGTTCACGGATGAGGAATGGGAGGTAGTGTCCCGAGAACTACATTGTTCATGGGATTGAGGTGGTGATTTCTGCAGCCATGAACCTTAACGCCACGAACCTCGGTTTATCGAGTCATCCATGGGTCGGAAGATCCCTCCATGTAATTCTACAAAAGGTGACATTTGATTATAGTTAGAACCTCCTCATCACTCTATAAAAGTACCTAAGGGTAGCCGAGAGGATAGATGATTTTTGGGGATATCTTGGAGTTTAAAAATAGAATACTTCAATGGTAAACAACCAATGAAGTTCGGAACCATGAATGGTTTCAATCCGGTACAAACACATCGTGAACAATAAAAGGAAGGTAAATTAATAATAATATACTAGATGAAAACCTAATTGGTAAACCATGAACCATAGCCCCTTCACGGATGAACATCCAACGAACTGTAGGCACAATACCCCTCCTTCAGTTCGACAAAATACGTGGCACATCACTCCGAATACAAGACCCTACATTGCATAGAACCACTCTACACAAGTAGAACCTAATACCGTGTACCACCACAGTATGTAGAGGCTCTCATCTAGGTCCACATACCCCTTCGGTAAATAGATGACCCCTTCATCTGTATAGCAGTACAATTTGCGGGGAATCCCCTATCCTGCATGAGAAAACAGTACATCGAATGGGTTGTCTCTGGGTTTTCTACCATCTAGCTCAAATATTTTCCTTCCATTCCTATAAAACCCTCCATGGAACCTCCACTAACCACTCCATCATCATCAGGTCAAAGCCTCTTCTAAATTCACCACAACCGTATGACCAAGCTATCTGCTGCATCAGCATTCCCTTACGATTCAACATACCTAAAGTATGTTGCAGTTTAAAGGAAATTCCCATAATGGTTTGGACTCCTATGATTCCCTTGAGTCTACATTCCAAAGATAACTCAAAGTCCATCCTTGGGACACTAATGTGAACCTCCCAATTCTAAGGATCAAGGGTAATCACTATTTTTTCCATTAAATTAGGGATAGGGATAAGTCATAGGAATTGCAGTTTCTTTTCCTTATGATGAGGATCAAATTTTTTCCCCTTTCCCAGAACCCATATCAGGGAATCCCTCTTGGAGTAATCCCCTAGCCTTCTGGGATGAACCCAATGAACTTCACATTCATTTAAAATTAATGGGTTAATTTCTCTATTCCCTCTTCCACCATCTCCGTCATCCTTTTCTCTCATCAGAGAAGAAATATTTCTCTTTTGTTAAATATTTCACATCCTATTGTTTTTCACACTAATCATGGATCACATGGGATTAGAGGTTTTTGATGATATGAAATTCACATAACATCCCCTATGAACTATGAGACATTGATTCCCAATACATCTAGGATATGTAGGAAGCCTTTATCTAGGCTTGATCTTTGTATCATATCATCTATGAAATGAGAGATCATTCCCCTTAAAAATGGAAAGCTCCTACGTGTAAGCTCCAATAAATTCACTACCCTGAAATTGAAGTATTAGAACAATGATTCCTTTTCTAACCATGATACATAGGACGACTACCTAAAGCCCAATATCAAGGGATATTCTCTTTAAAATTCAATCCCAATAATAATTCCCTCGACTCTCTAGGGCCTCTTCTTTAGGAATAATCCCCAACATGACTCTTTTAGGAAGGTACTCATTTACAGTATAATCCCCAAATCCCAAAAAACAATGAGGGATTTGATTCCCAACTAATTGGGTTACGTAGAAATCCTCTCCAGGGTCCAATCCAAGCACCCAAATTCCCCTTTCATTCACCAGGACATATCCCTATTGGGGCCATATCCACCAAGGATTCTATACCCCTTTGGATAATCCTGGTCCACTTCAGTGTAACTCCCACACAATATATTGACTAGGAATCCTTCACTAAGATGTTCTTACTTCATGAAATTAAACTTCATGGATGGATCATCATTGCATGAACTTAAAAGATGATGTGTCTATTTACGTTTCACTAAACTACGTGGGTTCTAATTCCTTTCAGGGGGATACGTAAGAATCCCTTCTTATGGGTTCGATCTAGACAATGAAACAATGTATGCACCCTTGGATGAACGTACACTCTAGATAACCTCATTATATGGTATAAACCAACATTTTATCAGCAATTTCAGACCCATGCTCACATATGGTTAATCTTTCAACCCAGAGGTAACCCATAGAGACATGTTTTGGAAAAAAACAATAATTCACAAACATATGTACATTGGCTTAGATCTATAAGAGAGTACTAGAATAACAAATATTTCCCCACAAAAGGGTATGATGAGCCTGAACTCCCTTCCTCTCAACCAATAGAGTCATTAAGTGTCGTTGGACAAATCATCATCCAAAAAGAACCTTCCTTTGGAAATAAGGTCTATGAATAATGGATTCTAGGTGCATTGAGTGTTTTTGGATCCCCGAATAAACCCACTGTTTACCATCCAAGGACCACTTACCCTACACGACCCAATTACACAAACACATAACTACCTACAATATCCCACTGGGATCTTGCAAATTAGGAAACTTCATAATAGTAGAAAAATGATATACTACCCAATCTCAGTTGAACCGTATCACACTAACAAAATATGGTGCAATGCGAATTGTGTCGAACCAAAAATGGTGAACCTAACGTGAATCCTTGTCCATGGTGGAGGTATTATCCCACCCCAAGTCCCTTTCATCCAAAAATAGGGAAGTAGGCCAAGAAAGATCATCAATTATGCATGTTATTATGAGATGCTACTTTGACAGGGTTTTGTTGTCTATATATGTCAAATATATATATTACAAGAATTCCACAGATCTTTGTTCGATCCAAATGGAATCTCAACAAATTTCTCATGAATGCATGTCAAATACCACATAGGTGGTCAGGTTCCCAATAAAGAATCGTAATCCCTTGCCTACCCATCATTTTCATTTCTAGGTTTCAAACACACTTATTATTGAG
The DNA here is from genome assembly GCA_963277665.1 of Viscum album. Taxonomy (NCBI): domain Eukaryota; kingdom Viridiplantae; phylum Streptophyta; class Magnoliopsida; order Santalales; family Viscaceae; genus Viscum; species Viscum album. The sequence continues at coordinate 804,879,752 of OY728128.1, read as the reverse complement.
TATCACCAGAATGGAACTCTCCCTATGGTAGCGGCTGTAAGACATGACCTCCAATCGGTGAAATATCACTAGATGCCTCTTCATCTGTGGCCGAAAATCCAGCAAGGGATGTCTCCACTAGCCATCTCAAATCGATTCAGAATTATTTCCTAGAAACATGAAAATTAACACCTCCCTTATCTTAGGAATTCAAATGAGCTCCACACCAATGAATTCATCATAGTCACCCAGGAACCCCACTCAAGGGATCCTACCAGAGGACGTATCCACCAGCAGTGTACGACCTGATCTCCTTACACTGAAGAGGATCCCATGCTAAGGGAACCTACATAAGTCCAATGGACATGGGCCCCTTGGGAAGCCTGCTGAGGGAGGAAAACAAATAATCAAGAATAGTTTATCTCCCTGGTTCCTGAGGAGGAGGTCTTCCACAAAAATGTTGGGGCATCTAACAAGAATGAAAACAATCATACCCCTCCTCTTGATGACCTCCATAGAAATATGGAGGCAATATATGAGTAGATGGATACCCCTCTCCCTCATATGAATCCCACCACAGAAATAGGGTTGAAAAATATGAGCCGACACACATTCTTGCATGTGCTCATCGGTCCCTCCACACAGATAGAGTAGAAAATTATAGGAAGATGAAAATCTCTTCCAATGCAAAAGAAAACCAACCTCTAAATAGGGTGGCTAACCCTAGGCATTTATATAACACTGCTGATGCATATAAATCCCACTAGTCAAATACAATGGAAATACATAGGTAGATGAAAATTCATACCTACCACAACAAATCCCACCCATCAAATATGGTGGAAATGAAATATGTGCAGAGTCAAATTCTTATGGATTCAAATTAATCTCATGAGAAAAATACAATAGTAAAAGAGAATATGAAAATTACTGCTACAAAATATAAATCCCACCAGCCAAATATAGTGGAAACCGAAGAAAATAGCCAATGGAAAACTCGTTCCTCTGCCTCGACATAGGAGAACTTCCAGTTCCCACTAGCAACTCATGGAGGACTGGAGTAGGCACATGGTCCTACTCCAACATCATAATGAGAATTCATACCCATTCTAACCAAATATGTATCTCAAAACATGTTTACCATTATGTAGGATCAAATGACAATCCCAAAATATATCTTCCATAAATTTCAAGGCGTCATTGCATCGTTAAAAAAAGTGAGGAATTAGGCCCACAACCTGATCTCCCCGGGTAGGGTAATCTATCCACCAAATCAAATAATCACTCTGGATTAGACCAGCATCCACACTCTTGTCTAGGAGGGTCAAAAATCATATACCGTGATACGAGGACAACATGATCAGGAACAAATACTCGTTCCAACCAGGGGATGCTGGTCCAATGTGGTGGTTTCCCCAAGGCAGACATATATCCCTTCCAAAACTCAATATGTTATTCAGCGTATCCCAGATACATCAAGGGAACCAACCAAACAGGTACCTATACATAAAGGCCATTATCAACAGTAGGAATCCCCCGTTTCATAAAAGAGATCACCCAAACATGAAAGGAACCAAAGGCAACCGAAAAAATAAGATCATACTCATGATTCTGGTCTACTGGAAGCTGGAATTCTTGACACCATCAAATATTTTTCAATAGATTTTCAAGCTCCTATGAGTTCATTACCATGTTATTTAATTGGTAGTATAAGTTGTGAAGGTCCTCTCTACAATGTTGCAACTAGTAGCTCTGAAGGTCCTCTCTAGATCACCCACACGGTCTTACTTTGTGGTCAAAAAATGATCAATCACAAGATCCTATATCTTGATGCATGTCAGGGTATCCTTATATCTAACCATAATATCATACAACAAGAAGGCCCTCCCCTTGTTGTAGTCCTCCCTGATTGTCCTCCCCCGAGTATACACTGCCGATATATTTCTCCATGTAGTCGGGCTTCAAGTTGCGATGGCAGTCCTCGCCTTGATGAGAGTCTCTACAAAGGCCCTCCTCATAGTGACATCAATCAATGAAAAGGCCCTCCCATCATTGAATTACATCCTATAGGCCCTCCTCATAGTTTAAACTATAGATACTCTCCATGTATCTAGATCTATTATGGTGGTACTCACCATGATAGGTGTCATTGTGAAGGCCATCCCCTCAATGACGCTAAGCAACAAGAAAGTCCTCCCCTTACTGTTGTTCACCCTGAATGTCCTCTTGAGGTTATACTCCACAGAATTCCTCTCTATGGGTATAAAATACGATGTGATGGTATTCCTCACCATCATGACACTGAATGCAAAAGTGCTACCCACAGTCCAAATCTACATCAGCAATATGGTCCTCCCCTCATCGGGTCAAATGTGAAAAATACCTCATATGTCGAGGTACTAGAAAAAATAGAGTATGATGTGTGGGATACTCTCACCATGAAAAGAGATATAATTTCTCAACTATATGATAGCCTAGGTCTATGCTCATCTTCCAATCCACCCTCATACCATTCAAATGTCAACGAGACACCCACTAACCCCACTGCTTGGAATGAAATCATTAAGGAGCAGTCAAAACAGGAGAATCAAGTTAAAGAATCCCTAGATGAACAATAAAAATATTTGTTGATTGTGAGAAGAAAACTAGCTAGGGATGAAATACCAGTGATGTATTGGCCCACAATTACTTCTAAGTTCAACATACCAAAATAGTTTTCAGAAGAATGTTTGCATAACATTCACCTTAATATTTAGACATCTCTCCACCAGTTAAAAGCAATGTTTTTCCCCTATGATGGGTATGCAGATCATTTTAATGTCTTGGGAGACCTTGACCATCAAATTGACCTAGAATCCTTTATATCTACATATAATCCACAATTAGAAATTTGAAGGAAAGACCTTGGGTTGAAATGCATCCATGCACTGCACAAGTTGCACTACCTTATTAGCAATGACTTGTCTGGTGTTTTTATCTGGGGATGGGGAGAACATGGATATCTACACTTCACCCAACTTCTTTTCAATTATAACCCACTAGAGGTGACACCCTGTAATTTCATCATCCCTAGATAGAAATAAAATGAAGTCCCTCCTCTGGAAAGGTGGAATTCTTGACAAGAACTGGCCTTGAGTAAGTCTCAAAAGCTCCAGGTTTGACGAGAGAAAGCCATCAAGAATTTCTGAACCAAAACACTGAGAACATATAGTTGGATTCCTATATAAGGGAATCCAATCAACGAGAACTGATCATGGCCTTGAACGAAATTAATTCACGTGTAGAATCAGAACCATATCCAGATCACACCCACATGAGAATGCATGAGATCAAGAAAGTGGTAATGGAAGTCACCACCGCAACACATGATATGCCTAAGCCCAAAAGTATGGGTGCATTTTTTAAATAAAATTCCATTATAAGACCAAAAAATCTAGGATGAGGCACATCAACAGAGGAATGGGAGCAACCCTCTACCCGCAGGACTAGGGGCATTTTTTCCTCAAATTCCTGCCGAACAGACGTCTATCTTCTCTCGACTGGGGAGAAAAATTGATAGAGGGGTCACTCATTCCATCCAATACCGTGACTCTCATACCCCATAATGGAGGCATATTGCAAGGTCATATTAGGGATCCCTTCGAGTCACTCTTCGCCATGAAACCTTAATAGTATCATATAATGGTCGGAGAAAATCTAACAAAGGATGTAAGAATATCTCCTACCATTCAGCACCTGGTATACCACCCCAAATGCAGTATTCATAAGTAAATGTCCTGGATATCATCCCCACAAACCTAGAGGAAAATAATAAAAATAATGAGGAAACTAGAGAAGAGGGTTCCGTCCTAGAGGTAGTCCACATAAAGCCTAGTGGTGTGCATACTAGAAACCAAATAGTTGTCTTATATTTGGGTTCCCCCTCAGTAAATCCACCATTAACTCCCACAAAAATCCTAAATAAGGAGAAGAATAAGAGTAAGGTATATGAATCACCTTCTCCTCCTTGTAAAGATGATTCCACTACGTAGATGATATATTCACTCGACAAGAGAAAGAAATAAAAGAGATAAGTCATCTCAATGTTGAGCTGATAATATCATTCCATCCTCCTAGGTATGTCCCTCAGGTGAAGCATCAACACACTCTTCCATCAGATGTACCTATGCCTCACATGCTTATCCCAATGGATGAAGCAAGGATAAAAGGCTCATTCAAGGTAGAACTGAGGCCATCAGTATATCTTAACCCAATCCCGACTGGATATCAAGATTTACCTTCATTAGAGAAGAAACTAGAATAGATTTAGGAGAATCCAAAAAGGATGCCTCTGGTCGAGTATCCACCTAAAGTTCCAGAAGCATTGACACATCCAATATTGACCACTATTGCACCTTCTCATGCTGAGGTCCAACATGACATGCATCAAGGGATCTTTAATACCATCAAATTATTGATAACTCGAATAGAAGTAATAGAGGGGATTCACACTCTGATATAACTTGAACAAAAACATTACCATGACTAGGTAATCAATTTCATTCCTCTACCAAATTTTAAGAATCATATATTTCTAGTGTGCAATGGATTAGGGGACCCATAAAAGCATCTATTGCCCTTCTCTTTCTATTGTGATCCCATGATGGGAACCCCGAAGTAATAAGAGGTTGTGATGATCATATGATTTTTACCAACTCTACATGGTTTAGCCTTTGATTAGTACACATTTTTTAACCTAACTCAATAACAGGATGGGAGGATCTCCAACACTAGTTCTTGTTCTGGTTCTTCTAAACATTTCCAAAAACAATAGTCAATGATCCCATGAAATGAAAAAAATGATAGAACAAGTGAGTATTGGACTTCATCACAATATGGAAGGGTCTGACTTACTCATTGAACCAACCACTCCCCCAAGATGAGATGCTTTCCATGTGTATCGATAATCTTAGAGATGATTAGTGAACACCACTAGTTTTGGTGAAGTATACTAGTGGGTTCTGAGACTTCTATGTCATCTCCTAAAGGATAGAGTATTTCTTGATAAGAACTAATCTCAAGTCCTATGCAGCCAAACCATCCCTAGTAAAAATAGTAGGATGAATTGAAGTGGCTTCTGTCATTCTTAATCCACCCCTGCACCATCTCCAGCTCCAAGGCCCCCACCGAACCATGTAGGGCCCCCAGGACCTCAACAACCACCCCCACCCCATCAATACGAGCAAAGGGGGGCCAAAAGAAATCAATTTGAGAAATGTAGAATTAAATTATACTTGTTTTAGGATGATCATGTATGTGGTTACTTCACAGCCATCCTGAATTTCAACTTTCTTCGACTTTTGGAGCCATAGTAGGATGATGATGTAGGTCTTGATGACAACCTAGATTAATTTCTCTTTCATCAGATATTAGGACACATTATCTGTGAGATTTTTTACTTCACGGAACTCTTGAAAATGATGATATATTCTAGAAAAGTCAAGCTAGGACCACTTCTAGTGCAAGTGGCATATGTCTCCAGCACTGATCTGAGTAAAGAGGGGGAGTGGAAAAAAGTTAAAAAAAGTAGTAGAAGTTTAATAGTTGGATGACTTGAAAAACAGTCAATCGAGCCCATGTCATACTCTAGAAATATTTAAATCAACCTACCACACCTCTAATGCCTCATAATGAAACAATTCCATCATCCCTGTCCCCACAATCATCTAAGGGACAAGCGCCAAGAAAAAGTCCAAACGGAAGGGAGGAAAGAAAGTGTAGGATGATACAATTTCAAATAATCCATGGTTAGCTTTGACACTCTCAGATTTCATGCCATAAAATCTAAAGATATAGGCACTACCTCTCCAGATGGTACAACCATAGGCATATGATAAGGTAAAGTCATCATCTTAAGAGGATATGATTTTTTGGATCTATCAATATCATCCATTTTATGGATCCATTCTCCGATGATGAGTACAATTATAAACCATAATTCCCTATACTAAATCAGAGAGCTAGAGGAAAAATCCACACAATCCAGAGATATCCAGGGATATAAAACCATGGAAGAAGTCAAGCTTATGGCCGCACTCCCACTCAAACCATTAGTGTTGTAGAAACTCGTAGAGTGACCCTCTAGTGAATCTAATAAGGACCTGGAAATCCCTCTTCCCCTATAAAAAACCACCCAATCCAATTCTTCTAAAATATCTGTCAGATGAAGAAAAAATGACTAATTTCCCTCAACGTTTGAGTAGATCTGCTCGGCCTAATGCACAAAATATGGAAGATCCTTCAGCTTTGAACCCAAATGATGAACCATCATCATCAAATGCTCAATAACCTAAAGTATTTATGAAGTAGCATCCCCAAGCAAGGAAGCACCGACCTATTGATACAAAATTTGAAATTATGAAATAGATGGATTCAATAACAGCTAAGCTCTCAATCATGGATACACTGAATCTATCAGCAGATCTTAGGGAAGCTCTCATAGAAGCTTTGATGAGTACCTTGAATTTTTAATCCAAAGTATCTTTTGTTGAAGTCTACTGGACAAATATCAATCCTGCAAAATGTCACACAATTATGTTCTTCATAGATCAATATGAAGATGCCATCATTTAAGGAAACATCAATCCATTATATGAGTTTTCCATGATAAATGGCATCGATATTTGAAAAGTATTCATCGATAAGGGATCTAGGTTTAATCTACTCCCAATGTGGACACTTCGTTAGCTGGAATGTAATGATAATGATCTAACACCCTACACCATGACCTTTTGGGTTATAAAAAAGTGAGTAAAAGTCATTAGGTCAAATCCAGATAGAAGCCCAATTCGGTGACCTCGTATCTCACCCAAAATTTCTAGTGGTCTGAAATAGTACAACCTCCAACACTATACCAGGTAGGACCTGGATAAATAAACATGTGAAAAACCCCTCTTCATACCATTAGTTCCTAAAATATAGCATTAATGGATAGAGTGGAACACCGTAAGCTGATAAGGCCACATTCGGGTCCTGCAAGTCACACTATATTGATGTAAGGTTCTATAAACCAAAGGGGAAACAACCCTCAGCTGACAGAATTGATTGGGTCGCCACCCCAAATAGTTTGGAGATAGTTCCCACCGATCTCCTCAAATAGATCAGGGAAGAATACATATTTCTTGTCAATCATATTGAAATCACAAGTCCAAATTAAAATGTGTATTCAGCAGTCCTCATGGTTTCTGTTATGACTTCAAAGCCTGGTGATGGTGAAAAGCTCACTGATTCCCAAGATAATGGTGAGTTATCAGATGGAAGTACCCTCAATATACCATTAAAATCCTAGAAAATCCCTACCTCACCCACTAAGGATGGAAAACGTATCACTTCAATTAAAGAAGATGAGGATGCTATTTTACCCCTCATTGCGTCTTCTTCAAAGAAGCCTCTGCAAATTGATGAGGGAGAAGAGGCATCTTCGCCCCATGGATTCAAAAAATACGACTCTTCCTTCAACTATGGAATGATAATCTCAAGTATTGTTTCCCCATTAGAAGTTGAATTGGAAGATGATGAGGATATAGAGGAGGAATAAAAAGAGGACCTGAGGTATGGCCCACCAACATTTGAGAAGGAGTCTCTATCACCATTAATGTACTCAAATAAATAAACATGGATATAGAAGAAGACCCATGACCTACTCTAGTTAGTATGACCATTACTTCCAAAGAATAAGAGATATACTTTGTTTTCATAAAGAAGGATCAAGATGTATTTTTCCTAGAAATATTCATAAATGTTAGGTCTCAATCCAAAGGTGCCACTAACCACTTGGGTCTGCCAGAAGATCACTATGGTTACAAGAAATCTGCCAGAAGGATTCACTCGATACATTATTCCAAAATAGAGGTTGAGGAAGAAAATATAATCAGAGATAAGTTCCTTAAAGAAGGTCCAATATCCCATATGTATAGAAAACATCATACACATCTTGAATAAGAATTAGAAGATCAAGGTCTGCATTGATTTTAGGGACCTCAATCGGTATTTCCTGAAAGATGATTTCCCATCCCCAATCACAGAATTGCTGATCGAAAAAACTGCTGGATATGAGGCTCTATTTTTCATGGAAGACTATTCGGGATATAACCAGATCTGAATGGAACAAAAATATGATAAATAACCAACCTTTAGGTCCCCCTAGGGAGTTTTTTTCTCCAAGGTTATACCTTTTGGTTAGAAAAAAACTGGCACCACATATCAGTGTGCCACGAACCACATATCTCAAACCCATCCGAGGAATGTTAGTTTAATGATATATTGATGATTTGGAGGTTAAATCATGAAAATGCCCAGACAACCTGATTGATCTTGAAACTATCTTCAATAAACTATGACAACACATTCTGAAAATGAACCCCTAAAATTTTCATTTAGTGTTACCTCAGGAAAATTTCTTGGCCTCTTCAAACACCATTGGTGCATCAAATTAATCCCCAAAAAGAAAAATTCCATCCTTGGCATGTCACCTTCTTGTAACCTACCTAAGATTAGATGACTCTAAGGACACCTGGAATACATTCAATGCTTCATATCCAACCTCGAAAGTAAATGCATTACCTTCACCAGGTTGGTGAATAAAGGGTAAAATATCAATGGACTGAAGACTGTACAAAATAATTCAATAATATTAAAAAATATATATTAATCCCACATGTTCTAATTCCTTCTATTGAAGAAATACCACTCATTCTATATGTAACTACTATAGAGCGATCCCTAGGTTCCTTCCTCACACAAAATAATGATGCCAGTAGTGATAATAGTCTATATTATCTTAGCTGAACCATGATTGATGATGAGACTCATTATTCAAATATCAGGAAGAGCTGCCTTGTATTAATTTTTATAGTTCAGAAGCCGAGGCATTACTTGCAGCACCACAAAGTCCATTTGGTCTCTCTAAGAAACCCGCTCAAGTATATTCTAAATCATCTAATGTTAAACAGATTCCTTTCATAATGGGTGGTCATCCTGCAGTAGTTTGATATATGATTTATACAAAAAAAAGAAATCAAAGTCTAGGCATTAGAAAATTTCCTGGCAGAGCATCCCTCTATAGAGGTGGCCCCATTAAATGTTCAGCTACCTGATGAGGAAGTATTATCTATTCAAGATAACTCCCAGATATGCGAAATTCACTTTGATGGTTCCTGTATAATATCAATTGGAAAAATAATGGAAGACCCCAAATTCAACAAAGTGTGTTTGGGAGTCATAATCATATCCCCAGAAAAAGCAGTTATTCCCTATTCCTTCATACTATCGTAAAGATGCATGAACATTGAAGCAGAGTACCAGGCCATCATTGTAGGACTAGATCTGGCACTCCAAGTTCAAGACTAACACATAAATATTAAAGGAGATGCATAAATGGTTATAAAGAAAGTCAATGGTGACTATGGTATCAAGAAAGTGAAGTTTATCCCTTTTATGAATCATGACTGTGAACTGATGGCCGAATTCATGTCATATCCAAAATTGAATTAAGTTCCTCGGTCACCAAATGCACAATCTAATGCATTGGAAAATAAAGGCATGGCTCTGGCTGACCTGAATCATAACGAAACAATCATTAGTATTTCCCAGTGACAGATGGTCTTACTGTTTATTCAGGCTAACAGAGAAGAAATTAATGAGACCAGTCCCATCTCCAAGCCATATGATCGTACCACTGGCTGGATGACTCCCATTATAGAATATACTCAAAATGGAGAACTCCCACTAGATAGGGATATAAGGGAATAGATTTGATGAAGAGAAGTCAATTTCATTTTGTACGACATCACAAATTGGAAAATGGTTCTTTGTAAATGAGGCCTGGATTGAGTCATTCTCAGGTGTTTTGAGGGAGAAGAGACTGCCACTGTCATGAAATAAGTTCATGAAAAACATGTGGGGTACACCAGTCAGCATCCAAACTCTCTCATCAAACTCAAATTCATGGGTACTATTAGCCCACCATGATGCAGGATTGTACTGATTTCCCCAAAAAGTGACATTCCATCCAAGTCCATGCCAATTTCATCCATCAACCCCCAGAGTTGTTTCAAAAAAATAAATACTCCTATCCATTTTCTATAAAGTTAATGGATGTCATGGGACCATATCCTCCTACCATATCCATATAAATCAAATATATTCTCATAGAAACCAATTTTATTTCCAAATGGGTAGAATATTCACCCCTTAAAGAAGTTATAGAAAAAAGTATTGTCAGCTTTGTTAAAGCCAATATCATCACTTGATTTGGTGTCACTCACACAATACTAATGGAAACCAGCACCAATTTCTACTATGTTGAATTGGACTTACTCTACCAAGAGTTTGAAATCAAATCAAACTATTCACCCTAATACCATGCATCGACCAATGGACATATAGAGGCTTTCAACAAGACCTTATCCAACATAATCTAAATGATGGTAGACAAGGATAATAAATTGTTGATGGAAAATCTCCTACATAGTCTTTGGGATTACTAGACCACAACCTGCATGACCACTCAAGAGACCCTGGTAGTCATTTGTATATGTGATAGAGGTGATTATTCCCATTAAAATTTAACTTCCATCACTCTATGTTTCTATATGTGATCAACTATTTGTAGATGAGAAATCTCAAAAAACGATTCGATGAGATGGAGTGGTTAGAATAGAAAATATTTATTAATTTTCCCCATTTGGAATTCTACGAAAACCAGATTTCATGATCCTTCAATAAGAAGGTTCTCCTTAAATCTTTTCTCAAAGAAGAAACAATGTTGCTCCTCAGAACCCTGATGATACTCGAGAAGAAGCCTCCAACATTGGATCCCAAATGGGAAGGACCCTATGTTGTATAAAAAATTTACTCCAATGGAGTGTATGCTCTGATTTCAATGGATGGATATTTCACCATATCCCTCACCAATGTGAGGTTTCTAGAAAAGTACTTTATGTAATCATGATCAAAATTGTCTTAGCTGTATGACGTTAAAATTCATAGTGCCACAACCGTCATTTCCACATGATGTGAAACTTTATTGAAGATGTCATTTCCACATGATGTTAAACTATATGGAGTACATCCATTCCACTTGATGTTAAACTATATGGAATTTTTCCTTTCCACATGATGTTAAACTATACGGAAGAAATCCTCATCACATGAAAATAAACTGCATGATGAATTCATTCATGTTGGATGAAGTTAAACTACTCAACATCCCCATATTAACTTCAATATGTTAAATTTAATCTCGACATATTATTCCTTACCGCATGTTGTTAAACTGCACACCACTGACAATGTTCTCACCTGAGGGAACATTGTCTCCGACATCAGTATCCTACCATTCTACGCTACAAAAATATATATGTCTTGATTCCTATCTGTCGATGGGATATGTAGTGACACTAGGATATATCATCCGGGTCCAGAATCTATAAAACAAAAAAAATGATTCCCCTTTCCTCTTTATAGGTCATACTGGTACATATAACCTATTATCTTGGAACTACATATAACTTGATTCCCATCTACTGATGAGATATGTCGAGATGACTCGATCCTAGATCTGGGTCTAACCACCACATATTAAAAAAATACCTGTATTATTTTCTCAAGTACCTCTAAATCACGAGAGGAGACCCTAAGTGGTTCTTGTTTCTCACACCGAGCATAGCTCACGTGAGCTTAGAAATAGTGGTAAAGGATTCCCCTTTGATGAATAGATGATACATGTACGGTGTAGGACCGTTAAAAAAAGAAAATAGTCAAAAATACCACTCCCTATGTATTAGCCAAACCTATATGGGGAAGAAGTTCTAGAAATACATGTGTCTTTATTCCAACCCCTCCGTGATATGTAGTGACACCTAGATTCTTCATCCTGGTCCAACCACCACCAAAAATAAAACAATCATCCTTTCCCTATGAAAAGATCAGACCTATACAAGGATTTGTTTCATAAGATCCACATATGGGTGTATTCCAACCTCTATGTGATACATAAGCATCCCAAAATCTTTAAACAAAGTCATGTATACAATAAAGTATTGAAGTAAAATTCCCTATCCTTCTTTATGATACCACTGTGTAGAAGAGTAGTTTCTTTCTAATCCTTGTTTCTCACACTGAGTTCTACTCATGTGGGCTTGGGAATTTAGGAATAGGATTCCTCATAGGCATACCAACTCACTACATGGCCAAAATTGTTTACAGAATTATTTAAAACTATAGGTTACCCCAAGAACTACACATAGGATTGATTCCTACCCTTGTAGGGTGCATAGTGACGCCTAAATTATTCATCCTGTTCCAGCCAACAACATCGTAAAAAATACCTCACACCTACATATGAATCAGATATTTATAGGTAACATACCTTAAAGAAATATGTGTAGTCTTGATTCCTTCTCTCACAGGATATGTAGTGACACCCAGATTCTTCATCCTGATCCAGCCAACAATATCTAAAAAAGTGCTCCCCCTCTTTGCGTATGACCAAAGCCTATGTAGGGAGGCCATTTTACAGAGCTACGTATGACTTGTTTCTTATTCATCAATGGGATACATAGAGACACATTGACCCTATGTCTTGGTCTAGACATCACGTGATGTGGAATGCCTATGATATATCATTCGTTTCCCATAAACTAGGAGGTAACTCCTCTTCACTACTTGTTTCTCACATCGAGTATAACTCACATGAGCTTAGGAATGATGGGAAAGACTTCACCCACATGGGAAAAGAATAGAGGATTATAAAAATCCCATCATCTTGAAAGCATGGTATATAATTACCTCTCTATGTGAATATATCAGAATAGCATAGGGAGTCCTCAGAACTATGTGGACTTTGATTCCCCACTAACTAGGATACAGAAGAAACCTCCATGAGGTTCAAGCCTGACACTTCACTCACCTCACCCTTTTTCAAGTCGGTTTACTCTCATCCTAACCACATGGCGTTAAAATGTGTGATCAAAGAAGTCCCAACTATATTAAATTAAACATTATTGTATCTAAAGAACTATGTATGGGTTGATTATCAACAAGAATAGATACATAGTGAGACCCAGGTTTTCTCGGGTCTAGTTTTGAAAAAAATCCCCCAATTATCCACATGTGAAATGAAAATATATGTAGGGGATTTCAAATCTAGGCTCTTAAAACTAGAAGGGGTCAAAAGTACATGCTTATCTTTAAATATAAATCAGATCTATGTAAATTATCTCATACCTCAAAACTAATCAAGGCTTTAATATTCCTCACGTACCCATTCATCCTTTTTTCATCCATCAAACTCCATGCCCCGAAAAATATGGAGTTCCCATAATCATGCACGATTATCAGAAATGGATGATTAATGTCTTGAAGACACCTTTGTTTGACCATGCATACAAATTCCCTAGAGTATCTGCACATGATTCCCAGAAAAATGGCCTGTCAACCAAAGGAAAATTCATCCTCATGAGAGGTAGTTCATACTTTTGTATGCTTATTAGATCCTAAGCTTGAATCATCCCTCCTGACTTAAGGTCTCCCGCAATCATGGTTTACACCTTCTTCACCAGATCATGTCTCAGTGTACCAATTATATCCTGGCCTAATTATATCATATTTATGCATGATTCCTTAGATAATTCATCCTTGAAACATGGTGATTAAACTTTGTTGTCAACGTCCTTTACACATCAAATTAAACTGTACAAAAGATGTCATAACCTCATGATGTTAAATTGCATGTCCCAAAGTCCTAACCACATGACATTAAAAACTACAAGGTACGCCAAATATAGTTAAAATTACATCACTCCTTGCTAACAAACCAAAACCTGTGTAGGGAACCTAGTCTTGGGATACCGGAATCTTAAAAACAAGGCCTCGATCTGACAATGTAGTCAAAATATCCTTCCTCACATACATGTCAAATATGTATTGAGAGACTCCAAATTCCATGAATAATCAGTAAATTTCATGAATTATCATGGCCTAAGTGTTTACGATATGCCCAAATCAACTCTCACTATTCATCAAACTCCATGCATTGATTGATCTTGGATCATCATAATCCTTCATAGACATCAGGAATGGAAGGTCAGTGTCCTACAAACACCTTTCTTTGACAATGCACATTATCCCTCTACGACTTTGAATATGTTGCCAACAAAAATGGCATATCAACCAAAGGAAAATTCATCCTATAAAAGTGATTTTACTATTTTTGTATGCCTAACAGCTTCTGAGCCCCATGTCATTCTTCCTAATCTAAGATCCCTCAACTCTATGGTTTACACTCTCCTCCCTACCCATGTCATAGACATGTCCTAACATCATGGCTCGATTACCTTCCAGTTTCACGGGGATTCTATATCAACATCCTTAAAGAATTATGTTCAAACTTCATGATACCAAATACCCAGTATTCACCCTTAGGCCAGGTCAGGTCAAATGGGTATTTCCCCTCATGAACCTGTGCAAGAAATAAATCTGCACATGAAAGATCGATGTAATCCTTCCCCATTGGTGAACCCGTATCTAAAATAAAAATTCTCATCCTTATGCATGACTTAGATCCTCATATAGATAAATCTTAAAAGAGCTATGTATAGCTCAATTACTGACCTCATAGGATACATAGTGACATCCGATCTAACATTTCAGGTCCAACCAGGAGTGAAAAATGTCCCATCCCTTCTTTCCCAAGGGTTAGGCCTACGTAAGGAAACTACTCATATGGATAAGATAAAGTACCTCCACTTAATCCTGGTATTCATGGTGAAGTCCAACCTAAAATGTCCTTTTTTCATGATTAAGAACCCCTCCCTACACACCATAATCAGTGTCCAAAAAGGTCTAAATTTCCATGTCCATTCCCAGCTATCATAAATGAATGACTAATTTCTTAAAGACACCTTTGTTTTACTAAGCATACAAATTCACCAATGACTCTACATATGATTCCCATGAAAATGTATCTTCAACAAAAGGAAAATTCATCCTCAAGATAGGCTTTTACTATCTTCATACACCTCTATGATATCTACACCTCACCTCAATCCCTAGTTTTGGAACCCCCCAGATTATGGTTTATGTATTTTCCCTTTTCAACGCCTGAAGATAAACGACATTTCTGTAACATGGGAAATGATGAATCATTTACCCTCCCCTATTCAGAGTATATTTATTTCACAACAGATGTCTCAAAATTCCTAGTTGTATGATGTTAAACTACACCATGAACTATCCCTTTTTCACACAAGTCAAATTCACATGGGAGTAGCTTCTAAAATCCAACTAATATAAATGCCTCTATACTTTCATATGTTGTTACCTTGATAGGCTACCCACTAAGGTCCTAAAAAAAATCCCATGTTCTATAAAAAATTTCTGGCCATTGGTAATGGAAGGCCAGTGTCGAATAGACACCTTTTATTGACTATGCATACAAATTCCCCAACAGATCTGCATTAGTTTCCCAAAAAACGGCTTGTCAAACAAATGTAAATTAATCCTCAGAAAGAGGACTTTTTTATATTAGTAAAACCCATGTATTACATGCCCCATATCATGTCCCATATCTAGAAATCACAAGTTAGGGTCAAGAAAAATCTCTCATCAATGTCTGAAAATTTTTGGGATGTTCTTAGTTAATGAGTCCTAAATTGGGGTCGTTGGCCTACAAGTCATGGTCGAAGATGTTTGACCCAAAGTATCAGTTCAACGGGAAAAACTTTAAACCACCAATGAAAAATACACAACAAAATCCATGGTGGATACCCACCAATTGAATCTTGGGAAAAAGTAAATTACTATGTCTTTAAACCAATGCCACATACGGTTTAGGAAAAAATGATGAGAAACCAAAAAAATCAAGAGACACAAAGCATGTTAGGTCAAAAAACCTGAAAATGGTGACCTAAAAATAATCAAGTTCTACTCACTAAGAACACACCAAAACAGTCTTAGGAAAATATTAGGATGATAATGAAAAAGGCACAATGTTTTTAGGGTTATCAATATGACCCAAGAAAGTGTCAAACTAAGCTCGCTAAGTCCCCCAGTTCAGGAAACAATTTAGATCATTTCTTGATTATTTATTTATCCCAGATTATGAATCAAATTGAAATATTTTTGAAATTATAATTTAAAATGAAGTTGATAATAAATGTCTAATATTGTAGGAAAATAATAAAGGTGCTATTGGAGGGTAAAATATTTTCATCTCACTGAATACAGATATGGAGGGAACCCAACATTCAGATCCTCTATATATGGGAAAGACATGAATATTAAAAAATACACTCAACAAGCTCACATAGTTGTATTAGTGTCTGATTTGAATCTTTAATGGATTGATGCAACCTTAAAAATGCCACGGTCTCAACGACCGCACCTGCCCACAATGCCTCTACCTCCTGTGCTACCTCAAGGTCAGCCATTTACCCTTCCTCCACTCACCACTACCCCTCAACTAATGGAACCGCAACATAGGGCCATCTCTATTGAAGGAACTATAATTCACTACTTCACTACTCCACTTCTTGATCAATCTGTTCTACTAAGTATCACTTCTTCATAAGCTCTCTATGTAGCCTCACAACTGCTCCAGCTTAATCGACAGTTTCATTCATAAGGATTTTCCTAGAAATGGTAAGATGAGTCACAAAATATATAGTGGAAATATGAGTCTCAAGCATGATAGTTTCCAAAAGGGAAATAAGCACCTATTTCATTATGTTATAGATGTCATCATAATTGAATCCTTCAAACCCCAGAACCACAAACTCATGGTGTAACATCAACAACTTCGTCGGTATGTCAGAAAGTGGTTCTTGAGAAATTAATCTCTGGATGTTTTTCCATGCCCTTTGGTGGCTATATTGAAGGATGACCCGAATCTCTTAATTGGTCTCAAAATCACTCTCTAATGATGAAATGTATTGAGGAATGAATGTCACTAGGGGAAGTATGATTCATCAACTTCAGCACGATCAGATCCCTCAACAACATTTCCCCTAACTGCTGCCAATTAGCCAATAAAAACACATATGATAATTAAATTTTAATGGTATTAAATGTTAATTTTTGATCTTATGGGCCTGATTTAGTGGATTTTAATTTTGAACATTCACTCTCATCATTTGTGCACTTCATGCCTAATGTACACCAATTTAGGCCCAATGATTCATATGATTTTAAGAAATTTAATTTTCTATATTTTAATTTTATATTTTGTAAAATGTATCTAACCTTAAATATGAAAATTTTTCATTCAGGGATCAATGGGGGATTCATAAAGGATGATGGGGATATCTGTAGAAGAATGGAAGCAACTCTAGAGAAGGCAGATTGGACACCAACCCACTAATTTGAATGTGGGGCCCAGAATAGAGGCCCAATGAAGCCCAAATTTTTTGGGTTGCTAGAATAAATATATCGGAAAAAATAATTCTTCAAGAGACAGTGCTAATTTGGCTTCCATTATGGTAATTAAAGAGGCCCAAATAGAATATCAAAATCTGGCCCAGAATCTGCGGCCTAAAATGTTATCCTAATAAATCAGCCATAACTCCCAATTCACAACTCCAAATGGGCCCCAATTTTATAGGAGGTTAGAAGACAGACGAAGATCTATTTTCTTTTTCTATGTCCCACTCTACTTTGGACATCTATAAGGTCATTTCGACGCATATGTTTGGTGGATACAAGCTGGATTTCACTTCGGGTCAAAGGAGGGAACAATTTTTATCCACTACTTTCCACCACCATAAAGATAAAATTAATTTAATAATTGAGCATACATTGGTTGAGGCTCTTCCTAAGGATTCCCAATTGCCTATTTAAGGTAGTGTTGGTGAGGGGGAAGAGACATCTCTTGTTTTTAATGTAATGTTATTATGCCAAAGTCCATTTGTGATGTTTTCAATTTCCATGTTAGTTTCTTTTTGTATTCCTATGTTCTTAATCAATACATTTCTCATATATTCTTCCCATTTAATTCATTAAAAATATATAATCAAAATTCATAATGCTATATCTATTCTGTGGTGAATTATTTCACACATAGGTGTGAATTTCATTCCCATACACGGAGGAGTGCTTGTTATTACCATAGTTTTAATTTCTTCAATAAAATTTTTGTAAGTCATCTTCCACCTACCATTGAGAGTATACCATCAATGGAGAGATAAACCTTTAATGAGATGATCTTAAGAAGATTAAAAGTATGGATTTAATTTTAATTTATTAATGAATTGTTGTTAATTGGTTAACTAATTTAATACTTCCATTCTTCAGTTATTTCCACTCTTCATCTTCACTGTGTTTGAGAAAGATAAATCCAAGTACTAAAATCACCATATAATTTGGAGAGATCATGAATTTGGTTATCTATGTGTGTAGGCGATTATTAATTGAGTTTATTTATCATCAAACCAAAAATTATGAAGGTAGTGTTATTTGTAATAATGGATTCATAAAAAATTAATAAAAACAAAATTGTCTAAAGAAGTAAAATTCATTCAATCCACACCAAGCCTAATCCTAAGATCAATCCATTTTCATTAAATTGAATTCAATTAGGTTTTTTAGTGTTCTATAAAACCATATAAAATAAAAAACTATTTGTCCACTTCAAATCCAAAAATCCATCTTATTGTTTGTGAATCTTAGGTATCTTCCTAGGACTTAGTGGATTCGAAAACCCAAGCTAGAATACAAGGATCATTATACCTTCATCACTTGGGTAAATTTGAGAGTGAATAAAATTTTAGTGCCATTGATAGGGACAAATTCAGTAACTTAGACTAAATCCTTATTTTCTCATCCCCATTCTTCTATTCTCACCCAATATCTCTTATCTTGTCCCTTTCTCATTTTTTTATTTTGGCGCATGTCCGCCTACACCCGCGATAATTATAACAGACTAGTTAGGGTGGAATGTCCTAGAATAGGGGTGTCAAGTGAACCTAGGGGATTTTTCCATTAGATACTAATCTTATTGACACTTTAGAGTAAAAAATTGAGCCCATTTAAAGGGAATGTCTACAAAGACACCAACTAATAAACCCGGGTGGAAACCAAAATGGAAATCCAAATGAGGAGGCCCAAAACATGGGGAATGTAGTTGATCAAACCATGAATGACTACCTCACACCTTCCTGGACCAATGCCCCCTCATCAATTAGACACAATTCCCTAGGATATTCCAACTACATATTTAAACCCCATTTCCTAAACCACCTTCCCACATTCCATGGAATGGAGTTTGAGATTCCCTACCTTCATGTTAAGGAGTTCAATGACATTATAGAAACCATGTGTCCCCCACATCAACTAGAATCAGATAAGATAAATCTATTTCCTTTTTCTTTAAAGGATCGAGCTAAAAATTGAATAAAAAAATTTGAGACAATCATTCATAAGCTCTTGGGACCAATTAAAAAGAGAATTCTACAAAAAATTCTTTCCACACCACTGAACAATTGCACTTAAAAAGAGCATCCAATTTTTTTTTGAAAAAGACGGAGAGTCATTCTATGAAACAAGGGAGATGTTCAAAGACACCCTAAACAAGGTTCCACATCATGGTATTTCTATACCTGAACAAGTGATAATTTTTTATGAAGGGTTGGGCCTAGGGAATAAACAATTCATTGACTTGATGTGTAATGAAACCTTTAAAAACAAAGCCTCAAATGATGATTACGAGCATCTAAAAATCCTTGATAAACAAAAACAAACACGGGGAACTTCACCTTATTCTGAAAAGCCACAAACTACTAATGGAATTCATACAATTAGAGAAGAGGAAATCCTTAGGGCTAAACTCACAGCACTCTCTAGGAAGGTTGAAGAAATAAAAATTAGAAATTCCATGAAATCCAAACTGTAGACTCAGTTTGCACAATTTGTGAAAAACATGAGCATAAGACAGACAACTGCCCAACCATTCCATCCACCAAGGAGGATATTTTAGGAGGACCCCCAAAGGATGTAAATTCCTTGAAATTTAAAAAAACTCAATACCAAAACACCTTCAACCCAAGGTATAATGACCACCCAAGCTTCTGCTAGAAATATAAACAACCTACCCATCCACAGGGACAAAATCCTTACCCCCATTAGAACTACCAAACCCATAACCAGTTTCAAACCCAACCTATCCAATAACAACAGCCACTAGTCTATTTTTAACAAACCATCCCACCTCCAAAATATCCCCTGGATTAAACCAACATTCTCAAGAACCAACCCAAACTATTCCAAAAATTGTAATAGAACAACTATGCCAAAAAATGGACAAAATTAACTACGAATTCTCTTCCCTTAAACAAGAACTTCAAACCATCAAAACTGGAAAGTCACCCATGCCTACTCAGGCGATACCGTCCAAAAACTCAATAGGAGAGTAATGTTTCACTCAAACAACTCATGAACAGCTAAAGTATGTGACTCTTTTAAGAAGTTTTAAATTAACTGATAAAAATTAACGACTAATTCAGAACCCATATGAAGATTCAAACTTGGATGAAAATTCAAATGAACTAAATGATCAAACTAAAAAACACGAGAACATTGTGAAAGACAGAACTCTTTAATAAACAACCCCATAACCTGAACCATTTCCTCAACACATGAAGGGGAATAGCAAACCTGAATTGACTGAAACATTAAGAGAAGTATTCTCAGAAGTCAAGTTGAACATTCCCCATCTTCATGAAATCCAAACTATACCTACCTACTCAAAGTAACTTAAGGAATTGTTCACTTTTAGAAGGAAATTTTCACATAAAAACCAAGTTATTTTTGACGAAAATGTGAGTACCACAATTCAAGGGACCATTCCTTCTAATTTGAAAGACCCGGGTTTCCCTTACATCAATCTTGAACTAGGAGAGAGAAAAGTTGTCAAGGATTTGTGTGAGTTGGGTGCTAGTGTCAATATCATCCCATATGTTGTGTACTGCATGTTAGTCATATAAGAGCTCTAACCCACATCTTTCACACTTCAACTTACTGATCGAAGGATTAGGGTTCTGAAGGGGATTTTAAAGGACGTTCTTTAGGTCATGGGTCAAACCCCGTCACAACCAGTGAAGTCGCGTGGAATCAAAATTGGGACCAAAGGGGGACCGGGGCGTGCACTTACCACTGACCTACGACTTATTGTTCTTCTTTATTCTATAATGTTTATATATATAATTATATTTTACTTTATATATATATATATTGCTTGGTTTTGTTTTTTTTTTGTTTGATTTTTTCCTTTTTTCACTAGAGAACTCTGCATGTGGGATGGATATAAAATAACTAAATTAGAGTAGTAAGAACTTCAACTTCAACTACCATGTGACTTCATTCCGTGATCCTAATATTTCAATTTCCTTTTTGAACTTCCATTATATGCCTCTACACCTTCTAAATTTTCTTTTCTTCAAACATTGGGGACAATGTTATTTTAAGTTGGAGGGGAGATGAAATAATTTTTTTGGCTTTTGTGTGGAAAAAAATGAGCTGAAAAAAAATCTGTGTAAATGGAAGGAAAAAATTCCTTTTACTATGAATATGATAATACAAATTTAAAACTTTTAAACTGAATATAAAATAATTTATAATTCCCCGATTCTAATTTTAATCAATGTATAATTTCATGAGCATAGATTTTGGAAAGTGTGGTTGTCCGATGTGATATTTCATCATTTATATTTTCATCAAAATAAAAAAAAGATCAAAATTCACATCCTTTGGATATTGGTGTATTAGTTTGAGTTCATGGGGTACCCCAAATAAATATCATAGGATTGGTAATAATTTTAGTTTTTATTTTAGTATTCCAAAAAAATAAAAAAAAGTCAAAAATAAAATAAAATTAAAAAACCATAAATTTGTGCATTGATCAATGAAATGGCGTAATGTGTGGGTTTTGGAACTTGGCGATCGTGACTCCATAGTTTTTTATGTAACTCCCCTACCCCACAAGCCCAGAGTCAGTGCATTATTACGTATCATTGGCATGATCATAAAAGATCAAGTCTCGAATGACCGATTAGTTTAGTAGCCTTGGAAGTACTAGATACATTCATAAGGTTTACATTACATCATAAAATGAAAAACAACAACAAAATTATCTCCATATAAAACCCTGAGATCCCATAGACTATCCCTGGAGGTCAGTCATAATGTACTTCTTTGCATCCTGGGAAAATAAAACATATAAAGGGGTGAGCTCAAATGCTCAGTAAGGATAACATTATAGCGGAAATTTTCATAAATAAGAACAAACATTTAAGGTAGTGTATAATACTAGAAAAAAAGCCTTTAAAACTTGAACTTCAGCATAATATGGCATAGATAAAATCAAATAATTCCATTTACTTATTCACATGGTTATTCTATTAATCTAATGATCACATGTAATATCAATAACCACTTTCATAATGATGGAATGCATAATGCCAGACTATCATAGCCACATAGTCAAGGCCTTGTGTTGAGACTACAAATAAGATTTTGACAAGGCCTTGTGCCAAGACACTAGTTTGTCTCATGAGACCTTCCTATGCATCAAGGATCTATAGCAGGCTCCACCCGTCACTTACTAACTCCAATGCATTCCTCATATGAATAGGTTTAAACATAACATAAACATTCATATTAAAACTAGCATATGAAATGTCAATACTTTATCTAGAAACCATTAATGGTATAAAAATATCACATCCACAGTCAAACATAACTTATTCGATACAATATGGAAGCTTTTATTGTATGAGATTAACCTTAATCGATAATAATGAATTATATTGACATAGATTAAAATAATCATCAAAACTATTAGAGAGAAATATCCCCCTTTTTCTTGAAATAATTTAAAAGGCAAACTATTTTTCAAGAAGCCATTTAAAGAAAAAATTTCAAATCAGAGTGTCCCATACCACTTTTAAAATTTTAAAAGGAATTTTAATTTTAAAACTTTAATTTCCATATAAATAAATTCTTAAAACAATTTTTAAAACATGGAAATTAATGAGATAGATTTCGAATAATAAATATTTAAAACATTTAAAATTATATTTAGTTAGAATTCCTAACAAAAAGAGAGACACCTGAACACAAAAAATTTAAGTAATAAAAACATTGTAATATCATGAGAATAAACGGATTCATGATAAAATATATCAAAGTACAATATATACACCATATAAAAGTGATTTGGTGTATAACAACAAAGGAGTCTCAATGGAATTTAAATTGAGATTAAATCTCTTTTAAATACTTTATCCATAGGTTAAGGATAAATCAAAGACATAATTATGTGTGACAAATATAAATAAAATCAATATGATTTGATATTCAGTTTAAAACAATCAGAGGACATTCACATGTATTCTTGTAAAAACAAAACTAAGGAATTAGATGTGTAACTCAATAAATAGAGATTGAGTTAAAATTACTCGTTTCAAGTTCATATCGATGACTTGAGAATTTATCAATGGAGTGATTATGTGTATCAAAAGTATATCCACAGAAAGTGGAGTGGAAATTATGACATAAGAGAACTAATAGTGATTCCACACATAATCTTGGAGTAAAATAATCAATGAAGTATGCGTAAAGCTGAATGAGTGGAAATTGAAATTTAAAATTCCCTTAGCCATTTGGTAAATTAAGAAATATACAACAAAGAAATAAGGATCATACAATTATGATTTAAATATCCATAAATTAATGTATATTACACAATGAATTCAATCATGGGCAGCACACACACCACGTGCAATAAATAAGTGGTGAACAATGGAAATATCACAGAATTAAATGTGAGATAAGAAACCCCTTACTTTTTACTTTTTCCTAGGTCGAGGATAGGTTAACCTCATTTATAATGGTTAAATAATTGTTATTTAATTATTAAATAATTATATACATTAATATGATATCATATACGATCCTTTAACATTGATTTGTCAATAATATCTTAGTATTATCATCATTTCGGGTGTTAGGGGATTCATTTTCATTTATATTATTTTTTATGTGAGACATATTTGTTATGGATGGGATATATATTATTCATATCCATAATTATATCATATCTCTAAACATATTTTTTAATCATCAAATGAAATTTAGTCTTGAATGGATATGGTGGGGAATGAATCTCATCGCGTTTGTGGAGACGGTAATC
Organism: Viscum album; assembly: GCA_963277665.1. Classification (NCBI taxonomy): domain Eukaryota; kingdom Viridiplantae; phylum Streptophyta; class Magnoliopsida; order Santalales; family Viscaceae; genus Viscum; species Viscum album. The sequence goes on along the minus strand of OY728128.1, from coordinate 804,855,553 downwards.
CATACGTACGCACGAGCAAAAATATCACTCTTTTGATATTAAAAAAAATATATAATTGGATCGTATATCATATATAAAGAATCATTATAATGTTATATTTATTATTTACATTAATTAAACATCATTATTATACCCATCCAAATAATAATGTATTGAATAACAATTACACCATGACGTGGAGACGGTAATCCGTACGTACACACGTATGGTGACATGTCATTAAAAGGATGTATAGAATAATGAAGATGGTTGTACCATATTTATAATAACATAAAAGTATATATATGATACTCGAGTTATTACTTTAGAATGGAAATAACAAAAAAGAATAAGTGGAAGAAGAAAATTACTTGAACGAGTGTGGGGAAATTATTACCTCTTCTTTGGGTTCTTCCTTTTGATTTGATCAAAAGGGATCCTTAAGTTGGCTTTTTGACCAAAGGAGGGCCTCTATGATTAAGTGATGGATGTTTAGTGGATATTTTGGCAGGTGTAGGATGATCCAAAATGCTTTTATGGTGTAAATTAGTGAGTACGGGGAGTGCCCTTTTATAAGAGGGGTGAGGGACACCTTAGGAAAAGCTAGAAATATTATTTTATAATAAATTCATATTCAGTTTCTATTGGATAAAAAGTGGATTATTTAAATTTTAAGGTGGTTATAGGTATAAAACCACTCAACCAATAGGTTTTAGAGATGTTTGGCTCACTATATTAACTTTATCTTTTTTATTTAACTCTTAGTTAAATAGTTTTCCATTTACCATGTCTCTTTGTATTTTTATATTACATAGTTGATAAACTTACTATATACTTCCATGCATCCCCCAAGTGGTCCATTAATGATACACATATCATTATATAAGTCATTTGGCCGAACCTTATATTTTTAGGAATATAATATCAATTATAATATTTGTTTTAAAAACCCATTTATGTCAATTTTGACACTATTTAATAATTGGTTTTTGTTAAAGTCAAAAAAACATTATTAATTCGAACCAAATTCATTTAAGAAATCCTAAAATGTCATATTAAACAAAAAAAATCATGTATGTCATCAAAATTGTCAAATTATATTTATTTTAACATTTCTAATACCAATAATTTGATTCTTTCATTAAAAAGGAAAATACTGCATCATTATTGTGTCATAAATAAAAAAAATTATTAAATGTCAAAATATTATAAATAAAATACCATTATATAGGAAATATTTTTATCTTTCTAATGAATATTTATAGTCGAAAATATAATATATATATAACCCTATGTAAAAATTGTTTTGGTAAAAGATATATGCTTATGTCATTTTTGTATTTACTTTAACTTAATTAATATAAAGTGTCATTATCACTTACAAGTGGCTCCATGGGGTCCAAAAATTGACCTAAAGATGTCTATGGTTGGACATGTATCAACCAATAGGGTTAGGACATGTTTTAGGGTAATTTAATATTACTATAATATTATTTTTCTACCCTTATTTATGGGATTTACCCTTTAACCATGGTAAATAAAATATTTACCGAAGTAATTATTCAAAATTTCTAAAAATAAAATTTACCTATTTACACAATTTGGTCCTCCAGATTCTAAATATGGAATTCATTTTTCCAAATTAAAAACATAGAAGTGGCAGAAATTAATTTAACATTAATTCCTATTGTCAAAACAAAGAGCGTGTTTTTTAAGAAATAATAACTATTAAAAGATTGAGACTTGTTTATGTCTAGTTTAAATGTGAAATTACATCCAATTACCAATATTGTAATAAATGGTAAAAATATATTCTAATTATAATTTAAAAACTCTCAATAGTATAATTTATCACTATAAATTATTTGGATTAAAAAAAGTTGTTTTTAATTAATGTTTAGTATTTTTCACTATTTATCAAAATTTGAATGTTTTCTAAAAAATACCCAAAATTCACCCCAGGATAATTTCAATATTCTGAATCCAAAAATGATGTCCATTTTGAAGTATAAAATTTATAATATTTCAAAAAGTGGGTATTACTATTCATAATGACTAGTTTGATGGGTTGTGGTGTGTGTTAAAACTCGAAGTTGCGTACAACACACGCTACTGTATTATTCAAAGGGAAGCGTACCATGGAAACTTGGGGTGTTACATTCTCCCCTCCATAAAATAATTTCGTTCTTGATTTTTTTTTTTGAAATTGGTCTTGGGAATATAATGGAAAGTCCCACATCAGAAAAAGAGTCAATAAAACAATCACTTTAAAATAAATAAAGAGAAGTACAAAGGTCACCCAAGATAACACATACTAGGATTCCATGTAAGAAAACATGGATATGGATGATAAAATAAGTGTCAAGTTATGATGGAGAAGGATAAAAAACATGATTCAGAGAAATTTAACAACAATAAAACCACAAACTCATGATGGGACAAATGATCATTAGTATCCCAGTAGGAAAAGTAAACGGACAAAATTTTTTAGTTTTAAGTTACATTTCATAAAGATGAGGAATTGATTTATGAAATTAACTAAGAACATAAAGGTATATATTTACTTTTTAAGTAGAGTTTCATTATTTAATAAATTTCTACCACTAAATAATTTTTTTAAACGATAAGTATTCAAGAAGACATGGTCACACTGGAAGAGCTAGAATAAACTTCTATAGAATCACATGATCCACAAAGGATAAAATATATATTTACCATGTCATTAGAGATTAATCAAAACCAAAATTGTTAGTATAAGATCTGATGATACTCCAAAAGGATAGTCCATTAGTGAAAGAAACACTAATCTTAATTTCTAAAACTAAACCAACAATACCCCAAATTGAAATAAATACCATTCAATAAACAATTGTCCTTAAAATCCTTCAATATAATCCAAACTAATATTGAAACCCAAAACTTAGAAGAATTTGGTTATGTAGTCTTCCACGTTAAATTGTATCTCCAAATCACATCAACTACTCTTAATGTCACATACTTAAAAGAAATTAACCCAATCACATATTCTCTATTATTGGTTATTCATTTCTATAAATAACCCAAATCACTATAAATATACAATAAAAAAATAGATAAAAATCTTCCATTACTCCTCAAATGAAATCCCATAGTATTCTATTTTCCTTGGGCATATAGTGTTCCCAACAAAGTGAAGATCTTCCAAAATAACATTTATCCCTTAATCACTAAATCATTTTCCAATACTAAGGGTATTCATTTGATAAGATATAAGATCTCAAATCAACTTATTATTTATAAATAAAATCATTAAACTAAACATAATTAGTCACACTAACCAAGGAATTCACATAGTCCAGTGGTAGGTGATAAATCCCAATCGCACATTGGTTGTGGGTTCGATTCCCATAGCTTGGTCAGACTCGATGGGTTGTCACACGGTCTGCGTGTTGTCCATTTTCAAAAACTATATTTTATAACATTACCAAAATGAGATAAATTCCTTAAAATAACCATAACATAATTTAACCACAAATTTTATCTCATACCTTGCATTGTCATCCCAAAATATAATAACTTGTAATTGCCTCAAACCCAGTGATCATATAAAACCAAATGGTTATTTATAACTATATCCACTAGAGAAAAGATAAGTCTTCCTAATATATCATTTTCACATGACAGACTACAGGGTTACAAATACAAGAGAAAATTATTCCAATGTAATCCCATAAACAAGGAGCACTAGTAATTTTAAAAATTTATCCAACCATTTATTTCCACATAGCTTCTTCTTTGACCGGGAAAATATCCTATAGTATAGGGCATTCACTCCGGTAATGGAGATGTCCCCTACATTTATGGAAAATGACAGTAAATGGATTCTTGGGACTATTTTTATTTTCTTTCATAGTACTATTCATTTTTCCTCTGCAATTCTTCACTTTATGTCCCTATTTCCCACACGTAAAGAATTTCTTTGTTCCATTAAGACACTTTCCTGGGTGTCTTCTTCCACATTTCTTGAATGATAGAAATTGAGGATTATTTTCTCCATGGTCTCCACTTCTGGATATCTTATCATTCATCACCTTTCTCTTCTTTGTTGAGTCCGAGAGTTGGTTAATATATATTTTATTGATCATATTTTTGGAAAAATGATTTGGCATGAACACGATATCTTTTACGACTATCAAAATTCCATTTTCTTTCTCATTTCCACCATTGTTCCCACCTTGTACATCATTCTCAAAGTTACTATGACTTCCATGGAATCTAGCCATAGACTTAAAACCAGAATTCATTGGGTACGAAATATTAGTCATAAAAACATTTAGATAATACCATGACACCATATTCTCAATTTGAAACACCTTAGGATTAACAAAGGTCATTTATTCTCATCTTATATTGAAATACTTCAAATCAGTTTGTAAAGAATATCTAAATTATCCTAAGCATATCCCATGGGAGTGCCGTAACCAAGAGTGCAGCAAGGCCCGTTTTCGTGCACTAGTTACCATTCGAGTCTAGATCAAAGTAGTGTTTTGGGGATTTACCCCTAGGTACATCTGTTCCAGAGCCACCTCTACCTACTCGTATCCATATAGGGATGTAACACTCGGAAAACTCACCAAATATATAAAATACCAAAATTCTAGGAAGTTATTCTACACTGATACTCAAAGTCCATCTTAGGTCTATGTTCTCAAATCAGATTTTATCTAAATCTAGTTTCCAAGGTTTGTACTAAACATCCTCTGATACAAACTGTAACACCCCGAACCTAGAAGCCCAGAGTCGGTGCATTATTACATATCATTGGAATGATCATAAAAGATCATGTCTTGAAAGACCGATTATTTTAGTATCCTTGTAAGTACTAGATACATTCATAAGGTTTACATTACTTAATAATATGGAAAACTACAACAACATTGTCTCCATAGAAAATAATGAGATCCCATAGACTATCCCTGAAGGTCAGTAATAATATACTTCTTTGCATCCTGGGAAAATAAAACATAGAAAGGGGTGAGCTCAGATGCTCAGTAAGGATAACATTATAGAGGAAACTTTCATAAATAATAATAAAAATTTAAGGAAGTGTATAAGACTAGAACAAAATCCTTTTAGACATGAACTTTAGCATAATATGGAAAAGATAAAATCAAATAATTCCGTTTAATTATTCACATGGATATTCTACTAGTCGAATGATCACATGTAATATCAATAACCACATTCATAATGATGGAATTCATAATTCCAGACTATCATAACCACATGGTCAAGGCCTTGTGCCAAGACTAAAATTAAGATTTTGTCAAGGCCTTATCCCAAGACACTATTTTTTCTCATGAGACCTACCAATGCATCGAGGAGATATAGCAGGCTCCACCCGTCACTTACTAAGTCCAATGCATTCCTCATATGAAAAGGTTTAAACAGAACATAGACATTCGTATTAAAACTAGCATACGAAACATCAATACTTTATCCAAAAACCATGAATGGTATAAAAATAGCACATCCACATTCAAGCATAACTCATTTGATACAATATGGAAGATTTTATTGTATCAGATTAACCTCAATCGAGAATAATGAAGGATATTGACATAGATAAAAATAACCATAAAAATATTAGAGATAAATATCTCCCTTTTTCTTGAAATCATTTACAAGGAACACTATTTGTTAAGAAGCCATTTAAAAATAGATTTTTGAATCAAAGTGTCCCATACAAATTTGAAAATTTTAAAAGGAATTTTAATTTTAAAACTTTAATGTCCATATAAATAAATCCTTAAAACCATTTTTTAAACATGGACATTAATGAGATATATTTAGAATAATAAATCTTTAAAACATTTAAAAAGATATTTTAGTTAAATTTCATAACCAAAAGAGAGACACTTCAATACAAATAATTTAGGTAATAAAAAATTATAATATCATGAGAATAAATGGATTCATGATATAATATGTCAAAGTACATTATATACACCATATAAAAGTGATTTGGTGTATAACAACAAAGGAGTCTCAATGGAATGTAAATTGAGATGAAATATCTTTTAAATACCATATCCTTAGGTTAAGGATTAATAATTGACATAATTATGTGTGACAAATATAAATACACTAAATATTATTGGATATTTAGTGTAAAACAACTAGAGGACATTTTACACATATTCTTGTAAAAACAACACGAATGAGTTATATGTTTAAATCAATAAATGGAGATTGAGTTAAAATTACTCTTATCAAGTTAATATTGACGACTTTAGAATTTATAGATGGATTTTTTATGTGTATAAAAAGTATATCCATAGAAAGGGGAGTGTAAATTATTACATAAGAAAATAAATAGTGATTCGACACATAATCATGGATTAAAATAATCAATGAAGTATGCGTAAAGCTGAATGAGTGGAAATTGAAATTTCAAATTCTCTTATCGATTTGGTAACTTATGAAACATACACAAAAGAAATATGTATCAGAAAATGATGATGTAAATATCCATAAATTAAATTATATTACACAATGAATATAATCATTGTCATTACACACACCACATGCAATAAATAAGTGGTGAACAATGGAAATCTCACGGAATTAAATGTGAGATAAGAAACCCATTACTTTTTTATTTTTCCTTGGTTGAGGGTAGGTTAAACTACTTTATAATGGTGAAATAATTGATATTTAATTATACAAGGATTATATACATTAATATGATATCATATATGATATTTTAACATTTATTTGTTAATAATATCTTAGTATTATCATCGTTTCGTGTGTTAACAAATTCATTTTCATTTATATTCTTTGTTATGTGAGCCATATTTGTTATGGATGGGATGTTTCTTATTCATATCCAGAATTATATCATGTCTCTAAACATTATTTTTAATCATCAAATGAAATTTATTCTTGAATGGATACGATGGGGAATGATTCTCATCGCGTTTGTGGAGACGGTAATCCGTACGTACGCACAAGCAACAATATCACTCTTTTGATATTAAAATAATAAATAATTGGATGGTATATCATATATACATAATTATTATCAAGTTATATTTACTATTTACATGAATTACACATCATTATTATACCCATCCAAATAATAAAGTATTGAATAACAATTACCCCACAATGTGGAGACGATAATCCGTACGTACACATGTACAGTGACATGTCATTCAAAGGATGGATAAAATAATGAAGATGGATTTACCATATTTATAATAACATCACAGTATATAGGTGATAGTGTAGTTGTTATTTTAGAATGGAAATAACAAAAAAGAATAAGTGGAAGAAGAAAAGAACTTGAAAGAGGGTGGTGATATTATTACCTATTCTTTGGGTTCTTCCTTTTGATTTGATCAAAAGGGCTCTTTAAGATGGATTTATGATCAAAGTAGGGATTCTATGATGAAGTGAGAGAAGTTTAGAGGATATTTGGGCAGGGTTTGGTAGAGCCAAAAGGCTCTGAAGGTGTGAATTGGTGAGTAGGGGGAGTGCCCTTTTATAAGAGGGGTTAGGGGAACCTTAGGAAAAGCTAGACATATTATTTTATAATTAATTTATATTCGGTTTATAATGGCTCCAAAGTATATTATTTAAAGTTTAAGGTAGGTATAGGTAGAAAACTACTCAACCAATAGGTTTTATATAGGTTTGGGTCACTATATTAACTTTATATTTTTGATTTAACTCTTAGTTAAATAGTTTGACATTTACCATGTCTCTTTGTATTTTTATATTATATTGTTAATAAACATACTATATAATTCCAAGAGACCCCAAATTAGTCAATTAATGATACACATATAATTATATAAGTCATTTGGCTGAACCATAGATTTTTAGGAATATAATATCAATTATAATATTTGTTTTAAAAACTCATTTATGTCAATTTTGACACTATTTAATAATTGATTTTTATTAAAGTATTAAAAAGATTATTAATTCGAAAAAAATTAATTTAAGAAATCCTAAAATGTTAAATTAACCAATAAAATTTATGGATGTCATCAAAACTTTCATATTATATTTATTTTAACATTTATAATACCAATTATTTGATTCTTTCATTTATAAGAAAAATACTGCATCATTATTGTGTCATAAATAAATTTAAATATTCAATGTCTAAAAATTATAAATATAATACCATTATGTAGGAAATATTCTTAGCTTTATAATGAATATTTATAGTCGAAAATATAATATATATAACCCTATGTAAATTTTTTTTTCTAGAAGATATATGCTTATGTCATTTTTGTATTTACTTTAACTTAATTAATATAAAGTGTCATTATAACTAACAAGTGGCTCCATGGGGTCCCAAAATCGACTCAAAGATTCCCATTGTCGGAAATGTATCAAAAAATAGGGTTAGGAAACATTTTAGTGGAATTTAATATTGTTATAAAAAAAATTTACCCTTATTTACCGCATTTAACCTTTAACCATGGTAAATAAAATATTTATCGAAGTAATTATTCAAATTGTCTAAAAATAAAAGTTACCTATTTACACAATTTGGAACTCCTGATTATAAATATAGAATCCATTTTTCTAAATTCAAACACAGAAGTGGTAGAAATTAATTTAATATTAATTCCCGTTGTCAAAACAAAGTGCATGTTTTTTAAGAAATAATAACTATCAATAGATTGACACTTGTTTTTGTCTAGTTTAAACGTGAAATTACATCCAATTACCAATATTGGATTAAATGGTAAAAATATATTCTAATTATACTTTAAAACCTCTCAATAGTATAATTTATCACTATAAATTATTTGGATTAAAAAAGTTGTTTTTAATTAATATTAGTATTTTTCACTATTCATCAAAATTTGAATGTTTTCTAAAAATACCAAAAATTCACCCTAGGATAATTTCAATATTCCAAATACAAAAATGATGTCCATTTTTAATGATAAAATTCATAAAATTTCCAAAATTGGGTATTACTATTCAGAACAGCTAGTTTGATTGGTTGTGGTGTGTGTTCGAACTCGAAGTTGCGTAAAACACACACTACAGTATTATTTAAAGGGAAGCGTACCATGGAATATTGGGGTGTTACAATTTGTCCTAGAGTTAGTAATTTTATCTATATTTGTGGTAATTTGACTTTGTTTTTGACTGAGTTAACTCGAGATGATGCCCGAGTATATGGGCCTCACTTGGTGCCCTAAAGTCTTTGAGCCAAGGAGTCATCGAAAAAGTCTCGCTACATGGGTTGACTCTTTTGAGTGAAATTTCAATCACCATGGAAATATTGGAAAAAATATTTTAATACTCATGTTAATATTTAAATGTGATTCCACTAAGAACTTCTGTCGTTTCCCCCTTGAATAAATATGAACCCCCATGTCTATTGTGATACACAACATATCCCCACACTTAATTGATATTGGATGAAATATGGAAATGAATTTGAAAAAAGGAATGATCTTGGAATTCTGATCTGCATATGAAAATATCTTTTATTAAAATATTATGATGGGTTTCATGATTGTTTGTTATAAGGGTTTTTTGTGATCATTGTGTATAAAAAAATGTTGGAAAAGGGAATCCGAATTTCATATTATTGAGATATATTTTTCTTAGGACTTCCAAATCTCAAGTTGGGGGGTGTGATTAGCCCATAAAAACACATATGTTAATTAAATTTTAATGGTATTAGATGTTAATTTTTTATCTTATGGGCCTAGGTTAGTGGATTTATATTTTGAACTTTCATTCTCATCATTTGTGCACTTCATGCCCAATGTACACCAATTTAGGCCCAATGTTCGTATGATTTTAAGGGATTTAATTTTTAATATTTTAAATTGTAATTTTTCGAAATGTATATAATATTTAATAGGAAAATTTTTAATTCAGGTATCAATGAAATATTCAAAAAAGATGATGCATATATTTGGAGATGAATGGAAGCAATTCTAGAGAAGGCAGATTGGACACCATCCCACTAATGAGAATGTGGGGCCCACAATAGCGGTCCCATGAAGCCGAAATTTCATGGGATTCTAGAATACAAAGAGAAGAATAACTCATTATTCAGGATCCAATGCTAATTCAGCTTCCATGATGGAAATTAAGGCGACCAAAATAGAATATCAAAATCTGGCCCAGAATCTGCGGCACAGAATGTTATCCCACTAAATCGGCCATAACTCCCCATTAACAACTCCAAATGGGCCCAGAGTTTACAAAAGTTTAGGAGACATATGGTGCTCAATATTTTTATTTTATTACCACTATAATTCATCCATATAAAATGTCATTTCGACGCGTGTATTTGGGGGATGCAACCTGGCTTCCACTTCAGGTCAAAGGGGGGAATAAATTTTTATTCACTACCTTCCACCACCCTAAAGGTAAAATTAATTTAATAATTGGACATAAATTTATTGATTCTCAAACTAAAGCTTCCCAATTTTTTATTTAAGGTATTGGTGGTGAGGGGGAAGTGACATATCTTGTTTTTGAGGTAATTTTGTTATGCCAAAATTCATTTGTGATGTTTTCAATTTCCATGTAAGTTTCTTTTTGTATTACCATGTTATTAATCAATGTCTTTCTCTTCTATTCTTACCATTTAATTCATTAAAACCTAATAATCAAAAAGCACAGTGATATTTATATTTTGTGGTGAATTAGTTCACAAATAGGTGTAAATTTCATTCACATACACGAAGGAGTGCTCATTATTTTCAAAGTTTTAATTTCTTCAATTCAATTCTTGTAAGCCATATTCCACCTACCATTGAGAGTATACCATCAATAGAGGGATGACCATTTAATGAGATTTTATTAGGAAGATGAAAATTCTGGATGGAATGTTATATTATTAATGAATTGTTGTTAATTGGTTAACTAATTTAAGTCTTCCATTCTTCAGTTATTTCCACTGTTCATCTTCGCTGTGTTTTAGGAAGCTAAATCCAAGTACTAAAATCACCATATACCTTAGAGAGATCATTAATTTGGTTATATATGTGTGTATATGATTATTAATTTAGTTTATTTATAATAAAACTAGAAAATGATGAAGGTAGTGTTATTTTGAAGAATGGATTCATCAAGAATTAATAAAAAGAAAATTGTCTGAAGAAGTAAAATTCATTCAATCCACCGCGAGAGTAATCCTAAGATCCACCCATTTTAATTAAATTGAATTCACTTAGGTTTCGTAGTGTTATTTAAAACCATCTAAAATGGAAACCATTTTTTCCACTTCATATCCAAAAATCCAACTCATAGGTTGCCCATATTAGGTATCTTCTTAGGTCTCAGTGGATTCGACAACCCATGATGGACTACAAGGACCCTTATACCTTCATCTCTTGGGTAAAGTTGAACATGAATCAAATTTTGGCACCATTTCTAGGGACCAAGTAAGTATCTTAGACCAAAACCCTCTTTTATCATCCCCATTCTTCTATTCTCATCCAAGATCCATTATATTGTCCCTTTCACGTTTCATTTCTTTTGGCGCATGTCCACCTTCACCTGCGATAATTCAAACAGACTAGTTAGGGTGGAAAGTCCTAGGATAGTGGTGTAAAGTGAACCTAGGGTATTGTTTCCATTAGATCTTAATCTTATTGATACTCCAGTGTCAAAAATTGATCCCATTTCAATGTAAGGTTTTCAAAGACACCAACTCATAAACCCGAGTGGAAACCAAAATGGAAATCCAAATGAGGAAGCCCAAAAATTGGGGAATGCTGTCTACCAAACCATGAATAACTACCTCACACCTTCCTAGACCAATTACCCATCATGAATTAGACAAAATTCCCTAAGAGATTCCAACTACATATTTTAACCCCATGTCCTAAAATACCTTCCCACATTCCATGGAATGGAGTCCAAGATTCCCTAACTTCACATTAAGGAGTTCAATGACATTGTAGAAACCATGTTTTCCCCACATCAACTAGAATCAGCTAAGATGGGGCAATTTCCTTTTTCTAAAAAGGATCAAGATAAAAATTTTCTAAACAATTTGATACTATCATCCATCAATGCTTGGGACCAATTACATAGATAATTCTTCAAAAAATACTTTCCCTACCCCAAAACAATTACACTTAAAAAGAGAATCCAAAACATTTTTTAAAAAGAGGGAGAGTCATTCTATGAAACATGGGAGAGGTTCAAAGACACCCTAAACATGGTTCCACATCATGTTTTTTCTATACCTAAACAAGTGATAATTTTTTATGAAGGGTTGGTCCTTGGTAACAAGCAATTCATTGGCATGATGGGTAAAGGAAACTTTAAAAAAAGAACCCCAAATGATGCTTACGAGTATCTAGAATTCCTTTCTGAACAAAACTAAACATGGGGAGCTTCACCTTATTTTGGAAATCCACAAAGAACTGATGGAATTCATATGCTTAGAGAAGAGGAAATATTTAGGGAAAAACTCGCAGCACTCTCTAGGAAGGTTGAAGAGATAATCCTTAGGAAAGAACATGAAATCCAAACTGTAGACCCTGTTTGCACAATTTGTGACAAACATGACCATAAAGAAGATAACTTCCCAACCATTCCATCCATCAAGGATGTTATTTTAGGAGGACCCCCAGTGGAAGTAAATGCCTTGAACATTAAAAATCCTCAATACCAAAACACCTTCAACCCAAGGTATAATGACCACCCAGGCCTCTGCTAGAAAGATAACCAACATCCTAGAAAACCACATGGACAAAATCCTTACCCCCATCCGAACTACCAAAACCATAACCAGTTCAAAACCCAACCTATCCAATAACAATATCCACTGGTCCATTTTCAAAAATCCATCCCACCGCCAAAATATCCCCCCGAGATAAACCAATCTTCTCAAGCACCAACCCAAACCGTTCCACAAATACTACTAGAACAACTGTGCAAAAAAATGGACAAAATGAACTCTAAATTATCTTCCCTTAAACAAGAATTAAAAATAATGAAAACTGGAAAGGAACCCATGCCTAATCAGGTGTTACCATCCTCAAATTTTAGGGGAGAGTCAAGTTACACCCAAACAACTCATGAACAACTAAATGTTGTGACTATTTTAAGAAGTGCCAAATCAATTTAGAAACCTGAACAACTAATTCAGAACCCATATGAATATTCAAAATTGGATGAAAATTTTAATGAACCAAATTATCAAACTGAAAATCATGATAACATTGTCAAAGAAACAACTCTTTATCAAACAACACCACAACCTGCACCATTTCCTCAATGCATGAGGGTCAAAACAAAGCCTAAATTGAGTGATACATTAAGATAAATCTTCTCACAAGTCAAGTTGAACATTCCCCTTCTCGATGCAATCCAAACCATAACTGCATACTCATAGTACCTTAAGGGCTTGTGAAATTTTAAAAGAAAATTTTCACATAAAAACCAAGTCCTTTTGGCTACAAATGTGAGTACCACCATTCCCGGGACCATTCCTCCATATTGAAAGACCCATGTTTCCATTACATCAATGTTGAACTAGGAGACAGAAAAGTTGTAAAGGCCTTGTGTGACCTAGGTTCTAGTGTCAATTTCATCCCATATGTTGTGTACTTCTAGTTGGCCTAAAAGAGCTCTGACCCACATCTATAACACTTCAACTTTTTGATCGTAGCATTAGGGTTCTGAAGGGGATTTTAAAGGAATTTATGGTAAATGGTGAAAACTTCATCTACCCTGCTGACTTCATTTTCCTTAACAACCATCCAAACTTAGGAAATAAAGAACAAACCCCAATCATCCGTGGTCATACTGTCCTTGCAAAAATCAACTCTATTATCTGAGTCTGAAATGGGAACATGAACATCACCTTTTGAAACATGATTATAGACTTGAACATCTATAATTAAAGCTCACAAATAGGGTATGATGAGAAAATTCATGAAGTAAACATGATAGGAGGCATTGGTAATGAATCCATAGAACATCAAGTAATATTTGATGGATGTTTTAGTCGGGATGACATTGATTTATTTTGTTCACATGAAGAAAGTTCATCTCATTAGCTTGAATAATTTTAAAATTACTCTTATGATAAATTATAAGGTCCAATAATAAGTGAAGCCTTTCTAGAAACCACTTTCATGGAAACCAATCAAAATTCATTCCCTAAATTTGAGAAAACCAATCTTGTAGATTAAAATTATTCACATGGGGATTTGATTCTATCTAAAATTATAGGAAACAAAATCAATCTTGATACAATGCTCCAATATTTTTCTGAAACTATGAACCAACCTGATCTTGAATTGAAGGAACTTCCCACCTCACTCAAGTATGCCTTCCTAGGGGAAAATCAAACACATCCTATTGTCATTTCTACTTCTCTAGAATATGATCATGAGATGATGCTTCTAGATATCCTTAGGAAACATAAGAAATCCATTGGTTATACCCTGTTTTATATTCCTGGGATTAGCCCACTAATCGAGACTCATAGGATTATTCTAGAATCTGATTCAGAGCCATTTAGTCATCCTCAATGATGAATCAATCCTAATATCATGGAGGTTGAAAGGAAGGAACTTCTAAAATTGTTAAAAGATATTATAGTCTATCCCATAGCGGAGAGTGAGTGGGTGAGCCCAATCCAAGTGGTTTCCAAGAAGGCAAGAAATCATAGTGATAACCAATAAGGATGGAGAGATTCTTCCAAATATGGTGAGTAGTTGTTGGAGAGTCTGCATCAACTATAGAAAGCTAAACTCATTTCCCAAGAAGGAACATTTCCCTTTACCATTCATTGACCAAGTCTTTGAGATAGTGGAATGCCATGCCTTCTTCTATTTCTTAGATGGGTACTCGGGGTACAATAAGATTGAGGTATCCCTAGAGGATCAAGGGAAGACAACATTCACCTATCCATTCAGAACATTTTCCTTCAAACGCATGGCCTTTGGGTTATGCAATTCCCCTAAAACATTCTAGTGGTGCATGTTGGGAATCTTATCAGACATGGTAAGTGATTTTCTAGAGGTCTTCATGGGTGAATTATCTGTGTTTAGGGATACATTTGAGGGATGTCTGAGGAATGTGGAGAGATTCTTGTCAAGATGTGAATAAAGGAATCAGGTCCTAAACTGGAAAAATGCCATTTCATGGTTAAAGAGGGACTAGTTCTAGGCTATATGGTCTTAGGTAGTGAGATTAAAGTTGATAAATCCAAGGTTTACATCATTCGTCACATTCCATCACCCAAAATTGTTAAGGAATTGAGGTACTTCTTAGGACATTCTGGTTTTTATAGAAGGTTTATTAGGAATTTTAATGCTATTTCACAACCACTTTGTGCTCTATTAGTGAAAGATGCTCTATTTTTATGAATATAAATTTATGAGGAATCATCCTTTAAACTCAAGTCATCTATTATCTATTTAGCTATCATGCAGTCTCCAAATTGGAAACTTCCTTTTGAGCTCATGTGTGGTGTGAGTGACTTCGTTGTAGGAGTAGTCTTAATAAAACGGTGTGGGAAAAATCCTTGTGTCATAGCTTATGCTAGAAAATTTTTAAACAATTCAAAAATCAACTACACCACCACTAAGAAGGAGTTACTTTCTATTGTGTTTTCCTTAGAAATATTTAGGTCCTAATTCTTAGGATCCCCCATCACTATGTTCTCTGAACATTCTACAGTAAAATACCTTTTCCAAAAACAATATGATAAGGCTATACTGATTAGGTGGGTCCTTCTATTACATTAATTTGAACTCACGATCAAGGAAAAAAAGGGTGTTGAAAATTTTTTAGCTGATCACCTATCTAGGATGGAATTCAAAGACAACTCAAATCACATTTTTGTGTCTAATTCATTCCCTGATGAACATATATACTCTTTGAGTGGCTGCCCTTAGTATACCGACATTGCTAACTTTTAGTGACAGGAGTCATTACAAAATTATTAGGGACTCAATATCGAAGGAAATTCCTTTATAATGTTAGGCACTATGTGTTGGATGATCCATACCTATATAATTTCTACCCTGACCAAGTCATTAGAAGGTGTGTCCCGGAATCTGAACAAGTGTCCATCCATAAATTATATCATACATAGGCATGTGGGGTAACTTTTCCTCTAAGAAAACTCTTGCTAAGGTTCTTTAGGGTTGTCTCTTCTGGACCACCCTCTCAAGGGACTCCTACAAATTTTCTCAAAGTTGTCCTAGGAGTAAAAAAGTATGGTCCATCACAAAAAGGTATCAAATGCCAGTCACTCCCATCTTAGTCATTTAAATCTTTGACTATTGGGGAATTGATTTCTTGGGTACCTTTCCATATTATAGGTGATATCTTTACCTTATTTTAGGAATCGATTATGTCTCTAAATGGGTTGAGGCCATTCCTACAAAATCCAATGATCATCAAACTATGATTAAATTTTTCAAGGAAAACATATTCTCTAGATTTGGAATTCATAGGGATGTCATTAGTGATCATGGAACTCATTTTTCAAATCGTCCATTATCATCACTCATGGAAAAATATGGAATTTCTCACAATGTTTCCACTGCTTAGCACCCACAGACCAATGGTCAAGCTGAGTTATCCAATCGATAAATTAAACAAATTCTTGAGAAAACTGCTAATCCATCCATGAAAGATTTGTCAAATGAACTCTTAGATGATCTTTGGACCTATCGAGATGCCTATAAAACCATTTTAGGAATGTCCCCAAATAGGTTGGTTTATGGTAAAGCATGCCATTTGCTAGTGGATATTGAATATAAGGCCTTTTGGGATATTAATAAAATGAATTATGACCTCTCATTGGCCGAAACGAAAAGGAAATTAGATCTTAATGAACATGAGGAACATAGGATGGAGGCTTATGGAAATTCAAGGATCAATAAATCGAAGTAACAGCCTACGAATCTCGAAATCTAAAAACCAAACACATTGTACCGGGTAAACATATTATTTTCAATAGTTCTATACTTCATTTACACTTGGGAAAATTGACATCTAGATGGTCAGGTCCATACATAGTCCATAAGGTGTACCCCCATGGGGTTGTAGATATTCAAGATCCCACGAATGGTCAAACCTTTAATGTTAATGGTCATAGAGTAAAACCAATCATTGGACCATTCCAAAAAAATGAAGTTGATGAAAACTTGTGTGAACCTACCTTAGATGAGGAAAATACTTAAATAATTAAGGGTCTAAGTCAAGCTAGCGACATTAAACCAATGAACTGCACAGGAGGAAACCCGTGGTTTTCATCTTTGGGAATCATATTTTTTTTTAAAATAGGATTATTGAATCATTTTGACATTTAAAAAAAATATATTGTTGACCTGTTCTTCTATTATGAGTATGGATGGGTACAAAATAGGAGCACCATATTCATTAGTTTCACGTGGTGTGATCCTTGAGTAATACCTTACCTAGAAATTTAAGAAGAAGATAATGTATCATGAGTTTATTTTATTTTATTTTTATATGTTTTTAGGTTAAAATAAAAATATAAAATAATAATAATAATAATAATAATAAAGTGGCACGTCGTAGGTCATTTGTCAAACCCCATCACAACCGGCGAAGCCTTAGGGAATCGAACTCGGGACCAGAGGGAGATAGGGGTGCACACTTACCACTGACCTACAACTTATTGTGCTTCCTTATTCTATAATTTTTAAATATATACTTATATTTTAATTTTTTTAAATATATATATTTTGTTTTGTTTGTTTTTTTGTTTTTTTTCCTTTTTCCACTAGGGAACTCTGCAAGTGACATGGATATCAAAGGACTAAATTGGAACACCAAGAACTACAACTTCAACCACCAGGTGACTTCATTCCATGATCATCATATTTCAATTTACTTTTTGAACTTTCTTTATTTTCCTTTACACCTTCTATTTTTTTTCTTCAAACACTAGGGACACTGTTATTTTAAGTTGAGGGGAGAAGAAATATTTTTTTTCTTTTGTGTGAAAAAACATTATTTGATAAAATGTGTGTAAATGTATGGAAAAATTCCTTTAACAATGAATAGTATAATACACATTGAAAAATTTAAAACTGAATATAAAATAATTTAGCATTCCCGAATTTTGATTTTAATTCATGTATAATTTCATGAGCATATATTTTAGAAAGTGTGGTTGTCCGATGTGATATTTCATTGTTTATATTTTCATCCAAATAAAAAAAGATCACAATGAACATCCTTTGGATAGTGGGGTATTATTTTGAGTTCATGGGATCCCCAAAAAAAAGCATAGGTTTGGTAATCATTTTAGTTTTAATATGATTATTCAAAAAAATCAAAAAAAAATCAAAAAAAATCAAAAAAATCAAAAAACAATAAATTTGCACATAGAGAAATGAAATGAAATACTACGTGGCTTTTGGCACTTGGGGATTGTGAATCCATAGTTTTTTGGACCATAATTAGTGATTTTATCTCTATTTGTGGTAATCTGACTTTGTTTTTAAATGAGTTAACTTGAGATGATGCCCGAGTATGTGAGATTCACTTGGTACCCTAAGGTCTTTGAGCCTATGAGTCATCGGCAATGTCTCGCTACATGGGTTGACTCTTTTGAGTGTAATTTCAATTACCATGGAAATATTGCAAAAAAAAAAATTTGAATACTCATCTTAATATTGAAATGTGATTCCACCAAGCACTTTCATCATTTCCCCCTTGAATAAAGATGAACTCCCATGTCTATTGTGATACACAACACATCCTCATACTTAATTGATATTGGATGAAATATGGAAAAGAATTTGAACAGAGGAATGGGAATGGAATTTGGATCTGCATATGAATCTATCTTGTATTAAAATATTTTGATGTGTTTCGTGATTTGTTGGTATAAGGGTTTTTGGTGATCACTGTGTATTAAATTTTTTTTGGAAAAGGGAATTCGAATTCCATATTGTTGAGATTCATTTTGCTCGGGACAAGAAAATATCAAGTTAGCAGGTGTGATTAAAAAATAAAAACACATATTTTAATTACATTTTAATGGTTTTAAATGTTAAATTTTGATCTTATGGGTCAAATTTGGTGGATTTTAATTTTGAACATTCATTCTCATCATTTGTGCACTTCATGCCAAATGTACACCAATTTAGGCCCAATGATTCATTAGATTTTAAGGAATTTAATGTTCCATATTTTAATTTTATATTTAATTAAATATATATAATCTTTAATATGAACATTTTTCATTCAGGGATCAATGGAGGATTCATAAAGGATGATAGGGATATTTGGAGATGAATGGATGAAATTCTAGAGAAGGCAGATTAGACACCAACCCACTGATGAGAATGTGGGGCCCACAATAGAGGCCAAATGAAGCCCACAATTCGTGGGATGGTAGAATAAATATAGAGGAACAAATAATCCTTTAGGATCTAGTACTAATTCGACCTCCATGATGGAAGTTAAGGCAGCCCAAATAGAATATCAAAATCTGGGCCAGAATCTGCAGCCTAGAATGTTATCCCACTAAATCGGCTATAACTCCCGATTAACATCTTCAAATGGGCCCAACTTTTACAATATTTTAGGAGAAAAAGTAACTCAATTATCCTCTTCTATTTACCACTCTCATTCGGCCATCTAGAAGGTTATTTAGTCATGTCTGTTCGGTGGATGCAAGCTTGCATCCACTTCGGGTCAAAGGAGGGAATCACTTTTTATCCACTACTTTCCACCACCCTAAAGCTAAAATTAATTTAGTAATTTGGCATAAATTGGTTGATGATCAGACTAAGGCTTCCCAATTGCCTATATAAGGCATTGGTTGTGAGAGGGAAGAGAAATATCTTGTTTTTGAAGTAATGTTATTATGCCAAAGTTCATTTGTGATGTTTTTAATTGCCATGTAAGTTTTTTTTTGTATTTCTATCTTCTTAATCAATATATTTATCTTCAATTATTCCCATTTAACTCATTAAAACTCTTTAATCACAAAAAACAGTGATAGATCTATTTTTTGGTGATTTAGTTCACACAAAGGTGTGAATTTCATTCACATACACAGGGGAGTGCTCGTTATTTCTGCGGCTTTAATTTCTTCAATCCATTTCTTGTAAGCCATCTTCCTTATACCATTGAGAGTATACCATAAATGGAGGGATAAACCTTTAATGGGATGATATTAGGAAGATTAAAAGTCTGGATTGAATGTTATTTTATGAACGAATTGTTGTTAATTGGTTAACTAATTTAAGACTTCCATTCTTTAGTTATTTTCACTATTTATCTTCACTGTGTTTGAGGAAGCTAAATCCATGTACTAAAATCACTATATACCTTGGATAGATCATGAATTTGGTTCTCTGTGTTTATGAGATTATTAATTGAGTTTATTTAGCATCAAACCAGAAAATTATGAACGTAGTGTTATTTTGAAGAATGGATTCATCAAGAATTAATAAAATCAAAATTGTCTAAAGAAGTAAAATTCATTCAAACCACGCCGAGCATAATCCTAAGATCAACCCATTTTCATTAAATTGAATTCACTTAGGTTTATTAGTGTTATTTAAAACCATCTAAAATCAAAACCATGTTTTCTACTTCATAGCCAAAAATATTTCTCATAGGTTGTGCATCTTAGGTATCTTCTTAGGTCTCAGTGGATTCGACAATCCAAGCTAGACTACAAGGACCATTCCACCTTCATCTCTCGGGTAAATTTGAGCGTGAATAAAATTTTGGTGCTGTTGTCAGGGACCAAGTAAGTACCTTAGTCCAAAATCTTATTTCCTCATCCCCATTCTTCTATTCTCACCCAAGATCTCTTATTCTGTCCCTTTCTCATTTTTTTTCTTTTGGAACATGTCCGCCTACACCCATGATAATTCAAACAGACTAGTTAAGGTGGAAAGTTCTAGGATACCGGTGTCAAGTGAACCTATAGGATTATTTCCATTAGATCCTAATATTCTTGACACTCCAGAGTCAAAAATTTATACCATTTCAATGGAAGGTCTTCAAAGACACCAACTCATAAACCCAGGTGGAAATGAAAATGGAAATCCAAATGAGGAAACCCCAAACTTGTGGAATGCAGTCAATCAAACCATGAATGAATACCTCAAACCTTTATGGAACAATTCGCCATCATGAATTAGACATAATTACCTAGAATATTACAACAACATATTTAAACCCCATGTCCTAAACCACCTTCCCACATTCCATGGAATAGAGTCCGAGATTCCCTACCTTCATGTTAAGGGGTTCAATGACATTGTAGAAACCATGTGTCCCCCACATCAACTAGAACAAGCTAAGACAAAGATATTTCCCTTTTGTTTAAAGGATCGGGCTAAAAATGTACTAAATAATTTGTGACCATCATTCATTAACTCTTGGTACCAATTAAAAAAAGAATTATACAAAAAATACTTTTCCCACCCCAAAACAATTGCACTTAAAAAGAGCATACAAAACATTTTTGAAAAAGAGGGAGAGTCATTCTATGAAACATGGGAGAGATTCAAACACACCCTAAATATGGCTCCACAACATGGTTTTTCTATACCTAAACAAGTGATACTCTTATATGAAGGGTTGGGCCCAAGGAAAAAACAATTCATTAACATGATGTGTAATGGAACCTTTAAAAACAATTCCCTAAATGATGCTTAAGAGTATCTAGAAATCCTTTCTGAACAAAACCAAACATGGGGAAATTCAACTTATTCAAAAAATCCAAAAATAACTAAAACAATTCATACTCTTAGAGAAGAATAAATAATTAAGGTTAAACACATAACACTCTCTAGGAAGGTTGAAGAGATAGACCTTAGGGAAGTCCATGAAATCTAAACTGTAAACCCTGTTTGCACAATTTGTGACAAACATGACCATAAGATAGAAAACTGCCAAACCATTCCATCCATCAAGGATGTTGTTTTTGGAGGACCCCAAGTGGAAGTAAATGCCTTGAACTTAAAAAATCCTCAATACCGAAACACATTAAACCTAAGTTATAATGACCACCAAGGATTCCACTGGAAAGATAACCAGCAACCTAGCCAACCACAGTGAAAAAATCCTTACCCCCATCAGAGATACCAAACCCATAACCAGTTCCAAACCCAACCTATCCAATACCAATAGCCAACGGTCCATTTTCAACAAACCATACCACCTCCAAAATATCCCTTCTGGGATAAACCAATCTTCCCGAGCACCAACCCAAACTGTTCCACAAAGACTAATAGAAAAACTGTGCAAAAAAAGGAAAAAATGAACTACAAATTCTCTTAACATAAACAAGAACTTCAAACCATCAAAAATGTAAGAGAACCCATGCCTATTAAGGCGGTACCATCCTAAAATTTAAGGGTAGAGTCAAGTTTAACTTAAACTAATCATGAAAAACTAAAGGCTGTGACTGTTTTAAGAAGTGGGAAATCAATTGAGAAACCTAAAAAACTAATTCATAACCCATCTGAAGATTCAAACGTGAATAAAAATTCAAATGAACCAAATGATCAAATTGAAAAATGCGATAACATTGTCAAATAATCAACTCTTCTACAAACAACCCCA
The DNA here is from genome assembly GCA_963277665.1 of Viscum album. Classification (NCBI taxonomy): domain Eukaryota; kingdom Viridiplantae; phylum Streptophyta; class Magnoliopsida; order Santalales; family Viscaceae; genus Viscum; species Viscum album. The sequence continues at coordinate 804,832,990 of OY728128.1, read as the reverse complement.
CATCCTGCACCATTTCCTCAATGCATGAGAGGGAAAACCAAGCCTGAATTGAGTGAAACATTAAGAAAAATATTCTCACATGTCAAGTTGAACATTCCACTTCTCGATTAAATCCAAACCATACCTTCTTACTCAAAGTACCTTAGGGACTTGTGAACTTTTAAAAGAAAATTATCACATAAAAACCAAGTCCTTTTGGCTGAAAATGCGAGTACCACCATTGAAGGGACCATTCCTCATAAGTTGAAAGACCCGGATTTACCTTACATCAATGTTGAACTAAGAGAGAACAAATTTTCAAGGCCTTTTGTGACCTCGGTGCTAGTGTCAATATCATTCCATATGTGGTGTACTTCCAGTTAGGCCCAGAAGAGCTCCAACCCATAGCCTTCACACTTCAACTTGATGAATGTAGTATTAGGGTTTTGAAGGGGATTTTAAAGGATGTTTTGTTAAAGGATGAAAACTTGATCTACCCTACTAAATTCATTGTCCTTTACAACCATCCAAACTTATGAAATAAAGAAAAAAACCCAATAAGCCTTAGTCATCCTTTCCTTGCAACAATCAATTTTTTTATCTGAGTCTGAAATGGGAACATGGCCATCACCTTTGGAAACATGGGTATAGACCTGAACATCTATAACCAAGCTCACAAATATGGGATGATGAGGAAATTCATGAAGTAAACATGATAAGAAGCATTGATAATGAATCTATAGAACATCATGTAATATTTGATGGATGTTTAAGTTAGGATGAGATTGATTTCCTTTGTTCACATGAAGGATGTTTATCTCCTTGGCTTGAATCATTTTCAAATTACTCTTATGATGAAGTCTTGGGTCCAACAATCAGTGAAACATTTCAAGAAACCAATTTCATGGAAACCAATCAAACTTCTCTCCCTAAATCTGATTTAACCAATCTTGTAGATGAAAATTCTACACATAGGGATTCAATTATATCTAAAATTCTAAGAAAAAAATCAATCTTGATTCAATGTCCCAATATTTTTCTGAAATTATGAAACAACCTGATCATGAATTGAAGGAACCTCCCGCTGCACTCAAGTATGCATTCCTAGGGGACAATCAAACACATATTATTTTCATTTCTTCTTCTCATGAATCCAATAATTAGAGGATGCTTCTAGATGTCCTTATGAAGAATAATAAATCCATTGGTTGGACCCTGCCTGATATTCCTGGGATTAGCCCCCTAATCCAGACTCATAGGATTATTCTAGAGTATGATTCATATCCTTGTCATCATCCTCAACAGAGAGTCAATCCTAATATCATGGAGGTATTAAGGAAGAAACTTATGAAATTGATAAAAGATGGTATCATCTATCCCATAGATGAGAGTGAGTGGGTGAGCCCAATCCAAGTGGTTCCCATGAAGGCAGGAATCACAGTGATAACAAATAAGGATGGATAGATTCTTCCTACTAGGGTGAGTAGTGGCTGGAGAGTCTGCATCGACTATAGGAATCTAAACTCATTTACCAAGAAGGATCATTTCCCCTTACCATTCGTTGACCAAGTCCTTGAGAGAGTGGCAGGTCATGCCTTCTACTATTTCTTAGATGGGTACTCGGGGTACAATCAAATTGAGGTATCCCTAGAGGATCAAGGGAAGTTTACTTTCACCAATCCATTCGACACCTTTTTCGTCAAATACATGCCCTTCGGGTTATGAAATTCCCCTGGAACCTTCTAGTGGTGTATGATGGGTATATTCTCAGGCATGGTAGGGAATTTTCTTGAGGTCTTCATGGATTAATTCTCTGTGTTTGGGGATGCATTTGAGGGATGTATGAGGAATGTAGAGAGAGGCTTGTCAAGATGTGAAGAAAATAATCTGGTCCTAAACTAGGAAAAACGCCATTTTATGGTTAAAGAGGGACTATTTCTAGGCCATTTATCCTCCAGTAAGGGGATTGAAGTTGATAAAGCCAAGGTGGACATCATTCGTCACCTTCCATCACCCAAACCTGTTAAGTAAGTGAGGTCCTTATTAGGACACACTGGTTTATATTAAAGGTACATTAGGAATTTTAGCTCTATTTCTTGACCAATTTGTGATCTATTGGTGAATGATGCTCCATTTTTGTGGACAGAAATCTGTGAGGAATCATTATCTACACTCAATTAATCTCTTATCTCTCCACCTCTTATACAGTCTCCAAATAGGAAACTTACTTTTGAGCTCATGTGTGATGCGAGTGACTTCGCTGTAGGAGTAGTCTTAGGACAACGATGTGGGAAAAATCCATGTTTCATAGCTTATGGAAGAAAATCTTTACATGATGCACAAATAAACTACACCACCCCTGAGAAGGAGTTACTTACTATGGGTTCTTCCTCAGAAAAGTTTAGGTCATACCTCTTAGGATCCCCCATCACTTGGTTCACTCATCATTCCCCACTAAAATACCTCTTCCAAAAACAAGATATTAAGGCTAGACTGATTAGGTGGGTCCTTCTCTTATAATAATTTGACCTCACAATCAAGGGAAAAAAGGGTGTTGAAAATATTTTATCTGATCACCTATTTATGATGGAATTAAAAGACAACTCAAATAACATTTCTATGTCTCATTCATTCCCTAAAGAACATCTATACTCTCTGAGTGACTGAACTTGGTATGCCGACATAGCCAAATTTTTAGTTACAGGAGTCATTCCAAAATTCTTAGGGACTTAAGCTCAAAGAATATTACTTTCTAATGTTAGGAAATATGTGTTTGATGATTCATACCTCTATAATTTATTCCCTGGCCAAGTCATTAAGAGGTGTGTCCCTAAATCCTAACAAGAGTCCATCCTTAAATTCTGTCATAGTGGGACATGCGGAGGTCACTTTTCCTCTAAGAAAACTTATAATAAGGTTCTTCAGTATGTTCTTTTCAGGAATACCCTCTCAAGGGACTCCAAAAAATTTTGTCAAATATTTCCAAGGTGTCAAAAAGTATGGTCCATCACAAAAAGGAATCAAATTCCACTCACTCTCATCTTAGTGTTTGAAATATTTGACTATTTGGGAATTGATTTCATGGGTCCCTTCCCAAACAGCTGGGGATATCTTTACATTATTTTATCTATCGATTATGTCTCAAAATTGGTTTATGTCATTCCTAAAAAATCCAATGATCATAATACTGTGATTAGATTTCTCAAGGAAAACATCTTCTCCAGACTTGGTGTTCCTAGGGCTATAATTAGTGATTGTGGAACTCATTTTTGAAATCATCCAATCTCATAACTCATGAAAAAATATGGAATTTGTCACAAAGTGTCCACTTCTTTCCACCCACAGACCAATGGTCAAGCTGAGTTATCCAATCAAGAAATTAAACAAATTATTGAGAAAACTATTAAAACATCCAAGAAATATTTGTCAAACAAACTCTTAGATGATCTTTGGGACTATCAAACCACATATAAAACCATTTTAGGAATGACCCAATATTTGTTGGTTTATGATAAATCATTATATTTTCCAATGGATATTGAACATATGGCCTTTTGGGAAATTAAGAAAATGAATTATGACCTCTCATTGGCCGAAAAAAGGAAATTATATCTCAATGAACTTGAGGAACTTAGGATGGAGGCTTATAAAAATTCAAGGATCAATAAAGCTAAAGTACGAGCCTACCAATCTTGAAATATTAAAACCAAACACATTGTACCAGGTAAACCTATTATTTTTTATAGTTCTAAACTTCATTTACACTCAGGAAAGTTGAGATCTAGATGGTAAGGTCCATACATAGTTTATAAGGTGTACCCCCATGGGGATGTAGAAATTCAAGATCCCACCAATGGTCAAACCTTTAAAGTAAATGATCATAGAGTCAATCCCTTCATTGAAAAATTCCAAAAAAATGAAGTTGATGAAAACTTATGTGAACCAAACTTAGATGAAGAAATACTAAAATAATTAAGGCTCTAAGTCAAGCTAGCAACATTAAACCAAAGGGCTGCACAGGAGGCAACCTATGGTTTTAATATTTGAAAATCATCTTTAAAAAAAAATAGGATTAATGAATCATTTAGATATTTTAAAAAAATATAATGTTGACCTGTTCTTCTATTATGAGTATGGATGGGTACAAAAGGGGAGCGCCATATTTATCAGTGTCATGTGGTGTGATCCTTGAGTAATACCTTACCCAGAAATTTAAAAAGAGGAAAATATATCATCAGTTCATTTAGTTTTATTTTTATGTGTTTGTAGGATAAAATAAAAATTCAAAAAAATAAATAAAAATATAATAATAATTTTAGAAAAGTGGCATGTACGAGGTCATGGTTCAAACCTCATCACAACCGGCAAAGTCGCGGGGAATCGAACCCGGGACCGAAGGGAGACAGGGGCGGGCACTTACCACTGATCTACGACTTATTGTTCTTCCTTATTATTTAAGTTTTGTATATATACTTATATTTTATTATATATATATATATACGTATGTTGTTTTGTTTGTTTTTTTCCTTTTTCCAATAGGGAACTCTGCAAGTGACATGGATATCGAAGGACTAAATTAGAGAAGCATGAACTTCAACTTCTACCACCAGGTGACTTCATTAAATGATACTCATATTTCAATTTCATTTTTTAACTTATATTATATGACTCTACACCTTCTAAATTTTCTTTTCTTCAAACACTGAGAATAATGTTATTTTAAGCTAGGGGGAGATGAAATAATTTTTTTTTGATTTTGTGTCAAAAAAAATGATTTGAAAAAAATGTGTGTAAATGGAAGGAAGAATCCATTTAACATTGAACATGATAATACAAATTGAAAACATTTAAACTGAATATCAAATAATTTATCATTAACTAATTCTGATTTTAATCCATGTATAATTTCATAAGCATAGACTTTGGAAAGTGTGGTTGTCCAATGTGATATTTCATCGTTTATATTTTCATCCCAATAAAAAAAGATCACAATGCACGTAATTTATATAGTAGGGTATTATTTTGAGTTCATGGGGTCCCCCAAATAAATATAATAGGTTTGGTAATCATTTTAGTTTTAAAATGAGTATTCAAAAAAAAATAAAAAAAACATAAAAAAATTAAAAAAACAATAAATTTTTGCATAGAGCAATGAAATGTCATAATGCGTGGATTTTGGAACTTTAGGATCATGAATTTATAGTTTTATATCCCATAGTAAGTAATTTTATCTCTATTTGTGTTAATTGGACTTTGTTTTTGACTGAGTTAACTCGAGATGATGCCCGAGTATGTGGGCTTCACTTGGTGCCCTAATGACTTTGAGCCTGAGAGTCATAGGCAATGTCTTGCAACATGGGTTGACTCTTTTGAGTGTAATTTCAATTACCATGGAAATATTGAAAAAAAAATTGTATACTCATATTAATATTGAAATGTGATTCCACCTAGCGCTTCTGTCATTCCCCCCTTCAATAAAGATGAACCCCTATGTCTATTGTGATACACAACACATACTCATACTTAATTTATATTGGATGAAATATAGAAAAAAATTAGAACAAAGTAATGAGCTTTGAATTGGGATATGAATATGAAAATATATTGTATTAAAATATTTTTATGGGTTCATGATTTTTTGGTATAAGGCTTTTTGGAGATCATTGTGTATTAAAATGTTTTTGGAAAAAGGGAATTCGAATTTCATATTGTTGAGATACATTTTTCTCAGGAATAAAAAATTTCAAGTTGGGGGGTGTGATTATCCAATAAAAACACATATTTTAATTACATTTTAATGGTATTAAATGTTAATTTTTGATCTTATGGGCCTCAGTTAGTGGATTTTAATTTTGAACATCCATTCTCATCATTTGTGCACTTCATGCCTAATGTACCCCAATTTAGGCCCAATGATTCATATGATTTTAAGAAATTTAATTTTTTATATTTTAATTATATATTTTTTGAAATTTATATAAAATTTAATATGAACATTTTTCATTTAGGGATAAATAGAGGATTCATAAAGGATAATGGGGATATTTGGAGACGAATGGAAGCAATTCTAGAGAAGGCAGATTGGACACCAGCCCACTGATGAGAATGTGGGGCCCATAGTTTAGGATTAATGAAGCCCAAATTTCATGTGATGTTATAATACATATAGCATAAAAAATCCTAATTCAGGATCCATTGCTAATTCGGCCTCCATGATGACAATTAAGGCAGATCAAATAGAATATCAAAATATGGGCCAAAATCTATGGCCCAGAATTTTATTCCACTAAACCAGCCATAACTCATGATTCACAACTCCAAACGGGACCACATGTTACAGTAGATTAGGAAACATCTAGAGCTATATTTTCTTCTTCTATATCCCACTCTAATTCGACCATTTATAAGGTCATTTTGATGCATCTGTTCGGTGGATGCAAGTTGGTTTCCACTTTCGGTCAAATGAGGGAATCAATTTTTATCCACTACATTACACCACCCTAATGATAAAATTAATTTAATAATTGGGAATACATTCATTGAATCTCATCAAGTCTTTCCAATTACCTATTTATGGTAGTGGTGGTGAGGGGGAAGAGACATCTCTTGTTTTTGATGTAACGTCATTATGCCAAAGTTCACTTGTGATGTTTTCAATTTCCATGTAAGTTTCTTTTTGTATTCCTATGTTCTTAATCAATATATTTCTCTTCTATTAATCCCATTTCATTCATTAAAACACTATAATCACAAATCATAGTGATATATCTGGGTTGTGGTGAATAGGTCACACATAGGTGTGAATTTCATTCATATACATGGAGGAGTTCTCGTTATTCCCGCGGTTTGAATTTCTTTAATCCAATTCTTGTAAGCCATATTCCGCCTATAATTCAGAGTATACCGTCAATGGAGGGATAAAAATTTAATGGGGTGATCTTAGAAAGATTAAAAGGATGAATTTAATGTTATTTTATGAATTAATTGTTGTCAATTGTTTAACTAATTTAAGACTTCCATTCTTTAGTTATTTCCACTCTTCATCATTAGTGTGTTTGAGGAAGCTTAATCCAAGTACTAAAATCACAATATACCTAGGAGAGATCATGAATTTGGTTCTATAAGTGTGTAGGGGATTATTAATTGAGTTTTTTCATTTAACTAGAAAATTATGAAGGTAGTGTTATTTTGAAGAATGGATTCGTCCAGAATTAATAAAACCAAATTTGTCTAAAGATGTAAAATTCATTCAATCCACCCCGAGCATAATCCTAAGATCAACCCATTTTCATTAAATTGAATTTACTTAGGTTTCTTAGTGTTCATTAAAACCATCTAAAATCAGAACCAAGTTGGACACTTCATAGCCAAAAATCCATCTCATAGGTTGTGCGTCTTAGGTATCTTCTTAGGTCTCAGTGGATTCGACAACCCAAGCTAAACTACAAGGACATTTCTACCTTCATCTCTTGGGTAAATTTGAGAATGAATAAAATTTTGGTGTCATTTCTGGGGACCAATTAAGTACCTTAGACCAAAAACTTCTTTCCTCATCCCAATTATTTTATTCTCAACCAAGATCTCCTATCTTGTCCCTTTCTCATTTTTTTTCTTTTGGTGCATGTCCGCCTACACCCGCGATAATTCAAACAGACTAGTTAGGGTGGAAAGTCCTAGGATAATGGTTCCAAGTGAACCTAGGTTATTGTTTCAATTAGATCCTAATATTCTTGATACTCCAGAGTCAAAAATTTATCCCATTTCAATGGAAGGGATTCAAATACACTACCTCATAAACTCGGTTGGAAACCAAAATGGAAATCCAAATGAGGAAGCCCCAAACATGGGGAATGCTGTTGATCAAACCATGAATAACTACCTCATACCTTGCAGGAGAGATTCCCCTCATGTATTAGACATAATTCCCTATGAGATTAAAACTACATCATTAAACCCCAAGTCCTAAATCACATTCCCACATTCCATGGAATGGAGTCTAAGATGCCCTACCTTCACGTTAAGGAGTTCAATAACATTGTATAAACCATGTGTTCCCCACATAAACTAGAATTAGCTAAGATGAGGATATTTTCTTTTTCTTTAAATGATCGAGCTAAAAATTGGATAAACAATTTTATACCATCATTCATAAACTCTTGGGACCAATTACAAAGAGAATTCTACAAAAAAAAACTTTCCCCGCCACAAAACAATTGCACTTAAAAAGATCATCCAAATTTTTTTGAAAAAGAGGGAGAGTCATTCTATGAAACATGGGAGAGGTTCAAAGATACCCTAAACATGGATCCACATCATGGTTTTTCCATACCTGAACAAGTGAGAATTTTTTATGAAGGGTTGGGCCAAGGGAATAAACAATTAATTAACATGATGTGTAATGGATCCTTTGAAAACAAATCCCCAAATAATGCTTATGAGTATCTAGAAAGCCTTGCTGATCAAAACCAAACATGGGGAACTATACCGTATTATGAAACACCACAAATAACTTCTAGAATTCATACAGTTAGGGAAGAGTAAATCCTTAGGGCTAAACTCGCAACACTCTCTTAGAAGGATGAAGAGATAGACCTTAAGAAAGTCTATGAAATCCAAACTGTAGACCTTTTTTTCACAATTTGTGAAAAACATGACCATAAGACAGACAACTGCCAAACCATATCATCCATCAAGGATGTTATTTTAGAGTGACCCCCCAACAGAAGTAAATGACTTAAAATTTTAAAATCTTCAATACCAAAACACCTTCAACCCAAGGTATAATGAACACCCAGGCCTCCGCTGGAAATATAACCAAAAACCTAGCCAACCACAAGGAAAAAATCCTTACACCAATTAGAAAAACCAAACCCATAACCAATTCCAAACCCAACCTATCCAATACCAACAGCCACCGGTCCATTTTTAAAAAACCATCCCACCTCCAAAATATCCCCCTAGGATGAACCAATCTTGTCACGACCCGACCCAACGGGGCTTGAGCCGCGACACCCCAAGCCCACCTTCAATAGGCCAGGGGCTGGCAACCACTTCCGAGTAGGCTATCACACACATGGGAGGCATTAGCCTAATGTAAATGTACGCACACACCCACAAACACCTCCATGGAATAGTGCAGAGGTATAGAAACTGAAAAGTAAAAGCATGCATACAATCTATCCCAAACCAGAGTGCAACAGCAAAAGTACAAAGGGAAAAACAGGGCCCACCAAAAGAAAACCACAAAGCGCGTCCAACATGCTCTGAAGAAGGGGAACACTGCCACAAACACCCACCGGAAAGCTCCCTTGGCACAGCTTCGATAAACACCCCGGTCAACTCGCTCACTAAGCTCTGCCTGATCTGGGTCCTCCTGGGACTCTGTCAAAAGGCCCGTGGTCTGCACAAGACACAAACATGTGAAGGCAAAGCCCGTGAAGGGGTGAGTATAAACATACTCAGTAGGCACCCCAAAAGCCCAAAACCCAAGGGAGAAACTGAAAGGAAACAGTCCGCTCAACCCAGCCAGAGGGAACCAAGATGAGAGAGAAACTCCATCTCGAGACCATACTCGGCTAAACACAACTAGTCAACTCAGCTCATCTCAGGTGTATGCCCATACATACACCTTGAACAATCCAGATATACACACCTCGCGCCACAAAGCCACAAGAGGTATCGACCTCATCACCAACAACTGCCACAAACCAGGAGAGTACACCACACGAACACTATCAAACCAGATGAAATTCATTCGAGAGATACAATCCATTGGTTCCCAAACAAACATCTCAGACGCTCACCCGAGAGACCACGCTCGTCGGACAACATCACTGACGAAACATCGCTGAAACACCATAACCACCAAAATCCTCAGATAGGGGATCGCCTCTAGGGTCAGCTAGGGGATACCAAGACCCACTCCGGTATACGTAGCTCACAGATAGAGGATCACTCCCAGGGTCCGCTGGGGGATACCACGACCCAATCTGGCATACGTAGTTCTCACAGATAGGGGATCACTCCTACGGTCCGCTGGGGGATACCACAACCCGATCTGGCGCTCGACAGAAGCATCACACTCAGATAGAGGACTATCATCCATATAAAGATGGACACGATGATACCAGAACCCTATCTAGTATAAATCGCAATGTAGTGGATCGAACCAACGATGCCGCAACCCTACCGAAACCACGCGCTGAGTAGGGGATCACATAACCAACGATACCGCAACCCTACCGACACCAAGCGCTGAGTAGGGGATCGTATAACCAACGATACCACAACCCTACTATAAACATCATGATGAGTAGGGGATCGTAAACCTGATGATGCCAGAAACCCTATGGGCTTAACCTGCTAGATAGGGGATTGCCACCCATGATAAGCAGTCACAGCGATACCAAGAACCCGATCTAGGGTAAAGTATGCTAGAGGATCTACTCCAGTCCACCAGAGGGATACCAAAACTCTAACAGTTTAAACATCCCATCCAGAGGATCACAAACCCATACGAAGGTTGTGATGCCACACGAACCCTCGTAGGAACGAACCAAGGGAGAACCATCAACCACTGCTGGTCCAAACATCTCTTACCTGAGCAACCCACCACAACGCCACACTGCGCACCTCCTCGGCCAAAACCGAGGCCACCATCGCGTTCCATGCGGAAAAACACACAGGATAGGCTGTTTACTCGCCCGAAACGGACCACCGGTGAAAAAGGCACTATTCATCGTAGCTAGCTCGTGCGGGGCCCACCCAATGATCCCGAAACCCATCGAGCAGACAACACCACGAAGATCCCCTCGAAAAAACAAGCGGAATCGACTACTCACTCGTCCAAAACGGTCACCCGGTGAAAAGGGTACTATTCACCAAAGCCAGCTCGGGTGGGGCCCATGCCTGGATCCCGAAACACATAGAACAGATCACACCATTGTGATCCTCTTGGAAAAACACACAGGATCGAATAATCATCCGCCAAAATCGGACTCCTGGTGTAAAAGCTGCGTTTCACCGCGAATGCCAAACCCCGACCTCGTGGGGCCCGCACCCCGTTCTCAGTCCCAACACCCATAAACCATCTCTAAAAGTCCGTCGTACCATCAAGGTCTCAACGCCACTAACGGAACGTCAATCGGACGCTCCGGGTAGAAGTTACAACGGCCCGAAGTCGTAAAATAATAAAACAATATTATTTTTTTACGACGTTTCTAGCTCCTGGGCCACGATCCCAAAACTTTAAACCCTTGAACCCACACCGGAGTGTTCGCCTCATCATCAGGGTCGTGTTGCCACAAACGGTGTGCGAATCCGGCTCCCGGATTGCAAAATACGGGGGTTTAAAGACCCCCGTTTGGTAAAAGAGGTCGGACCGGCCTGGACCGGCCGCCGTCGTCGGCCAACCCTGGTCGGCGGCCCTCTGCCACGCCGGTGCCGCGCCAGTGGATCTTCCACGGACCGTCGTGGGCACCCTGTGGTCCGTTTTACGATCCGGAGGTGTCTACATGACCATCGGGACCCGATCTATACTGCTACGGCTTCAATTTGCAGAAAAACACAGCAAAAACGGGATCGGGGGTTAAAACTCAAATCTGCCTACCTCGCGGGCGAAACGCCGACGTTCTGCCTTAGATCTGCACTCCATAGCTTCCGTTGCATGCTCCTGGAACGTCTTCCATCGAATTCCCTGCTCGTGGGCACTTCGTTTGCTCGATTTGGCGGAGCGGCGACGAAGAACAGCGAAGAACGTCGAGAGGAACGATAAAGAGGGGGGGAGCGTTGATATTTATATCAGCCGCCCCCGGTGCCAAACCCGCCTCGGACCCGATGCCCGATGCGAACAAAAGTAAGGTCACAGATAGGGTAAACGTGTCATTCTAAACGCAAAAGCAGTCTCAAATTTTCCATCAGAGACTCTGTTCAGAAGTTATGTGAGCCGACGCTCGCACACTAACTTTGCTACTTATTTACGAAAATGCTCCTGGTGGCGTTTCTCACCGCAGGCCCGCGCCCGCAAAGTTTACACCCGGCCTAGGGTAGACGACACGTTCCGGACGCAACCGTGCCATCATATTTCTGTTCTGAGCTACCGTTTATGAGATATCACACCCCCACCATGTGCATAGTATAAAAATACTTAATATTTTTATAAAATTAATTCTGGGCACACCGGGCCTCGGAATCGCACGCCGTTTTCGCGCCTAGCTCTGGAATGATTCCTAGAAATATTCCAAAGTCTTACAGGACCAAAAAACCGAGTCTCTACATCCTCCCTCCCTTAGAACTTTTCATCCCTGAAAAGACCTAAGTACAAGGAAAGCGATTGGACTCTCAACTGGGTCTCACACACCAGCGAGCTCACCAACAAACACCCTTGCCCGAATGTATAAGTCAGAGGGACTCATCCGCCACACCTCAATACTAGAATCTTTGGGAGGCACTGACTCGCCCACACAGTTTTAATCACGTCACAAAAACACGTCTTGGTGGGAGAAGGATCCCTCTTCCTCACACAGTCGAAGCATGCAGAACAACTCCCACACAGGGGCTTACCAACACCCTGAACAAAACTCGAGCAAGCAACAAAAGGAAAGAGTACCGCTAAACAGTGTCTGACAAACTACTGCAGTAAGTAGAAAAGACACAAGGCATACCTCTATCCATCCGCGGGGCCTCTGGGTCGACTGCCTCCAGGGCATGCAGCTGTCCTCGCCCTCGGCCACCAGCTCCCTGAGCCTGGCGTGGACCACCTGGGGTTGGGGGTCGTGGAAACTAGTACTGCCTACCACCACCTCTTGCTGCACCAGCTCCGCCGCCACGTCCGCCGCCCTGCGGACCTCCTTGCTCGAGACGCTGCATTGGCCAAGGCAGTTCATCGACCGTCTCCCTCTCAGTAGCACGTCCGGTCAGACAATCTCTAGAAAGATGTCCCCGACCGTCGCAAGCGTAACACGACCTCTCTTGCGGCGGACCAAAACTGTCTTGTGAGCCCTGATCCTCATATCCTCCATTATGGGGTCGCCTCCTGAAACATCGACCACGTCCTGACCCCTGAGTCTGTCATCGGCTACCAGATGCCGATCCGACTAACAAAGTCTCAGCTCTCGAGTGCCCAACACTAACAGGGGGAATCTGCTCAGCCAAAAAACTCTCCACCACCAACGCTCTCTCTAGCACTCCAACATAGGTGGGCAGGCACAAGAAAACCACACCTGCTTGGATGTCCCTGCGTAAGCCTTGCTCAAAGGTCCGAGCCCTAAAGAATGGGTCTCGAACCATATCCAGGGAGTACCGCGACAGGTCTGTAAACCTCGCTGAGTACTCCGACACAGTCATGCTCTCCTGTCGAAGCTGCAGAAGCTCATGGATCCGCACTGACCTCAACGTCACTGGATAGAACTCTTCCCTGAAGAGCCGCTCAAACTCTTCCCACATGAGCGTCTCCTCGTCATGGGACTGCGTCACCAAACTCCACCATCGCCCGACAGAACCATGAAAAAGGCTCGCCGCTAGGAACACCATCTGATCTGGAGGTGTCCTCACTAGGTGGAAAACTCGGGTGACTGCCTCAAGCCAGTCATCAACTACCTGGGGGTCTGGATCACCCTGAAACCTCAGAGGTCGCTGCCTCTGGAACTCATGCAGCGCACTCAGCCTGCGCGCAACCTCGTCCTGCACCACCGGCACAATTAGCTGCTCGACAGGTGGTGGCTCAACCGGCAGACCACCTGGAGTTGCAACCTCAAAACCCGCGCCCTACTCCACAGCCTCTACATGGGGCAGGTCGTCAGCACAATCCTGTTGCGGAACCCTCACTGGCTGTCGTCGTGGAGGGATCCTGCTATACATTCAAGACACACCACAATCAAAGAGTATATCTGGAGAGCTGACTCAAGAAGGAAAAGGAAACCCAAAAACCCAGTCCTATATGATGCATGTACCATTATGTCCCCGCGACCAGTGTACAAATGTCCTGAGTCGAAAGGCAGGTTATCAGTGTCCTAGTGTATGGATACATCGGCCGCCGCGCCAACACTGGAGTCTCTGTCCTGAAATCTGAACTTGAAACATCCTAACACTGCCGCTATGCAACCCGAACCAAGCTCACAGCTAGACCAGCTACGCACTGAGATCCAAAAGGTGGAACCTCCTCTGATACCACTCTGTCACGACCCGACCCAACGGCGCTCGAGCCGCGACACCCCAAGCCCGCCTCCAATAGGCCAGGGGCTGGCGAACTGCGCTGAGTAGTCTATCACACACATGGGAGGCATTAGAATAAGGTACCTGTACGCACACACTCACAAAAACCTCTATACAACAGTGTAGAGATATAGAAACTGAAAAGTAAAATCATTCATAGAATCTATCCCAAACCAGAGTGAAATAGAAAAAGTTCAAAGGGAAAAACAGGGCCCACCAAAATAAAACCACAAAGCGCGTCCAACCTGCTCTGAAGAAGGGAAATGCTGGCACAAACACCCGCCGGAAAGCTCCCTCGGGACAGCTCCGGTAAACACCCCGGTCAACTCGCTCACTAAGCTCCGCCTGCTCTGGGTCCTCCTGGGACTCCATCAAAAGTATTGTGGTCTACAAAAGACACAAACATGTGCGGGAAAAGCCCGTGCAGGGGTGAGTATAAACATACTCAGTAGGCACCCCAAAAACCCAAAACCCAAGGGAGCAACTGAAAGGCAACAGTCTGCTCAACCCAGCCAGAGGGAACCCAGACGAGAGAGAAACTCCACCTCAAGACCATCCTCGGCTAAACACAACTATTCAGCACAGCTCAGCTCAGTTGTATGCCCATACATACACCTTGAACAATCCAGATATACACAGCTCGCACCACAAATCCACAAGAGGTACCGACCTCATCACCAGAAACTGCCACCAACCAGGAGAGTACACCACATGAACACTGTCAAACCAGATAACACTCATTAGAGAGATACACTCCATTGGGTCCCAAACAAACATCTCAGACGCTCACCCGAGAGACCACGCTCGTCAGACAACATCACTGACGAAACATCGCTGAAACACCATAACCACCAAACTCCTCGGATAGGGGATCACCGCTAGGGTCTGCTAGGGGATACCAAGACCCACTCCGGTATACGTAGCTCACAGATAGGGGATCACTCCCAGGGTCCGCTGGGGGATACCACGACCCGATCTGGCATACGTAGTTCTCACAGATAGGGGATCACTCCCAGGGTCCGCTGGGGGATACCACAACCCGATCTGGCGCTTGACAGAAGCTTCACACTCAGATAGAGGATCATCGTCCATATAAAGATGGACACGATGATACCAGAACCCTATCTGGTATAACTCGCGATGTAGGGGATCGAACCAACGATGCCACAACCCTACCGAAACCACGCGCTGAGTAGGGGATCGCATAACCAACGATACCGCAACCCTACCAACACCAAGCACTGAGTAGGGGATCGTATAACCAACGATACCGAAACCCTACTATAAACATCATACTGAGTAGGGGATCGTAAACCCGACGATGCCAGAAACCCTACGGGGTTAACCTGCTAGATAGGGGATCGCCGCCCGTGATAAGCGGTCACAGCAATACCAAGAACCCGATCTAGGGTAAAGTATGCTAGAGGATCCGCTCCGGCCCACCAGAGGGATACCACAACTCTAATAGTTTAAACATCCCATCGAGAGGATCACAAACCCATACGAAGGTTGTGATGCCACACGAACCCTCGTAGGAACGAACCAAGGGAGAACCCTCAACCACTGCTGGTCCAAACGTCGCTTACCTGAGCGACCCGCCACAACGCCACACTGCGCACCTCCTAGGCCAAAACCGAGGCCACCATCATGTTCCACGTGAAAAAACAGGCAGGATAGGCTGTTTACTCACCCGAAACGGAGCACCAGTGAAAAAAGCACTATTCACCATAGCTAGCTCATGCGGGGCCCACCCAAAGATCCCGAAACCCATCGAGCGGACAACACCATGACGATCCCCTCGGAAAAACAAGCGGAATCGACTATTTGCTCGTCCGAAACGGTCACCCGGTGAAAAAGGTACTATTCACCGAAGCCAGCTCGGGTGGGGCCCACGCCTGGATCCCGAAACACATCGAACGGATCGAACCGTTGCGATCCTCTCGGAAAAACACACAGGATAGACTAATCATCCGCCAAAATCGGACTCCTGGTGCAAAAACTGCGTTTCCCCGCGAACGCCAACCCCGGCCTCATGGGGCCCGCACCCCTTTCTCAGTCCCAACACCCGGAAACCATCTCTAAAATTCCTTCATACCATCATGGTCTCAACTCCACTGACGGCACGTCAATCGGACGCTCCGGGTAGAAGTTACAACGGACCGAAGTCGTAAAATAATAAAACAATATTATTTTTTACGACGTTTCTAGCTCCCGGGCCACAATCCCGAACCCTTAAACCCTCGAATACACACCGAAGGGTTCTCCTCGTCGTCAGGGTCGCGTCGCCGCAAACGGCGCGCGAATCCGTCTTCCGGATTGAAAAATACGGGGGTTTAAAGACCCCCGTATGGTAAAAGAGGCCGGACCGGCCGCCGCCGCCGGCCCGCCCTGGCCGGCGGCCCTCCGCCGCGCGCCGCCGGCGCTCCGCTGGCGGATCTTCCACGGACCGCCGAGGGAACCCTTGTGGTCCGTTTTATGATCCGGAGGCGTCTACACGACCCTCGGGACCCGATCTATACTGCTACGGCTTCAATTTGCTGAAAAACGCAGCAAAAACGGGATCGGGGGTAAAAACTCAAATCCGCCTACCTCACGGGCGAAACACCAACGTTCTGTCTTAGATCCGCGGTCCAGAGCTTCCACTGCACGCTCCTGGAATGTCCACCATCGAATTCCGAGCTCGTGGGCCATTCGTTTTCTCGATTCGGTGGAGCGGCGGTGAAAACGTCGAGAGGAACGATAACAGGGGGGGTGATATTTATATCAGCCGCCCGCCGGCGCGAAACCCGCCTCGGACCCGACGCCCAATGCGAACAAAAGTAAGGTCACCCCTAAGGTAAACGTGCTGTTCTGAACGCAACGGCGGTCTCATATTTTCCATCCAAGACTCCGTTCAGAAGTTATGTGCGCCAACGCTCGCACACTAACTTTGCTACTTATTTACGAAAACGCCCCTGGTGGCGTTTCTCACTGCAGGCCCGCGCCGGCAAAGTTTACACCCCGCCTAGGGTAAACGGCACGTTCCGAACGCAACCATGCCATCAGATTTCCATTCTGAGCTACCGTTTAGGAGATATCACACCCCCACCATGTGCATAGTATAAAAATACTTAATATTTTTATAAAATTAATTCTGGGCACACCAGGCCTCAGAATCGCACGCCGTCTTCGTGCCTAGCTCTGGAATGATTTCTAGAAAAATTACAAAGTCTGACAGGACAAAAAATCCGAGTCTCTACAAATCTTCTCAAGCACTAACACAAACCGTTCCACAAAGAATACTAGAACAACTGTGCAAACAAGTGGAAAAAATGAACTCCAAATTATCTTCCCTTAAATAAGAACTTCAAACCATTAAAACTGGAAAGGAACCCATGCCTACTTAGGCGGTAAAATCCTCAAATTTGAGGGTAGAGTCAAGTTTCACTCAAAAAACTCTTGAACAACTAAAGTTTTTGACTATTTTAAGAAGTGGGAAATCAATTGAGAAACATGAACAACTAATTCAGAACCCATATGAAGATTCAAACATAGATGAAAATTCAAATGAACCAAGTGATAAAACTAAAAAACATAATAAAATTTTCAATGAAATAACTCTTTAACCAACAAACCCACAACCTGCACCAGTTTCGCAATGCATGGGGGGGACCAAGCCTGAATTGAGTGAAATAGTATTAGAATATTCTCACAAGTCATATTGAACATTTCCCTTTTCGATGCAATTTAAACCATACCTTCATACTCAAAGTAACTTAATGACTTGTGCACTTATAAAAGAAAATTTTATCATAAAGACCAAGTCCTTTTGGCTAAAAATGTGAGTACCACTATTCACGGGACTATTCCTCCTATGTTGAAAGACTCAGGTTTCCCTTACATAAATGTTGAACTAGGAGAGAGGAAAGTTGTCATGTCCTTGTGTGACCAAGGAGCTAGTGTCAATCTCATCGAATATGTTGTGTACTTCCAGTTAGGCCTATAAAGGCTCTAACCCACATCTGTCACACTTCAACATTCTGATCGTAGAATTAGGGTTATGAAGGGGATTTTAAAGGGCCTTCTGGTAAAGGTTGAAAACTTCATCTTCCCTTCTGAATTCATTGTCCTTGACAACCATCCAAACTTAAGAAATAAGGAACAAACCCCAATCATCCTTGGTCATCCTTTCCTTACAACAATCAACTCTGTTATCCGAGTTCAAAATGGGAACATGACCATCAACTTTGGATGCATGAGTATAGCGTTGAACATTTAAATGCAAGATCACAAATAGGAGATGATGGAGACATTCATGAAGTAAACATGATAGGAGGCATTGATAATGAATCCATAAGAAATCATGGAATATTTGATGGATGTTTAAGTCAGGATGAGATTGATTTACTTTGTTCAAATGGAGGAATTTTATCTCCTTGGATTGAATCATTTTCAAATTACTCTTATGAGGAAGTCTTAGTTCCAATAATCATGGAAACCTTTCAAGAAACCACATTCATGGAAACCAATCAAACTTCTTTCCCTAAATCTAATCAAACCAATATTTTAGATGAAACCACTACACATGGGGATTCGATTTTATCAGAAATTCTATGAAACAAAATCGATCATAATCCAATTTCAAAATATTCTACTGAAATAATGAGCCAACACGATCTTGAATTGAAGGAAATTACCGCTACACTCAAGTATTCCTTCTTTGGGGACAATCAAACACATACTATTGTCATTTATTCTTCTCCAGAAGCCAATCATGAGAGGATGCTTCTATATATCCTTAGGAAACATAAGAAAGCCATTGGTTTGACCCTGTTTGATATTTCTGGGATTATGCCACTAATAGAAACTCATAGGATTATTCTAGAATCTGATTCAATGCCATGTCGTCAACATCAACGGAGACTCAATCCTCATCTCATGGAGTTAGTAAGGAAGGATCTTTTGAAATTGTTAAATGCTGGTATCATCTATCCTATAAGTGAGAGTGAGTGGGTGAGCCCAATCCATGTGGTTCTTAAGAATTCAGGAATCATAGTGACAACCAATAAGGATGGACAGATTCTTCCATCTAGGATGAGTAGTGGTTGGAGAGTCTGCATCGACTATAAGAAGCTAAAATCATTTACCAAGAAAAACCATTTCCCCTTACCATTCATTGACCAAGTCCTTGAGAGAGTGGCGGGTCATGACTTCTACTGTTTCTTATATGGGTACTCAGGGTACAATCAGATTGAGGTATCCCCAGAGGATATAGGGAAGATTACTTTCACCTATCCATTCACACCTTTTCCTTAAAACACATGCCCTTCGGGTTATGCAATGCCTTTGGAACCTTCCAGCAGTGCATAATGGTAATTTTCTCAGAAATAGTAGGGAGTTTTCTAGAGGTATTCATGGATGACTTCTCTATGTTTGGGGATACATTTGAGGGATGTATGAGTAATGTGGAGAGAGTCTTGTAAAGATGTGAAGAAAGGAATCTGGTCCTAAACTGGAAAAAATGCCATTTTGTGGTTAAATAGGGACTAGTTCTAGGCCATCTGGCCTCAGGTAGGGGGATTGAAGTTGATAAAGCCAAGGTTGAAATCATTTTTCACCTTCCATCACCCAAAACTGTTAAGTATGTGAGGTCCATCTTTGGACATGCTGGTTTATAGAGAAGGTTCATTAGGAATTTTAGCTATAGTTCTTGACCAATTTGCTCTCTTTTGGTGAATGATGCTCCATTTTTATGGATAAAAAGCTATGAGGAATCATTCTCTACACTGAAGTCAGCTCTTATCTCTCCACCTATACTGAAGCCTCCAAATTGGAAACTTCCTTTTGATCTCATGTGTGATGTGAGTTACTTCACTGTAGGAGCAGTCTTAGGATAATGGTGTGAGAAAAAATCCATGTGTCATAGATTATGCAATAAAATCTATAAATTATTTACTAATCAACTACACCACCACTGAGAAGGAGTTACTTGTTGTTGTGTTTTCCTTAGAAATATTTCGGTCCTACCTCTTAGGATCCCCAATCACTATGTTCACTGACCATTCTACACTAAAATACCTCTTCCAAAAAAAATATTCAAAGGATAGACTAATTAGGAGGGTCATTCTTTTACAAGAATTTGACCTCACAACCAAGGAAAAACAGGGTGTTGAAAATTTTATAGCTGATCACCTATCTAGAATAGAATTCAAAGTCAACTCAAATCACCTTTCTGTGTCTGATTCATTCCTTGATGAACATCTATACTCTGTGAGTGACTACCCTAGGAATGCCGACATTGCCAACTTATTAGTTACAGGAGTCATTCCAAAATTATTAGGGACTCAAGCTCGAAGGAAATTACTTTCCAATGTTAGGAACTATACTTTTGATGATCCATACATCTATAAGTTCTTCCCTAACCAAGTCAATATGAGGTGTGTCCCATAATCTGAACAAGGGTCCATCCTTAAATTCTATCATAGTGTGGAATGTGGAGGTAATTTTTCCTCTAAGAAAACCTCTGATATGGTTATTCAGTGTGGTCTCTTATGGACCAACCTCTCATGGGACTCCTACACATTTTTTCAAATCTATCATATGTGTCAACAAGTATGGTTCATCACAAAAAGGAATCAAATTCCACTCACTCCCATTTTAGTGGGTGAAATATTTGACTGTTGGGGAATTGATTTCATGGGTCCCTTCCCAAACTCTAGGGGATATCTTTACATTTTTTAGCTATCGATTATGTCTCCAAATGGGTTGAGTACATTCCTACAAAATCCAGTGATCATCAAGCTGTGATTAGATTTCTCAAGGAAAACATCTTTTATAGATGTGGAATTCCTAGGGCTATCATTAGTGATCATGGAACTCATTTTTCTAATCGTCCATTCTCATTACTCATGGAAGAATAAGGAATTTCTCACTAAGTGTCCACTGATTACCACCCACAAACCAATGGTTAAGATGAGTTATCCAAAAGATAAATTAAAAAAATTCTGGAGAAAACTGTTAATCTATCCAGGAAAGATTGGTCGAAAAAACTCTTAGATGCTCTTTGGGCCTATCAAACCGCATATAAAACCATTTTAGGAATGTCCCCATATAGGTTTTTTATGGTAAATCATGCCATTTTCCATTGGAGATTGAACATAAGGCCTTATGGGTAATTAAAAAAATTAATTATGACCAGTCATTGGCCAAAACAAAAAGGAAATTAGATCTCAATGAACTTGAGGAACTTAGGATGGAGGCTTATGAAAATTCAAGGATCAGTAAAGCTATAGTACAAGCTTACCAATCTCAAAATCTTAAAACCAAACACATTGTACCAGGTAAATCTATTCTTTTGTATAGTTCTAAACTTAATTTACATCCAGTAAAGTTGTGGTCTAGATGGTCAGGTCCATACATAGTGCATAAGGTGTACCCCTATGGGGCTGTAGAAATTCAAAATCCCACCAATGGTCAAACCATTAAAGTTAATGGTCATAGAGTCAAACTATTCATTGAACCATTCTTAAAAAATGATGTTGACGAAAACTTGTGTGAACCAACCTTATATGAGGAAAATACTTAAATAATTAAGGGTCTAAGTCGAGCTAGCAACATTAAACCAAAGCACTGTACGGGAGGAAACCTTTGGTTTTCATCTTTTAGAATCATCTTTTTTTAAAAAATAGTATTAATTAATTATTTTGATATTTAAAAAAATAGACTATTGACATGTTCTTCTTGTATGAGTATGGATGGGTACGAAAGGGGAGCACCATATTCATTAGTGTCAAGTGGTGTGATCCTTGAGTAATACCTTACCCAAAAATTTAAAAATAAGACAATGTATCATCATTTTATTTTATTTTATTTTTATGTGTTTGTATGTTAAAATAAAAAAATAAAAAATATAAAAATATAATAATTATAATAATAAAAAAGGGACACGTCGTAGGTCCTGGGTCAAACCCCGTCACAACTGCCGAAGCCACGGGGAATCGAACCCGGGACCAAAGGGATACAGGGGCATGCACTTTCCACTGACCTATGACTTATCATGCTTCCTTATTCTAGGATTTTTATATATATACTTATATTTTACTTTATATATGTATATATATATATATTTTTTTTTGTTTTTTTTTTGTTTTTTTTTGTTTTTTTACTTTTTCCACTAGGGAACTCTACAAGTGATATGGAAATAAAAGGACTAATTTGGAGGAGTAAGAAATTCAAAATCAACCACCAAGTGACATCATTACACGATCCTCATATTTCAATTTACTTTTGAACTTCCCCTATCTTCTTCTACAAATTCTAAATTTTCTTTTCTTCAAACACTAAGGACAGTGTTATTTTATGTTAGGGGGGATATGAAATAATGTTTTTTCTTTTTTGTGAAAAAATGATTTGAAAAAAAGTTTGTAAATTGAAGGAAAAATTCCTTTAACTTTGAACATGATAATAAACATTGAAAACATTGAAACTGAATATAAAATAATTTAGCATTCCTCATTTTTGATTTTAATCCATGTATAATTTCATGATCATTGATTTTGGAAAGTGTGGTTGTCCAATGTGATATTTCATCGTTTATATTTTCATCAAAATAAAAAAATATCACAATGAATGTCCTTTGGATAGTGGGGTATTAGTTTCAGTTCATGGGGTCCCTCAAATAAATAGCATAGGTTTGGTAATCATTTTAGTTTTAATATGAGTATTCAAAAAAATAAAAAAATAAAAAAATAATAAAAAAAACAATAAATTTGTGCATAGATTAATGAAATGACCTAATGTGTGGCTTTCAACGTTTGGGGATCCTAACTCCATAGTTTTATGGACAAAATATAGTAATGTTATCACTATTTGTGGTAATTTGACTTTGTTTTTGATTGAGTTAACTCGAGATGAGGCCCGAGTATGTGGGCTTCACTTGGTGCCCAAAGGTCTTTGAGCCTGGGAGTCATAGGCAAAGTCTCACTACATGAGTTTACTATTTTGAGTGAAATTTAAATTACCATGGAAATATTTCAAAAAAAAATTGAATACTCATCTTAATATTGAAATGTGATTCCACTTGGTGCTTCTGTCATTTCCCCCTTGAATAAAGATGAACCCTCGTGTCTATTATGATACACAACACATCCTCATACTTAATTGATATTGGATGAAATATGGTAATGAATTTGAAAAAAGGAATGAGCTTGGAATTGGGATCTTCATATGAAACTATCTGGTATTAAAATATTTTTATTGGTTTTATGATTGTTTGGTATAAGGGTTTTTGGTGATCATTGTGTATTAATTTTTTTTGGAAATGGGAATTCAAATTTCATATTGTTGAGATACATTTTGTTCGGGACTAGAAAATATCAAGTTGGGGGGTGTGATTAACCAATAAAAACACATATATTAATTAAATTTTAATGGTATTAATTGTTCATTTTTGATCTGATGGTCCTGAGTTAGTGGATTTTAATTTTGAACATTAATTCTCATCATTTGTGCACTTCATGCCTAAGGAACACCAATTTAGACCCAATGATTGATAAGAATTTAATTAATTTAATTTTACATATTTTAATTTGAAATTTTTCAAAATATATCTAAAATTTAATATGAACATTTTTCATTTAGGGATCAATTGGTGATTCATAAAAGATGATGGAGATATTTGGAGATGAATGAATGCAATTCTAGAGAAGACAGATTGGACACCAACCCACTGATGAGAATGTGGGTCCTACAATAGAGGCCCTATGAAGCCCAAATTTCGTGAGATGCAATAATATATATAGAGGAACAAATAATTGTTCAGGAGCTAGTGCTAATTTATCCTACAGGATGAAAATTATGGTGGACAAATGGAATATCAAAATCTGGGCCAGAATCTGCAGCCTAGAATGTTATCCAACTAAATCGTCCATAACATTCAATTCACAACTCCGAATGGGCCCATATTTTTCATACGGTTAGGAGACATCCGGATATATATTTTATTCGTCTATTGTCCACTCTAATTAGGACATATAGAAGGCCATTTCTATGCGTCGTTTCGGTGGATGCAAGCTGGATTCCACTTCGTGTCAATGGAGGGAATCAATTTTTATCCACTACTTTCCACCACCCTAAAGCTAAAATTAATTTAATAATTGGGAATACATTGATTGAGACTCAGCCTAAGGCTTCCAAATTTCCAATTTAAGGTAGCAGGGGTGAGGGGGAAGAGATATATCTTGTTTTTGAGGTAATGTTATTATGCTAAAGTTCATTTGTGATGTTTTCAATCGCTATGTCAGTTTCTTTTTGTATTCTTATGTTCTTAATCAATATATTTCTCTTATATTATTACCATTTCATTAATTAAACCTATATAATCACAAATAATAGTGATATATCTGTGTTTTGGTGAATTAGTTCACACATAGGTGTGAATTTCATTCACATACACGGAGGTGTGCTCGTTATTTCCGCGGTTTTAATTTCTTCAATGCAATACTGGTAAGCCGTCTTCCGACTACCATTGAGTTTATACCATAAATGGAGGTATAAAACATTAATGGGATGATATAAGGAAGATGAAAAGGCTGGATTGAATGTTATTTTATGAATTAATTGTTGTTAATTGGTTAACTAATTTAATATTTCCATTCTTCAGTTATTTCCACTCTTCATCTTCACTGTGTTTGAGGAAGCTAAATCCAATTTCTAAAATCACCATATACATTGGACATATCATGAATTTGGTTCTATATGTGTGTAGGTGATTATTAATTGAGTTTATATAGCATCGCACCAGAAAATGATGAAGGTATTGTTATTTTGAATAATGGATTCATCAAGAATTAATAAAACCAAAATTGTCTAAAGAAGTAAAATTCATTCAATCCACCCGAGCATAATCCTAAGATCAAACCATTTTCATTAAATTAAATTCACTTTGGTTTATTAGTGTTATTAAAAACCATCTAAAATAAAAACCATGTTGGCCACTTCATAGCCAAAAATCTATATCATAGCTTGTGTATCTTAGTTATCTTCTTAGGTATCTGTGGATTCGACAACCCATGCTAGACTACATGGATCGTTCTACCTTCATCTCTTGGGTAAATTTGAGTGTTAATCATATTTTGGTACCATTTCTAGGGACCAAGTATGTAACTTAGATCAAAACCTTTTTTCCTCATCCACATTCTTCTATTCTCACCCAAGATCTCTTATATTGTCCCTTTCACGTTTTTTTTCTTTTGGCGCATGTTTGCATACACCCGCGATAATTTAAACAGACTAGTTAGGTTGGAAAGTCATAGGATAAGGGTTTTATGTGAACCTAGGGGATTTTTTCCATTAGATCATAATATTCTTGATACTCCAAATTCAAAAATTATTCTCATTTCAATGGAAGGTCTTCAAATACCCCAACTCATAAAACCGGGTGGAAAACAAAATAGAAATCCAAATGAGGTAGCCCCAAACTTGGGGAATGCAATTGATCAAACCATGAAAGACTACCTTAAACCTTCCTGGACAAATGCCCTATCATGAATTAGACACAATTATCTAAAATATTCTAACTACTTCATTAAACCCCATGTGCTAAACCACCTTCCCACATTCCATGGAATGGAGTCTGAGATGCCATACCATCACATTAAGGAGTTCAATGACATTGTAGAAACCATGTGTCCCTCAAATCAATAAGAATTAGCTAAGATGAGGTTATTTCCTTTTTATATAAAGGATCGAGCTAACAATTGGATAAAAAATTTAATACCAACATCCATCAACTATTGGGACCAATTACAAAGAGAATTCTACAAAAATACTTTTCCCACCACAAAACAATTGAACTTAAAAAGAGAATCCAAATATTTTTTTTTGAAAAAGAGGGAGAGTTATTCTATGAAACCTGGGAGAGGTTCAAAGACACCCTAAACATGGTTCCATATCATGTTTTTTCTATAACTCAACAATTAAAATTTTTTATAAAGGGTTCGGACCAGGGAACAAACAATTCATTGACATGATGTGTAATGGAACCTTTAAAAACAAATCCCAAAATGATGCTTACGAGTATCTAGAAAGAATTTATGGAAAAAAACAAACATGGGGAACTTCAGCTTATTATGAAGAGCCAAAAAAAACTACTAAAATTCATATATAGAAGAGGAAAGCCTTAGGGCTAAACTCGCAGCACTATCTAGGAAGGTTGAAGAGATAGACCTTAAGATAATCCATGAAATCCAATCTGTAGACCCTGTTTGCATATTTTGTGACAAACATGACCACATGACAGAAAATTACCCAACCATTCCATACATCATGGATGTTTTTTAGGAGGACCCCCAGTGGATGTAAATGCCTTGAACTTTCAAAAGCCTCCATACCAAAACACCTTCAACCTAAGGAATAATGACCACCCATTCTTCTGCCAGAAAGATCACCAAAAAACTATCCAACCACAGGGACAAAATCCTTACCCCCCTCAGAACTACCAAACCAATAACCAGTTACAAAAACAACCTATACAATACCAACAGCCACCGGTCCATTTTCAACAAACCATCCCACCTCCAAAATATCCCCCAAGGATAAACCAATATTCTCAAACACCAACCCAAACTGTTCCACAAAGCCTTCTAGAAAAACTGAGCAAACAAATGGAAAAAATGAATGCTGAATTCTATTCCCTTAAACAAGAACATCAAATCATTAAAACTGGAAAGTCACCCATTACTATTCCGATGATACCATCCTCAAATTTAAGGGGAGAGTCAAGTTATACTCAAAAAACTCATGAACAAATAAAGGCTGTGACTTTTTTACGAAGTGGGAAATCAATTGAGAAACCTATAAACTAATTAAGAATCCATATGAAGATTAAAACTTGTGGAAAATTCAAATGAACCAAATGATCAAACCTAGAAACACGATAACATTGTCAAAGAAACAACTCTTCAATAAACAACCCCACAACCTGCACCATTTTCTCAACGTATGAAGGGGAAAACCAATCCTGAATTGAGTAAAACATTAAGAGAAATCTTCTCACAAGTGAAGTTGAAAATTCCTCTTATCAATGCAATCCAAACCATACTTGCCTAATCAAAGTACCTTAAGGAATTTTTCACTTTTAAAAGAAAATTTTCACATAAAAACCAATTCCTTTTTGCTAAAAATGTGAGTTCCACTATTCAAGGGGCCATTCCTCCAAAGTTGAAAGACCCAGGTTTTCCTTATATTTATGTTGAACTAGGGGAGATAAAAGTTTTCAAGGCCATGTGTAACCTAGGTTCTAGTGTCAATATCATACCATATGATGTGTACTTCTAGTTAGGCCTAGAAGATCTCCAACCCACATCTGTCACACTTCAACTAAGTGATCATAACATTAGGGTTCCAAATGGGATTTTAAAGGACATTCTGGTAAAGGTTGAAAACTTCATCTACCCTGCTGGCTTCATTGTCCTTGAAAACCTTCCAAACATAGGAAATAAAGAACAAAGCCCAATCATCCTTGGTCATCATTTTCTTTAAATAATCAAATTTGTTATCGATTCTGAAATGGGAACATGACCATCACCTTTGAAAGCATGAGTAAAGACTTGAACATCTAAAATTAAAGCTCACAAATAGGGGATTATGAGGACATTCATGAAGTAAAAATGATAGGAAGCATTGATAAGGAATCCATA
Source organism: Viscum album (assembly GCA_963277665.1). Taxonomy (NCBI): domain Eukaryota; kingdom Viridiplantae; phylum Streptophyta; class Magnoliopsida; order Santalales; family Viscaceae; genus Viscum; species Viscum album. The sequence continues at coordinate 804,805,124 of OY728128.1, read as the reverse complement.
GAACATCAAGGAATATTCGATGGATGTTTAAGGCAGGATAAGATTCATTTCATTTGTTCACATAAAAAAAGTTTATCTCATTGGCTTGAATCATTTTCAAATTACTATTATGATAAAGTCTTAGGTCCAATAATTATGGAAACGTTTCAGAAAACCACATTCATGGAAACCAATCAATCTTCCTTCCCTAAATCGGATCAAACCAATCTTGTAGCTAAAACTTCTACACATGGGGATTTGATTCTATTAGAAATTCTAGGAAAAAAATTTATCTTGATCCAATGTCCCAATATTCTACTAAAATTATGAACCAACCTGATTATGAATTGAAGGAACATCCCGCTGCACTAAAGTATGCCTTCTTAGGGGACACTTTAACACATTCTATTGCCATTTCTTCTTCTCCTGATGCCAATAATGAGATGATGCTTCTAGATGTCCTTAAAAAACATAAGAAAGCCATTGGTTGGACCCATGTCTGATATTCCTGGGATTATCCCACTAATCAGGACTCAAATGATTAGTCTAGAACTTGATTCAAAGCCAAGTCATCAACCTCAATGGAGACTCAATCATAATCTCATAGAGGTAGTAAGGAAGGAACTTATGAAATTGTTAAAATCTGGTATAATCTATCCCATAGCTGAGAGTGTGTGGGTGAGCCCAATCCAAGTGGTTCCCAAGAAGGTAGGAATCACAGTGATAACCAATAAGGATGGATAGATTCTTCTATCTAGGGTGAGTAGTGGATAGAGAGTCTGCATCGACTACAAGAAGCTAAAATCATTTACCAAGAATGGCCATTTCCCCATACCATTAATTGAAAAATTCCTTGAGAAAGTGGTAGGTCATGCCTTTTACTGTTTGTTAGATGGGTACTCGGGGTAAAATCAGATTGAGGTATCCCTAGAGGATCAAGGGAAGACCACTTTCACCTGTCTATTCGACACCTTTGACTTCAAATGCACACCATTCGGGTTATGAAATTCCCCTAGAACCTTCCAATGGTTCATGATGGGAATATTCTCAGACACGGTAGAGGATTTTCTAGAGGTCTTCATGGACTAATTCTCTGTGTTTGGGGATACATTTGAGGGATGTTTGAGGAATGTGGAGAGAGTATTAGAAAGCTCTGAAGAGGGGAATAGGGTTCTAAACTGGTAAAAATGACATTTCTTGGTTAAAGAGGGACTATTTCTAGGCTATCTGGTCTCAGGTAGGGGGATTGAGGTTGTTAAAGCCAAGGTTGACATCATTCATCCCCTTCCATCACCCAAAACTCTTAAGGAAGTGAGGTCCTTCTTAGGACATGTTGGTCTCTATAGAAGGTTCATTAGGAATTTTAACTCTATATCTGGACAACTTTGTGCTCTATTGGTGAAAGATGCTCCATTTTTATAGACATAAAGCTATGAAGAATCATTCTCTACACTCAAGTCAGCTTTCATATATCCACCTGTCATGCATTCTCCATATTGGAAAATTCCTTTTGATCTCATGTGTGATGCGAGTGACTTCACTGTAGGAGTAGTCTTAGGACAACGGTGTGAGAATAATCCATGTGTCATATATTATTAAAGGAAATATTTAAATGATGCAAAAATAAACTACACCGCCATTGAGAAGAAGTTACTTGCTATTGTGTTTTCCTTATAAAAGTTTCAGTACTACCTCTTAGGATCCCCCATCACTGTGTTCACTGACCATTCTGCACTAAAATACCTCTTCAAAAAACAAGATGTTAAGGCTAGACTGATTAGGTGGTTCCTTCTCTTACAATAATTTGACCTCAAAATCATGGACAAAAAGGGTGTTGAAAATGTTGTAGCTGATCACCTCTCTAGGATGGAATTAAATGAAAACTCAAATAACCTTTCTGTGTCTGATTCATTCCCTGATGAACATCTTTATTCTATGAGTGACTGTCATTGGTATGCCGACATAGCCAACTTCTTAGTTACAGGAGTCATTCAAAAATTATTAGGGACTCAAGCTTGAAAGAAATTATTTTCTAATGTAAGGAACTATGTGTTTTATGATCCATATGTCTATAAGTTCTAACATGACCAAGTCATTAGAAGGTGTCTCCCAGAATCTGAACAAGAGTCCATCTTTAAATTCTGTCATTTTAAGGCATGTGGAGGTCACTTTTCCTCTGAGAAAACATCCGATAATGTTCTTCAGTGTGCTCCCTTTTGGCCCACCCTCACAAGGGACTCCTCCAATTTTTTTCAAAGATGTCATAGTGGTCAACAAGTGTGGTCCATAATAAAAAGGAATCAAATTCCACTCATGATCATCTTAGTGGTTGAGATCATTGACTATTGGGGAATTGATTTCATGGGTCCCTTACCAAACTCTAGGGTATATCTTTAAATTCTTTTAACTGTCTATTATGTCACCAAATAGGTTGATTTGATTCCTACAAAATCCAATGATCATCAAACAGTGATTTTATTTCTTAAGGAAAACATCTTCTCTATATTTGGAGTTCCTAGGGAAATCATTAGTGATCATGGAACTCATTTTTTCAATCATCCATTCACATCACTCATGAAAAAATATGGATTTTTTCACAAAGTTTCCACTACTTACCACCCAGAGACCAATGGTCAAGCTGTGTTAGCCAATCGAGAAATTAAAAAAATTCTTGAGAAAAATGTTAATCCATCCAGGAAATATTGGACACAAAATCTCTTATATGGTCTTTAGGCCTATCAAAACGTATATAAAACCATTTTAGTAATTTACCCATATAGGTTGGTTTATCGTAAAGCATGAAATTTTCTAGTTGAGATTGAACATAAGGCCTTTGGGGAAATTAAGAAAATGAATTATGACCTCTCAATGGAAGAAACAAAAAGAAAATTAGATCTCAATGAACATGAGGAACTTAGGATGGAGGCTTATGATAATTCTAGGATCAATAAAGCTAAAGTAAAATCCTACCAATCTCGAAATATTAACACCAAACACATTTTACCAGGTAAACATATTCATTTTTATAGTTCTAAACATCATTTTCACCCATGAAATTTGAGGTCTAGATGGTCAGGTCCATATATAGTGCATAAGGTATACCCCATGGTGCTGTAGTAATTCAAGATCCCACAAACGGTGATACCATTAAAGTTAATGGTCATAGAGTCAAACCTTTCATTGAACCATTTAAAAAAATTTAAGTTGATTAAAACATATGTGAACCAACCTTTGATGAGGAAAATAATTAAATAATTAAGGGTTTAAGTCGAGCTAGTGACATTAAACCAAAGAACTACACGAGAGTCAACTCGTGGTTTTCATCTTTGTGAATCATATTTCTTTTATAATAGGATTAATGAATCATTTTGATATGTAAAAAAATAGACTAATGGCCTGTTCTTCTATTATGAGTATGGATGGGTATGAATGGGGAGCGCCATATTCATCAATGTCACGTGGTGTGATCCTTGAGTAATACCTTACCCCAAAAGTTAAAAAGAATACTATGTATTCTCAGTTTATTTTATTTTATATTTATGTGTTTGTAGGATAAAATAAAAATAGAAAAAAATATAAAAATAATAATAATAAAGGTACATTTCATAGGTCATGGGTCAAACCCCGTCATAACCAGTGAATCCACGGGGAATCAAACCTAGTACCGGAGGGAGACAGGGGCACGCACATACCTCTGACCTACAACTTATTGTGCTTCCTTATTCTATAATTTATATATATATATATACTTATATTTTAATTTTTTTTATAAATATATATATATATATATATATTGTTGTGTTTTGTTTTGTTTTGTTTTTTTTCCTTTTTATACCAGGTAACTCTGCAAGTGGCATGGATATCAAATGACTAAATTAGAGCAGAAAGAACATCAACTTCAACCACCAGGTGAATTTATTCCATGATCCTCATATTTCAATTTCCTTTTTGATCTTCCCTTATCTTCCCTTACACCTTCTATTTTTTTTCTTCGAACACTGGTGACAGTGTTACTATAATTTGAGGAGGTAGATGAAATAATTTTTTTTTGCTTTTGGGTGGAAAAAATGATTTGAAAACAAATGTGTGTAAATGGAAGGAAAAATTCCTTTATCTTTGAACACGATAATAAAAATTGAAAATTTTGAAACTGAATATCAAATAATTTAGCATTCCTCAATTTTGATTTTAATCCATGTTTAATTTCATGAGCATAGATTTTGGAAAGTGCGGCTGTCCAATGTGATATTTCATCATTTATATTTTCATCCAAATAAAAAAAAGATCACAATGCACATCCTTTGGATAGTGGGGTATTAGTTTGAGTTCATGGGGTCCCCCAAATAAATAGCATAATTTTATTAATCATTTTAGTTTTAATATTATTATTCAAAAAAAAAACAATAAATTTGTGCATAGAGTAATGAAATGACCTAATGCGTGGCTTTAGACACTTGGGGATCATGACCGTATAGTTCTCTGGCCTAGAGTTAAGTAATTTTATCTCTATTTGTGGTAATTTGACTCTTTTTTTGACTGAGTTAACTCGATATGATTCTTGAGTATGTGGGCTTCACTTGGTGCCCTAAGGTCTTTAAGAATGCGAGTCATCAGCAAAGTCTCGTTACATGGGTTGACTCTATGGAGTGAAATTTAAATTAACATGGAAATATTGCAAAAAAAATTTAATACTCATATTAATATTGAAATGTGATTCCACCTAGTGCTTCCAGCATTTCCCCCTTGAATAAAGATGAACCCCCATATCTATTGTGATACACAACACATCCTCATACTTAATTGATATTGGATGAAATATGGAACCAAATTTGACCAAATGAATGGGCTTGGAATTGGGATATACTTATGAAACAATATTTTATTAAAATATTTTTATGGGTTTAATGATTGTTTCGTATAAGGGTTTTTGGTGATCATTGTGTATTAAAATGTTTTTGGAAATGGGAATTCAAATTTCATATTGTTGAGATACATTTTGCTTGGGACTAGAAAATCTCAAGTCGGGGGGTGTGATTTTCCAATAAAAACACATATGCTAATTAAATTTTAATGGTATTAAATGTTCATTTTTTATCTTATGGGCCTAAGTTAGTGGATTTTAATTTTGAACATCCATTCTCATCATTTGTGCACTTCATTCCTAATGTACACGAATTTAGGTCCAATGATTCATAAGATTTTAAGGAATTTAATTTTCCATATTTTAATTTGATATTTTTTGAAATGTATATAAACATTAGTATGAAAATTTTTCATTCAGGGGTCAACTGATGATTCATAAAGGATGATGAGGATATTTGGAGATGAATGGAAGCAATTCTAGAGAAAGCAGATTGGAAACCAGCCCACTGATGAGAATGTGGGGACCACAATAGAAGCCCAATAAAGCCCACATTTCATGGGATTCTAGAATACATATATAAGAACAAATATTTATTTAAGATCTAGTGTTAATTTTTCCTCAATTATGGTAATTAAGGGGGCCAAAATAGAATATCAAAATCTGGGCCAGAATCTGCGGCCCAGAATGTTATCAAACTAAATAAGCCATACCTACCAATTCAAAACTCCAAATGGGACCAAAGTTTACAGGAGATTAGAAGAAAACTGATGCTCAATTGTGGTCTTATATGGACCACTCTAATTCAGCCATCTAGAAGGACCTTTCAACACATCTGTTCCTTAGATGCAAGCTGACTTCCACTTCAGATCAAAGGAGGGAATCAATTTTTATCCACTACTTTCCACCACACTAAAGCTAAAATTAATTTAATAAATGGTCATGAATTGATTGAAGATAGGCCTAAGTATTACCGACTTCATATTTATTTTAGTGGTGGTGAGGGGGAGGAGACATCTCTTGTTTTTAATGTAATGTTATTATGCCAAAGTTTACTTGTGATGTTTTCAATTTCCATGTAAGTTTCTTTTTGTATTCTTATGTTCTTAATCGATATATTTATCTAATATTTTTACCATTTCATTAATTAAAACTCTATAATCACAAAGAAAAATTATATATATATGTTGTGGTAAGTAGATCACACATAGGTGTGAATTTCATTCATATACATGGAGGAGTGCTCATTATTTATGCGGTTTTAATTTCTTCAATCCAATTATTGTAAGTCATCTTCCGCCTACCATTGAGAGTATACCATCAATGGAGGGATAAAACGTTAATGTGATGATCTTAGGAATATTCAATGGTTGTATTGAATGTTATTTTATGAACTAATTATTGTTAATTGGTTAACTGATTTAATGTTTCCATTCATCAGTTATTTCCACACTTCATCATCACTGTGTTTGAGGAAGCTAAATCTAAGTACTAAAATCACCATATACCTTAGGGAGATCATGAATTTTGTTATTTATGTGTGCAGGGGATTATTAATTGAGTTTATATAGCATCAAACAATAAAATTATGAAGTTAGTGTTATTTTGAAGAATGTATTCATCAAAAATTAATAAAACCAAAATTGTCTAAAGAAGTAAAATTCATTCAATCCACCCTGAGCATAATCCTAAGATCTACCCATTTTCATTAAATTAAATTCCCTTAGGTTTCTTAGAGTTATTTAAAACCATATAAAATCAAACCCATTTTGGCCACTTCATAGAAAAAAATCCATCTCATAGGTTGTGCATCTTAGGTATCTTCTTAGGTCTTAGTGGATTCGACAACCCAAGCTAGACTACAGGAACCGTTCTACCTTCACGTCTTTTGTAAATTTAAGAGCGAACCAATTGAGACAACAAGAGGGATTGGAGAATCCACCACAATCACCATTTCTTGTAGTTACGACTCTAAAATCATAAATAAAACAAATAAACATCCTTGATCCTTGAAAAATGGTAAATAAGGGAATGAGGTCAGAGAAATATAAAACTAACTTCCATATACTAAAGCATCGATGCTTTAGGACTATATAGAGGTATCATCAACGAATAAGGATGGTACTACATTATTTATAAGCAGTTTGAAACCTAGAGTCATTCAGAGGTATATATGGTTTGGTTCCATGCCCAACCAGAACAAAAACCTCAATGGAAGCCACCAGGATATCACTTATTGGGGTCAGTCTTATAGGGAAAATCATCATAGAAAAAGGTGTGATGGTCTGCCACACAATTATGGGGGCTGGGATCATGGTCTCTCTAGTGATCGGAAGAAATGGAACAATAACCCATTCTATGGTCTTATGATCCAGTATAGTATCCTTTCATATGTTTCAAACCTCTGAGAGAGTTGGATCAGAATACTCGATTGAGGTATCTGCTTCTAATGGAGTTCTCTCTACAAGGGCAGTATCAATTTGGTTTGGAGCAGTTGACTACCCAGAACTGGGAATCCCTTCAATTTCCTAGGGTGATCAGGGATACATTCCCATCCCTGCTACTACTTTTTGGGTCTTCTTTTCTTCCTATATGGAATTAAAATCATAAAATTCAGTTGGGACTCCAACTTCTGAATGTTACTCCACAGTTGTGACAGAAATCATCTAATTCTCAGCATCCATAGTTGCTGGTAGTCCTTATTCCTCCACAAAAAGGGTAGGATTCATAGATTCTTGGGAAACATCCACTTGGTTAGTTATTGATCCTGCAACAAATATGCACTTAAAAATTGGTTATCAAGATAATGTTTCAAGGTATGAAAACCATATAAATGGGTGTGTCGGTTACTTATAATCCCCTTATTCAAATGATTTGAGAGTTTGTATACCTACCAACATTTCATGGTATGCCATGGGGATGGCTCTCTGGTAAGAATATCAAGTATATACAAGAGATAAAATCCCCCTAAAAATTCCGAAATGATTTCCTCCATATATTTGGCAGTATCAAGAGAACCTTCCCCACCAACCACCACATCTGTAGTTACGCGCTCCCCGATTGTGGTGCCTCTAGGGGAAAATACTTGGGAAGGAACAATTTCCAAAGACTCCTTAGGCACCTACAAAAGTAAAGGATGACACGGTTATAATCTTCACTGGAATGGGAATTAATGTCAGGGTTCATGAATCAAATGAGCTCTCCCTTGATATCCACCAATCATAAGAGTACCTCCATCCATGCCACCTCGTTAGACTTGTAAGGTATGTTCTGGGGATAATGTGGGCATTGGTCTATTTTTCTTAAGTAAAAACCCACCTCATCTGGATATTCTTCAGTAGAAACAAATGCAGGGGTGATGGATCACCCAAAACCTAGAAGGTCAAAGTATCCTCCTTGGAGCAGCCTCCCAATGTCTTCATTGGATGAATTCTCCCTCAATTCATCCTAGAACCTCCAAGAATAAGGAAAAGCTGTTGTAATAGGGATGAACAACACTGGAGGGTCAGCCTAAAGAAGTAGAGTAGGTTAAATTAGTTTAAGTTTATTCGAAGGTGCCTCCACATCTCTAGGACCCTCAGCAGTTGAACTATTACGAGGCTCTGGGTGTGAGAAAAGAGCTCCCACTACTCCAGCCGCCTCATGGAAATCAGTTATCTCACTACCCCCAAATGAGTGATTATTATCATCATCTTCATCAGTCTCTAATCGCATTATGGAAATTACTCAATGATAGTATTTAAAATGATTTTTTGGGCATGGATCAGGGATTCAAGGTCATAAAGGTAACACTTTACCCTCTCAGGATCATCAACATAATAAATTTTTTCCAGTACTGACATTCGCTAAAGGTTATTAAGTGAAACCTATCTCTCTTGGAGTAATCGCCATAAGGCATGATGGGACTGACCATTAAAATATTAGAGATTCGTCAAAATACCCCATTTCATTTTGGCTAATAAAAAATTATAATCATATAGGATGGGTGGTTGGTATCCAATGAAAGCCTCGATAGGGATTGTTCTCACACCCCAAGGTCTCATGAACTTCCATGGGAGGGGACCGAAAGTATTCCTAATAACTTTCTCCGGTTAGGAATTCCCAAAGACTTCCTTATACTCCCCCCCCCCCCTTATCCTCAGACACCATGGGGTTTGTAACAATGAGAACTAGTTTTGAAAAATTACCAGATGGATATGATTGAATCTAGGAATCAGTGTATCCATTCATAAGGAAGGGAAAAAACCCCTAGAATATGGGAGCTTAACCTTGTACTGAGTTTCCTCATGGTTGATAGTTAGCCATATTTTATGCGCTATCATAATATGTTTCTCCTAGTAATCATTGTTAAGAGTTGGGGGACACAACATTTGAATGCAGTTAAACTAATGGAATAATCTGAAAGGTGTGTATCCATCAAAGATAATCTCCCTATCAATTCGGGTAATCAATTTACCATCCCACAAATAAAATAGGTACCCTCAGTTAACAAGGTTTCCAGATTCGTCATTCATGATGGTGCTAGTGGGAGAATCATAAAGACTATAAGTGAATTGATGATGAAGTTTATTCGATACATCATTTCCCAATCATTATTTTTAGTCCAGTCTTCTTGTATATCCGATACAGCCTAGTAAGTCAGAATAACCCCATTAGTGTTATAATGAAATTGCCAGAGAACATAGTAATAAATCATCAAGGAATTTATAAATTTGTATCATCCCATGTGGGCTCTTATCCAACCCCAAAATATTTTTAAGGGGCCAAGCATCCACTGAGGTGACTTTCCTTCACTGATCCAAACCAGGTGTTAGTAAATTTTGGCCAATACAGGGATAGAATGGATAATACATTTTCTAATGGCCAGCTGGGCTACTATGAAAAAGTTTGTGACTCTTACACCACTATATTTTTGTGCATCTAAGATCCATACCCTCAAAAAACTTGGCTAAGAAGTCTTCCAACTGAAAAAAATGATCCACAGTAGGGACAAGTTCTCATCACCATTCACAGAACCAGCCCTCCTCCAAGGTAGGACAATAGGTTCATTATTTCTTTAGAGTTTCCTTTGATGGATAAGACCCGGGTCTTCTCACATGAGGCTCTGGTATAATCTTCTTAGAGAAGACACTAATATTCTTTGAGAAAGAGATGTCTTGTTTCCAGAAGGGGTCACCATCACCTGAAAGTTTCTTCTCTTGAGAAATGATAATTTTAGACAATAGAGGTATCCTCTCTTCATCATCCTAGGTGGAATCATGGGGTAGAAACTCATCATACATATCCCCGATAACAATGACACCTAAAATTAGTTGAACATCCCAGAGTCTGATGCCAATGTCCCGATGGATAAAATGGAATGTATTGGTGTCTGGACTCCACCTGATCAAGAGATATGAAATAAGGGCACTAGTTTGATTATTTTAAGTATGGTATACCCATATGGCCTCATATGTCCCCATGGTCAGTAATTCAACCCATAATTCTTCACATATTTGATGGAACCAGAAGGGCCACCTCTAATCTAAACCAAATAAACCCCTACAGTTAAGGTCCTGTTTTGAAGACCATCCATGTTGTTAATTTTCTCTGGCCCTTTAGAAATTGATATGATAATAATAGGTCTATTGCGTTTGGATTCCATCATTACCCATCTAAATTCGAAGGGGCATAGTTCAACAAGGACCCAACATGAGAACCCTTCGATATAAAACATCTTATAGACGAGATGAGAGCCTTATTAATGGTGGTGCTAAATATCCATGTGATGGTTTGATTGACCAAATGTGGATCTAGGATAGGTGTATAAGACAACAATCCAAATCTATAAATGGGAAGCCTGTCTGATATTGGATATTTCTTTTCACCCTCAGTGAGTAATTTCTCTAATGAATGATGTTGTGGGGTAGTAGGAATTTTTTCATCTATATCATTTTCCATAGCCTTATGCCTTTCATCGATATCCAAAAGAGGAGCAACAGAAACATTAGTAATAGTAGTTTCATAAGTAACAACTTGAGGGAGGGTCATTTCATCCTCCAAAACAGAAAACCACATAAAGGGTTATTGCAATAAAAATTCATGGTCAAAAAGGGGGAAAATGTCAAAGGATCGAAGATGTTTTCCAAATGAAAGGATCCAAATACTGGAACCAGGGAATAGTTTGTTTAATGCATTCCCCACAAATGGATAGTACGCTGAATTCCCCACAAGATGATGTCCCACCAAGCATTGGCCAACATGTCGATTAGTCCATAGAATGGAAATGTCACATACCGAGCCTTGATATGTGGATATTAAAAGGTCATAGTTGTAATATTAAAAGTTTGATTTAAATATTTGATGTTCAGTTTAGCGAATTGAAGTTAATTCTGCATGATAGGCGAGTCGTGCAATGTCTTACTATGTGGAAATTAGAACTTAAATTTTAAAATTCTATAGTTTGGTTCACATATTCAAAGTTTGGTTCATTGATAAAAAAACTATGAATAGAATGTAGTTTGAAGAATTCAAGGCACAATTCACGGGTGGAAAATTTCACGAAGGAGCTGGTACATAGAAATAAGGAAATCCAAGAGCGCTTTGTGGATCACTTTTCATTGGTAAACTAGGAAAAAGACAAATGTCCTAGGCCCCCTATATATAGGTGTGTTACCCTTAATTAGTAAACCTTTATACCACAAACCAGTTCAGTTTGGGACTATTTTCTACATTGGAATAACCTCCTCTTCATTCCGATCAGACAACATTCCGATGGTGGGAATTTATAGGGTCCCAAAAAGTCCACAATGGGAAAGAAAATACTCCCAAAAATTTGATAAAGGAAAGAGGTGATTATGGGGATGAAAATTTGAAGAGAAGATTGAAAAAATTTAGTTTGGAAAAGGACCCAAATTGGTCTGTGTACTAGACACCAGGAAAGGTCTGTAGAAGGCGTACATCATGAACTAAGTGTTAGGAAGACAACCTGTGAAATGATGGCCCATAAAGCTTTGTCTAGTGAACCAAGACATTCGCAGATGGAAATAGCGAAACAAGGAACCAAAAACCATGTCATTGGAAAAAATTCGATGAAAAAGTAATCCCCCATATACCATCTCCATTGACTGAACAACGCACAGATTAGGCGGGTTGGTAGAGTCCTGCAAACCGCACCGTTCTCAGGATTGAGGTGGTGATTTCCACCACTGCCAACTGCAACACCGTGAATCTTAGTTTACCAAGTCATTTGTGGGTCGGATGATCCCTCCATGGGCTTCTAAAAAAGGTGTTGTGTTCCCATAGATAGTGGTTCCTTGAAACTCTATAAAATGACTCGAAGGGGAGCTAAGAGGGGAGAGGATTTTTGGGGAGATCATGGAGTTTACAAACTGAAGACTTAGAAGGAAAAAATAATGAAGAAGTACGGTACCACAAACTATTTAAAGAAGGTATAAACATGACATGAACCATAAAATGAAGGAAAATTAATAATAATAAACTAGCCATGAACGTAATTGGAGAACCATGAACCATAGTCCCTTCGCGGATAAACATTCCATGAATCATAGGCATAGTTCCACTCCTTCAGTCTAGAAAACCACGTAGCATATCGTGACATGAACAGGACCCTACACCTCATAGAACCATGCTATGAAAGTGTAAATTGAGAATACGTACAATCATAGTATGTGGAGGCTCACATCCAGATTCATATACCTATTTGGTATCTGAACAAATCCTTCACCAGCATAGCAGTACACTATGCGGAGAAGCCCTTATCCCGCATGAGAAAACGATATTCGGAATGGGGTGTCTTTGGGTTTTCAACCTTATGGTTCAAATCATATCCTACCATTATCGTTAAGCCCTCCATGGCCCCTACACTAACGAATACACTGGTATCAGCTCAAAGCCTCTTCCAATGCCAGCAGACCCTTATGACCAGACTATACGGTGGATTACCGTGCCCTTCTGAGTCTACATACCCGAGGTAAGAGGAGGTGCAAAACTATTTCCCACAAATGTTCAGACCCTTGGGACAACCTTGAGCCTATATTCTCGTAGTAACCTAGAGTCCAACCTTGGGAAACACATGTGAAACTATCCATTCTATGGATCAAGGGTAATCACTGGGTTTTCTATTCATTGAGGGATAGTGATATGTCAAAGGAATTACACTTGATTTTTCTTTTTACGAGGAGAAATTTACCTCCCATTTCCCAAAACCCATTTCATTGAATTGCTCTGGGAGTAATCCCCTAGACTTATGGGCTAGTTCGAGTGACCTTCACATTAATTTCACATTTAAAGTTTCATTACTCCATTCCCTAAGCCTCATTTTCCATACTTTTCTCTCATAAGAGAAGAAAATGTGTACTTTTTTTGAATCTTTCACATCCTCTTGTTTCTTACAGTGAGCATGAATCACATGGGATTATAGGTCTGTGACTATAATTAATTCGCATAAAACACCATGTGAACTATGAGAAATCTAATTCCCAATAAAATTGGGATATGTATGAAGCCTTTATCTAGCCCCAAGCTCTATATAATCTCATCCATGAAATGAGAGATCATGCCCCTATCAAATGGGAAGCTCTTACACGTAATCCCCAACCAAGTCACAAGACAATAATTTTACTATGAAAAATTTGATTCCTTCTCTAACCATGATATGTAGGATGACTACCTAAGTACCACTCTCAGGGTACATTATCTTTAAATGTCATTCCCAATCACAATTCCCCCGGACTAACTAGGGCTTCCTCTTTATCAATAAACCCTGACATGACACTTTCAATAAGGTAATCCTTTATGGTATAAGCCCCAAATCCCACCGAACATTGAGGGATTTGATTCCCAACTAACTAGGATATGTAGGAATCCTCTCTTGGGTCCAAACCCAACACCCACATTTCCATGGTGTTCACTGGGACATATCCCCAATGGGGACATATTTACCTTGGAGACCATAACCCTTTTGATCATCTTGGGCCGCTTTGGTGTAAGTCCCACACAAAATGTTGACTATGAATCCTCTGCATAGATTTCCTTAATGCTTGAAATTAAACTCCATGGATGGGTCCTCATCACATGACCTTAAATTGTGATGTGTCCATCTAAGAAGCACTGAACTATATGGGTTCTAATTCTTCTTACAGGGATACATAGAAATCCCATATTATGGGTTCGATCATGACAACAAAAAAATGTTTTTACCCGTGGTTAACAACAAGCATTAGATAACCTCGTCATATGGATTAAACCAATTTTATCATAGCAATCATTGACCCATGCGCATATATGGTTAATCTTCAACCCAGGGGTAAACCGCAAACACATTCTTGGGAAAAAACCAAGGATTCACATACTTATGTACAATGTTTAAATCTATAAGTGAGTATCGAAATAGGAAAAATTCCCCTACAAAAATGTTTTATGAGACCAACCTACAATTCTCTTTACCAATGGAGTCCTTAAGTTTCATTGGCTAAATCATCATCTAATGAGTGCATGCCTTTGGAAAGCTGGTCCATGAATCATGGATAGAAGGGTCATTGTGTGTTTTTGGATCATTGAATAAACCTAGTAGAGACAAACCTAGGAACTCGTACCTGAAACAGGCTGATTGTACACACACTAACTCTCTATAATTTCCCACTATGATCAGGAAGATGCAGAACCTACTTAATAACATAAAAAATTATATACTACCCCAACCCGGTGGGATTATATCACCCTACCAAAAGGTGGTTCAATGTGAATCAGATCAAAATGTAGGTAAATAAAATTCATCATGTAACCTATATCAGTTATCGAATACCATTTCAATGGCCTCATTCTACATCTAAATTCCAAACACACTCACACCACATAACTCCAAAATTAAGGTGCTTAAACCACCAACTGATGATTAAACATTCATAACCATTACCAAAACATTAATATGGATACTTTTCAATCCCAACCATCATAATACATGTTCATTTTTTGTATTTAATTAATCATATATCATATGATGATTCCCACTATATGATTTATATAACCATTTAAAATTATAACACCTGAGTGCTTCCCTCCACTATGATTACCTATCAAAACATCACACCCACACTCAAATGATGCACCCATAATGGTCCATAGATATACATGTGTAAAAAATTAATAACTATAACTATTTCTCATTTTTGATAATAATGAATTCAATATCTCTTAAATGCACATGAATAGGGATTAATTATCATATTTCCCTTGAAAATAACTTTCCAAACCCAAAAACATACTTCTAATATCTAAAAACATAAAATTGATGTTATTATTAGCCCACAATATGTTTTTATTTGTGATACCATAGGATATACATACTATGGTTAACCTATCTCTATTTTTCCTGGTATCCACTACTACCACATTACTAGAACACCCAATCCTAATGGCTCTACTCCCTATGACCCCACCTAATTATTAGTACATAATTATTGAACTCTATTCCCAAATATAAATGAAATTACATATTTTAATACTCTACTGTACAAAATGTTCCATCATACTCTGTCATACTATGATTACCAACACACATTTAACCTGATCATGCTCAGAGAATCTCAACTCATCTAGAGCCGACATTAATGGTCAGACTCTATTTGATATCCCATCTGATCTTATACTAATTATTTTCAATGGAATCTGTTTAAACACACACACACATATATATATATATTCATTCACTATGAGCCAAAGGCCAAAATGATTATCCAATGAACAATCCCATGCTCTGACAACCCAAATAGAATAAGGTTCATTACACAAAAATTTACATCCCTCTACCCACTATAGGAGTTTCCTCATCATTGTACCACTGAAAAAAATTCATGATATCTATATCTCTCATTCTGTATGTCACCATATATAATAGTTGGATGTGATCAAACTCACCCATACCAAATATCCATATCAATACAAAAATTAATAAAAAATTCCTAGATTATGAAAATTCCATCCATGGAAAACCAAAAAATGAAATTACAATGAGGGTAAACACCCTCAATAATGCACTAGTGCACGACCCACAATGTGGACCAACATTTACTACTCCAATTTCTCCACTTCAATAAGCTTCATCATCGATGCTTGTGTCTCTCAATTTTAGATCCATGCTCTCTAAATTTATGGGATATAATTCCCAAAAGAAACTAATATAATTATATCAATCCTCTGCTCACCCATGACATTCACTGATTCACAATTTAACCACAACTGCAAGTATCTAACCCACATTTACTCATTAAAATTTAAACATTCTAGGTGATTGATCCCATAACATCCCATAAAAAATATTAACTCACAATCCTTTTAGTTATACACTACTAGAAATAGGATCATCCACTTATGCACTAAGCTTTATCTTCAAGCGTTCCATTCTCATCTTGCTAGGAGCATCGATGATTCTCATATCCAAAAAATGGGTCTAACACTTCTATTTTGTAAAGGATCACTATTTAGGACTGCTAATGATACTCTAAGTGAATGTTAGTTCCGACTGTCTAGGAGAACCCCATGAACTCCTATTTAATATCAGGCACCTTACCTATTCCTGGTTTCATTACATGACTTTCCAACCATCCTCATCATTCAATATGATGAGTTATTACCTATACTCTCAATATTATCCTAATTTTAATCTAAAACAACTAGGCCAAGACTCTAAAAAATCATTCCCTTCAGAAAATTAACCTTCATACTAAGGAACTCCATGTTCCATACATTCCAAGAACAAGAAATAAAGGTTATTTTAATAAGAAAGTAACCATTACATCACCAGAACTACACCATTGACTTGATAACACCTCATGTACAACAAACTCAGTATGAAGAATCTCTTTGTGATCCTATTTATAAAGGTTTCACAATATGAGACCAAACAATCCCAAAGGTTTCATTTATAATAAAACTATCCACCAACCCACTATGGTCTAATTCATATATCAGTGTTCATGAGGTTTTCCCACCACACTTATAAACCAGATCCCACTGTAGGTCACATGTAACAAGAAAAACGTTTTTGTTCCCATATTAAACATCACATGGAAACTAAAGTTCCAAACTCCCACTTTAGGTTACTCATATAAAAATACATTTGGAATCACATTAAAAACCATACTCTTATAAGGAACTAATTATCTATATAATCCAAAAACAAAACTAACCCTGGTAGAATCAAACTACCATCATTCATCACTATCAAATCTAATTACAACATATCGGAAAATCCATACCAATGAAGATTAAAAACTAGGTTTAATTAAAAAGAATTAAATTACAGGATATAAAATAAAACACATTATGAGTTAATTCTAGAACATTAAATAATGGAACCTTTAAAACAACCTATAGCATCCCACCTTTTTATCACATAAACTTTCATTACATTTTACAAAACTGAGGATCTTTAAGGTTTAGTGTCTTGGAAACCAGAAACATAATACATGAAAACAACATAAAACATTATTCTTAAAACATAAGAAAGGGTTCTCCTTAAGTTCATCCTAGGTTCATTACTGCATCTCATAACTTGGGGACATACATCAAAGGAAAGGGTGAGCAGAAGTCCCAGTAAGGGAAACAAGAGAAACATTTTACATGTGAACTTGAGATACTTTAATAAGGTCATGAAAAGAACTTTAAGGCATGAGAAATAAATCATGAGGCATATCATAATAAAAATAACATTTTTCATAACTTGAATATGTGGCTACAACATTTAACAAAGACAATCATTTCTATTTCACCAAGGTCCATCCCCATGGTGTCAATAAAAATTACCAAGGTTATTCACCAAGGTATTAGTCTAAATGGTCATCTCTAGAGATTAAGACTTTACCCAATGCATTGGAGCACTATCAGGGAGCACCCTTAAATTTTCCTTTATTATCATGTGAGCCACATATATCATCATCAGTAATTTCATAAACAACCCATATAGAAAAAAATAAATGGTTTTCATTTCATAATCATAACATTTTAAAAACTGCTTTAAAGACATGATCTTTATGTCACTTAAAACCCACGGAAAATGAAAGTGGGTATTATATATGTAAATAAAAGAATTTAAAAGATAAAATTTTGGTATATATGTGAATACCCATTTAGAAGAAAGATCTTTGAGTATTCACTTAATAAAAAAATTGAGAACAAAAGAGAGACATTTGAGATGGAAATTCTGCAGCATAACAACTATGCTTCGGGGTTTTAGAAAACATTTAAAAGAGAAGGGACATAGGTCACCCACTCATAAATGATCCAAAGAACATTAGAGGGACAGAATATAATTAATATAAGAACATGGTAATGAGATTTTAAATACATACCATATGAACTGAAAAAACATGGAGGTAAGACAAAAATGATATTTCTCTTATGAAAATTCGGAATCCTAACAGTGCCACTTAATATATCAAAATACTGAATTGAAGAGATCAAATAGGGTCTCTCATCATATAAAAAAAAGAGTTCAGTATGATAGATATAGAGAACATACCCCAACATAATAAAAAGGAACTTGAAAGACTTGACATGAAAGTAGAACTGTGAAAAATGAGAAAGGTAAACGAATAACTTAAAAATTCGGCAGCCTAACGGCGCCACGTAAAACATCAAAATACTGAATTAAAGAGATAAAATAGGATCTCTCATAATATTAACATAATAGTTCAGTATTATAGATAAAGATATAATACCCCAACATAACAAAAAGGAACTTCAAAGACTTGACATGAAAGTAGAACTTTGAAAAATGAGAAAGGTGAAAGAATCCCTTAAAAATTCGGCAGCCTAACGACACCATGTAAAACTTCAAAATACTGAATTGAAGAGATAAAATAGGGTCTCTAATCATATTAAAATAAGAGTTCATTATGATTGATATATAGATCATACCCCAATAAAATAAAAAGGAACATGAAATACTTGACATGAAAATAGAACTTGAGAAGGGTGAAAGAATCCCTTAAAAATTCGGCAGCCTAATAGCGCCACTTTAACATTCTTAAAATAAAATGATGAGAGAAAGATGGGGTCTCTCAGAATATGAACATGAAAAATACAGTAGTATGAATATAAAATAACATCATCCAACATATGAACATGGATCATAAAAGAAATGACATAAAAGAGATTACTTGAAAAGGAAGAGTGAGGTAAGATCCCTTACCTTAAAACGTATCTCTTAAAACTCAAAGGTTGCGACCTTGAGGGATTGGGGGCACCTTAAGAGGACTCCTTGGGAGTTAATGAGGCCAAAGCTTTGTTGGGGGAGAGTTGGGAGTGAATAATAAAGGAGGAAAGGGTGGGTATTTATAGGGAATGTGAGGGGAGAAGGCATTAATGGCCAAAGGACACCTCACAAGTGGTTTTTCTCAAAACCATGGGCTTTCCCATGGTATTTCCCATGGAGTTAAGCCACATGGGTCCCCCCACACAATAATTAATCACCTTTTGTCGGAAAACCCTTAAAATATCTCATGACATCATCATGACACAGTTATGATGTCATTAAACATACCGAAACCCTAAAACTGTATTTTTACTATTCACTGAAAATTCAACTTTCTCAGAAAAATCCCAAAATTTCACCTTAACCAATTATCAATGCTATGATTTCAAAAATAAACTCTATTTTATAAAAATAATTTTCTAAATATTTTTAATTTAATTTTTAAATAAATACACTATTCATTTAAAATTCATTTTTTTCAGACAAATCCCCAAAAATTACCTAAGCATAATATCGATATTCTAAATTCAAAAATAAAGACCATTTTATAAAAAGAATTTTCTAAATATTTTTAATTTCATTTTTAATTAAAAAACACTATTCACGCGAAAAAACTAATACTTGACTAATAATTTATGAAACCGTTATTTAACCATTTTATTGAATCACATTACTTAATCAAGGTGCCTAGATTATATTAATAATTTCTTTAAGTGAGATTACTAATCCATTTGGTCACATTACTTATCCTAAGAATAAAATCACTATTCATAATTTACTATTCATAAAAAATTATGTTGATCTTATTAGACTCTAAATTTCGTACTGAACATAATTGTAGAAGACCATTTTTTGAAAATCATTACACATTTTTAATTATTTAAGGTTTACATAAACATTTTTAAAATATCATTTCTCTAAAATTCATCAAAAATATGCATACTATATTTATCCGGACATTTGAAAATTCATAAACTTCATCATAAGAAGAAATCAAAATTTTATTTAAAACAAAGGATTACAAAAGGCAGTTACGGTCTCCCTACATAGCCCCTTATTACCCCAGCATAGGACCTAAGTGTAAGGTGTGCTAAGGTGAGAGAATCTGAGGGTGTCTCTGGCAACATTGCACGAGTAGTAATTTCTATCAGTTTGAACATCTCACGAAGGTGATTCCGTTCTAGCTTCACATGATGAAGTTCAGCTTGGGTTTGGTCCAGAGCAAAGCCCAGTGGTGCTACCTCCTTCCCAAGTTCTGTTATATGGGCTTCGATCAGTTCAAGACTATTGGGTGAGGCCATAGAATCTTCTTTCTATATTAATTAACCAAGATCATTTGTATTTAGAGACAAATATCGAAATGTTTAGTTTCCAACGGTCATATTGAACAATGGTCACATAACAGTCAAAACTCAACGGTCTCATTTTAATTATATTCATGTTATCAAATGAAACAGTTTTTTTGAGTATAAAAAATAAAATAACACACTAAATTAGGAAACAAGATTTATTCAAAATTTCAGGTCATTACAATCTTCCCCCCTTAAGAAATTGCGTCCTCATAATTTTTAAAATTGGGTTTTGAAATTTCATTGAAAGTCCCACATAGGAAAAGGAGTCAGTAAAACTATTACTTTAAAAGAAGGAAAGGGATTTACAAAGGTCACTCGAGTTAACCCACACTAGGATCCATGTAGGAAAACATGGACATGGAGGAGAAAACAAAGGGTCAAGTTCTGAGGGAGAGTGATAGAAAACATGATTAAGGGAAAGTTAACAATAAGAAAATCACAAACTTATGATCGGTTAAATGGTATTTGATTACTCAGTAGGAAACGTTAACATAATTTTTTTACATTCCTTTTCATAGTTTTCAGGAATTCATTTACTACATAGAATAAAAACATAAGGAATTATATTTACCTTCAAGTTGAGTTTCATCCTTTAATAAGTTTCTACCAAAACTAATCATTTCTCCAAACAATGAGCATTCAAAAACACTTGGTCTCATCCGAGCACAAGAATCATCTTCTAGAGAATCACATAATCCACCAAAGATTAACTATCTATTTCTTCTATTATCCCAAAAAGAGAAAGTGTAAGATAAAACAACTCTTTAAAAAGAAATAATCCCATAGGAAGGGAAACTTCTTTAAATCTTAAAAATTACACAGTACTACCCAATGTTCATCATAGACCAATCCATAAATAACTGTCCTTAAAATTCCTCAAAATAAACCAAACTAATATTGAAACCCAAATACAAGAAGGATTTGATGACATAGTCTTCCAAAATAAACTTTATCATTCATCTTCAAACAACATCAACCACTCCTAACATCTTATAACAAAAGTAGCTAAACTAAAAATATTTTCCCCAAGATAGGTTAATCATTTTCATAAGTAACCTATATTACCATAAGTTTACCTTAAATTCAACGATTCTTGAAAATATAAGTCAACCTTTACTCCCCAAAGAAAATATCGTAGTAATCTATTTACCTTGATCAAATAGGGTTCCCAAAATAGTGAACATCTTCCAAAATAATAATCATCTTTTAATCCCCTAATCATCTATGTCATATTAATAAGGCAATCGTCACATTTCCAATTAAATTGGTTTTTGGGACACGTTCTTCCATTTCCCTCCATTAACTAAGAAAAGAAAGTACAATTAGGGGGTTAAATACTTAGCCAATAATCAGGAAAAAGAACTTAAAGCATATAAGGATAACTTGTAGAAGAAAAGTATACCCTAACTTGTGATCCCCTAGGTTCCAAACTAGGTTATCCATGATCATATATTCTTATGTGAATCTTTATTTTATTTTATCATTGTTCCTTTAATAATTGTAACGCCCCGAACCCAGCTACCCAGAGTCAGTGCATTACTTCGTAACATTGGCATGATCACAAAAGATCAAGTCTCGAAAGACCGATTAGTTTAGTAGCCTTGGAAACACTAGATACATTCATAAGTCTTTCATTACATCAAAAAGTAAACAATCTACAATAACATGGTCTTCATAGTCCACACTCATATCCCTTTCTGACTACCCCTACAGGTCATTCATAAAATACTTCTTCACATCATGGAAATATATTAAAACATTGAAAGGGGTGAGCTCAGATGCTCAGTAAGGTTAACAATATAGCGGAAGCTTTCATAAATAAACATTAACATTTAAGGCAATGTATAACTAAAACAAAAGCCTTTTAAACATGAACTTCAACATAATATGGCAAAAGTAAAATGAGATAATTCCATTCACTTCTTCACATTGATATTCTACTGGTTGAATAATCACATGCAATATCAATAACCACTTTCATAATGAGGGAATGTATAATGCCAGACATTCTGAAACATTTTGTCAAGGCCTCAGCCAAGACGTCTAAAATGATTAAGGCCTCGGCCAAAACCATAAATCAAATTGGGAAAGGGCCTCAGCCAATTCCATGTCTAGTTGTCTCATGAGACCTACCGATGCATCGAGGAGCTATAGCGGGCTCCACCCGTCACTTATTATGTCCAATACATTCCTCATATGAATAGGTTTAAACATAACATAAATATTCGTATTAAAACTAGCATACGAAATGTCAACAATTTCTCCATAAACTATGGATGGTATAAAAATAACACATCCACATTCAAATATTTCACAAAATGTTCAATGGGAGTTTTGTATCATAAATCAATTTCAATTAAACTTAAAACCCATCAAAGGATGTTGACATGGATGAAATCAAAGCTATTTGAGAGAAATATCTCTCTCTTTTTTTTTGAAATCATTTAAAAGTCCCATAATTATAAAATAATACATTTACTGTGAAAATATTCTTATAAGCTTGTAAGTGAAGCTTCAACGAAGTTATAATGGCGGAAAATATCCGCACCCGCCGTATAAGTTAAAAAAACATTCTTACCTTAAATTTGTCAAAAAGGTCAAAAAGTACATTGTTTGGAAAACGACGGTAAGATTCCTTTCAAAAACGTATAAGTGAATAAATGACTTTAACCCATTTTCCATTTAATAGTAAAAATGTTTTGAAAGACATTTTTAAGAAACATGGATGTGGATGATAACGAGGTCCCAGTAGATAATTATATATAAACAACCTTGGATAATGAAGAGGTTGTGAAGTAAACCCTTACCTTGTACTTTTCCTTGGTTGGGGTAGGTTAACCTCCTGTATAATGGTGAAATAATTTTTATTAAATTATACAAGAATCATATACATCATATGATATCATATATGATCTTTTAACATTGCTTTGTTAACAATATCTTAGATTTATCGTTGTTTCGGGTGTTAACTTACTCATTTTATTTTATATGTTTTGTTACGTAAGTCGTGTTTTTCATGGATAGGTTGTATATTATTCATATCTAGAATGATATAATGTCCTTAAAAATTATTTTTAAATCATCAAATGATAATTATACTTGAATGGATACGACGGAGAATGAATCTCATCGCGTTCGTGGAGACGGTAGTCCGTACGTACGCACGAGCGACAATATCATTATTTTGATATTAAAATAATATATAATTGGATATTATATCACATATAAATAATCATTATCATGTTATATTTTTTATTTACATGAATTACATATCATTATTATAACCATCTAAATAATAATATATTGAATAACAATTACACCACGACGTGGAGACGGTAAGCCGTACGTACGCACGTATGGTGACATGTCATTCAAATGATGGGTAGAATACTGAATATGGTTGTTCCATATTTATAATAACATCACAGTAAAGAGAATATACTAGATTTATAATTTTATAATTTAAATAATAAACAAAGAGGGAGTGGAAGAAGAAAGAAACTTGAAAGAGGGTGATGAAAACGTTACCTCTTCTTCAGGTTCTTCCTTTTGATTTGATCAAAAGGACTCCATAGGATGGCTTTCTAACTAAAGTAAAGCTTCTAGGATGAAGGGAGAAAAGTTGGGAGAGTATTTGGGCAGAGTTTGGCCGAACCAAAAGGCTTGAAAGTGTGAATAAGGTGGTAGAGGTGGGGGCCTTTTATAAGAGGAGAGGAGGGGCTCTTTTGGAAAGATTGAAATGTTACATTATTATACAATGCTTTTCGAATTCTAAAGGTCCCACACTTATATAATTCGTGGATAAGGTGATAAGGGTTCTAAATCTCCTCATCCAATAGGCTTTGGACAAGTGTAAGCCTTGGATTTTTCATTATCTTCTCATTTTATTTAAATCGTCAAATAATGAGGTCATCGCTGCATCATCATGATATCATAAATAATTTAATTTATTTAATTTATAAAAATTATAAAAAAATACTATGATGTAGGAAATCTTATTAGATTTCCAATTACTATTTATAGTCAACAATATGACTTGTATAACCCCATGTAAATTTTTTTTTAGTAAAACATTTCATGTTTGTGTCATTTTTTTACTTTAACATTAAATAAAAGGTATTTATGTCATTTTCCAACTAAAGTGGCTCCATGGGGTCCCCAAGTTGACCCATGGATTTTATTGGTCGGCCATGACACAGAAAATGAGGGTAGGACATGTGTCAAGCTCATCTCATATTATTAAAACATTATTTTTACCTTAAACTACACTAATTATCTCTAATCGTGATTAAGAACTTAAAAGTTACTATTCAACAAAAAATATTTTAATCTCATTGAACCACATTTTACTTCTTAATGAAAACCATGTATGTCGGATTTTTAAAAATCAAATCACAGAGGTGGTAATATTTCATTTAAACAAAAAATCAGTTATTTAACTACCACTTAGTGGTTTCACTATTCATCAAAAATTGAAGTTTTTCAGAACAATGCCAAAATTTCACCCTAAGCTATAATTGATATTCCGAATTCAAAAATGATGTATATTTTAAAAAATTCCAAACATATAAGTTGCATTAATTAATTTTATAATTAATTCCCACTGTCACAACAAATAGCGTGTTTTTAAAAAACAATTTATATCAAAAGATTGGCAATTATTTATGTCTAATTTCAATGTTAAATTAATTATAATGACCACCATTGGATAAAATGGTAAAAATATATTCCAATTATACTTTAAAACCACTAAATAGTATAATTTATCACTATAAATTATTTTGATTAAAAAAGTTGTTTTTAAGTATTTTTCACTATTCATAAAAAATTAGAAGTTCTTAGAAAAATACCAAAAATTCAACATAGGCTAATTTCGATATTCCGAATCCAAAAATGAAGTCCATTTTGATAAATAAAATTTATCAAATTTAAAAAAGTAGGTATTAATATTCACAATGGCTAGTTTAATTAGTTGTTGTGTGTGTTAGAGCTCGAGGTTGCGTACAACACACGCTATTGCATTATTCGAAGGGAAACGTACCGTGGAAGCTTGGGGTGTTACATTCTCCCCTCCTTCAAATAATTGCGTCCTTGCAATTTCTAGGGTATTAATGCATAAAAAGACTCGGGTGGTTCTTCACCATAAGTTTCTCAGGATCCCACGTTGCCTCTTCCATTTTATGATTTCTCCACAAAACCTTTACCAGACGAGTCGTCCGGTTTCTCAGCACCTGCTCCCTCACATCAAGAATTTTGACGGGCTCTTCGCAATAAGATAGATCGGGTTCCAGTTATAATTCCTCATAAGTAAGTACATGTGTTGGGTCGGGCATGTATTTTCTCAATAGCGATATGTGGAAAACATCGTGAACTTTGGAGAGATTTGGCGGCATCGCCAAACGATAAGCTACAGCCCCAATACGATCTAGAATGTCGAAAGGTCCGATGTACCTGGGACTCAACTTACCCTTCTTACCAAAACGTATAACTCCCTTCCATGGAGATACCTTTAGGAAAACATGATCTCCCACCTGAAATTCCAAAACCTTTCTTCTGTTATCGGCATAGCTCTCCTGCCTACTTTGAGATGCTTTGATGTGGTTTTGGATTACCTTCACCTTTTCCATTGTTTCTTCCACTAGGCTCCATTTCTTAACAATGGCATAAACTATATTAGTTTATGAAATAAAATACATAATTCCATATTTGTAAAATACTTTACATAAATTGAACTATTTATGGATATAATCCATAATCATAAAAAGAAATGTTTCCTTTGAGGAAGTATATACTCATAACCCTTCATAGTGGTTTGTAATGAAAATGAGAATTATCCTAATCATATCCCCCGGGAGTGTCGTAACCAAGAGTGCAATAAGGCCCGTTGTCGTGCACCAGTTCCCGTTCGAGTCTAGCTCAAAGCGGTGTTTTCGGGTTTTACCCCTAGGTACATCTATGCCAGAGCCGCCTCTACCTGCTCGTATCCAGACAGGGATGTATTGCTCGGAAAACTCACAAAATTTCTATAATACCAAAATTCTAGGAAATTTTTCTATACTAATCCTCAAAGTCTATCTTCGGGCTATGTGCTCTAATCAGAGTTTATCTAAATCTAGCTTCCAAGGTTAGTACTAAACTGCCTCTGATACCAACTGTAACGCCCCGACCCCAGCTACCCAGAGTCGGTGCATTACTTCGTAACATTGACATGATCACAAAAGATCAAGTCTCGAAAGACCGATTAGTTTAGTAGCCTTGGAAACACTAGATACATTCATAAGTCTTTCATTACATCAAAAAGTAAACAAACTACAATAACATGGTCTTCATAGTCCACACTCATATCCCTTTCTGACTACCCCTGCAGGTCATTCATAAAATACTTCTTCACATCCTGGAAAAATATTAAAACATTGAAAGGGGTGAGCTCAGATGCTCAGTAAGGTTAACAATATAGTGGAAGCTTTCATAAATAAACATTAACATTTAAGGCAATGTATAACTAAAACAAAATCCTTTTAAAATTAAACTTCAACATAATATGGCAAAAGTAAAATGAGATAATGCCATTCACTTCTTCACATGGATATTCTACTGGTTGAATAATCACATGCAATATCAATAACCACTTTCATAATGAGGGAATGTATAATGCCAGACATTCTGAAACATTTGGTCAAGGCCTCGTCCAAGACGTCTAAAATGATTAAGGGATCGGCCAAAACCATAAATCAAATTGGGAAAGGGCCTCGACCAATTCCACGTCTAGTTGTCTCATGAGACCTACCAATGCATCGAGGAGCTATAGCGGGCTCCACCCGTCACTTATTAAGTCCAATACATTCCTCATATGAATAGGTTTAAACATAACATAAATATTCGTATTAAAACTAGCATACGAAACGTCAAAAATTTCTCTATAAACTATGGATGGTATAAAAATAACACATCCACAGTCAAATATTTCAGAAAATGTTCAATGGGAGTTTTGTATCATAAATCAATTTCAATTAAACTTAAAACCCATCAAAGGATGTTGACATGGATGAAATCAAATCTATTTGAGAGAAATATCTCTCTCCCTTTTTTGAAATCATTTAAAAGTCCCATAATTATAAAATAATACATTTACTTTGAAAATATTCTTATAAGCTTGTAAGGGAAGCTTCGACGAAGTTATAATGGCGGAAAATAGTCGCACCCGCCGTATAAGTTAAAAAAACATTCTTACCTTAAATTTGTCAAAAAGGTCAAAAAGTACATTGTCTGGAAAACAACGGTAAGATTCATTTCAAAAAGGTATAAGGGTATAAATGAATTTAACCCATTTTCCATTTAATAGTAAAAATGTTTTGAAAGACATTTTTAAGAAACATGGATGTGGATGATAACGAGGTCCCAGTAGATAATTATGTATAAACAACCTTGGATAATGAAGAGGTTGTGAAGTAAACCCTTACCTTGTACTTTTCCTTGGTTGGGGTAGCTTAACCTCCTGTATAATGGTGAAATAATTGTTATTAAATTATACAAGAATCATATACATTCATATGATATCATATATGATCTTTTAACATTTCTTTGTTAACAATATCTTAGATTTATCGTTGTTTCGGGTGTTAACTTACTCGTTTTCTTTTATATGTTTTGTTACGTAAGTCGTGTTTTTCATGGTTAGGTTGTATCTTATTCATATCCATAATGATATCATGTCCTTAAACATTATTTTGAAATCATCAAATGATAATTATACTTGAATGGATATGACGGAGAATGAATCTTATCGCGTTCGTGGAGACGGTAGTCCGTACGTACGCACGAGCGACAATATCATTATTTTGATATTAAAATAATATATAATTGGATAGTATATCATATATACAGAATCATTATCATGTTATATTTATTATTTACATGAATTACATATCATTATTATACCCATCTAAATAATAATATATTGAATAACAATTACACCACAACGTGGAGACGGTAAGCCGTACGTACGCACGTATGGTGACATGTCATTCAAATGATGGGTAGAATACTGAATATGGTTGTTCCATATTTATAATAACATCACAGTATATAGAAGATACTAGAGTTATAATTTTAGAATTGAAATAATAAACAAAGAGGGAGTGGATGAAGAAATAAACTTGAAAGAGGGTGATGAAAACGTTACCTCTTCTTCGGGTTCTTCCTTTTGATTTGATCAAAAGGACTCCTTAGGATGGATTTCTGACTAAAGTAAAGCTTATAGAATGAAGGTAGAGAAGTTGGGAGAGTATTTGGGCAGAGGTTGGCCGAACCAAAAGGCTTGAAAGTGTGAATAAGGTGGTAGAGGTGGGGGCCTTTTATAAGAGGAGAGGAGGGGATCTTTTGGAAAGATTGAAATGTTACATTATTATACAATGCTTTTCGGATTCTAAAGGTCCCAAAATTATATAATTCATGGATAAGGTGATAAGGGTTCTAAATATGCTCATACAATTGTCTTTGGACAAGTGTAAGCCTTGGATTTTTCATTATATTCTCATTTTATTTAAATCGTTAAATAATGAGGTCATCGCTGCATCATCATGATGTCATAAATAATTTAATTTATCTAATGTCTAAAAATTATAAAAAATATACTGTGATGTAGGAAATCTTTTTAGCTTTCCAATTACTATTTATAGTCAAAAATATGACTTGTATAACACCATGTAAAAATTCGTTTAGTAAAACATTTCATGTTTGTGTCATTTTTTACTTTAACATTAAATAAAAGGTATTTATGTCATTTTCCAACTAAAGTGGCTCCATGGGGTCCCCAAGTTGACCCATGGATTGTATTGGTCGGCCATGACACATCCAATGAGGGTAGGACATGTGTCAAGCTCATCTCATATTATGAAAACATTATTTTTACCTTAAACTACACTAATTACCTCTAATCGTGATTAAGAACTTAAAAGTTACTATTCACCAAAAAATATTTTAATCTCATTGAACCACATTTTACTTCTTAATGACAACCATGTATGTCGGATTTTTAAAAATCAAATCACATAGGTGGTAATATTTCATTTAAACGAAAAATCAGTTATTTAACTACCACTTAGTGGTTTCACTATTCATCAAAAATTGAAGTTTTTCAGAACAATGCCAAAATTTCACCCTAAGCTATAATTGATATTCTGAATTAAAAAATGATGTATATTTTACAAAATTCCAAAAATATAAGTTGCATTAATTAATTATATAATTAATTCCCGCTGTCACAACAAATAGCGTGTTTTTAAAAAACAATTTATATCAAAAGATTGGCAATTGTTTATGTCTAATTTCAATGTTAAATTAATTCTAATTACCACCATTGGATAAAATGGTAAAAATATATTCCAATTATACTTTAAAACCACTAAATAGTATAATTTATCACTATAAATTATTTTGATTAAAAAAGTTGTTTTTAAGTATTTTTCACTATTCATAAAAAATTAGAAGTTCTTAGAAAAATACCAAAAATTCAACATAGGCTAATTTCGATATTCCGAATCCAAAAATGAAGTCCATTTTGATAAATAAAATTTATCAAATTTCAAAAATTAGGTATTAATATTCACAACGGCTAGTTTAATTAGTTTTTGTGTGTGTTAGAGCTCGAGGTTGCGTACAACACACGCTATTGCATTATTCGAAGGGAAACGTACTGTGGAAGCTTGGGGTGTTACAATAATGGTTCATACTAAGCTTGTGAATTTACCAAAGCATATCCCCTGGGAGTGTCATAACCAAGAGTGCAGCAA
Organism: Viscum album; assembly: GCA_963277665.1. NCBI lineage: Eukaryota > Viridiplantae > Streptophyta > Magnoliopsida > Santalales > Viscaceae > Viscum > Viscum album. Next base: position 804,774,887 of record OY728128.1, on the reverse strand, counting down.
GGCCCGTTGTCGTGTACCGGTTCCTGTTCGAGTCTAGTTCAAAGCGGTGTTTTCGGGTTTTACCCCTATGTACATCTGTTCCAGAGCCACCTCTACCTGCTCGTATCCAGACAGAGATGTATTTTATTGGAAACCCATTACTCAATACTCACCAAAATACCAAGAATATTTCCAATATTTAAAATTTTATATAGG